>CM056055.1:159830510-160178904 GCA_029574335.1 Rana kukunoris
GACCTCACAAATTGAGGCGGTCCACCATAAGAATGATCAATAGAAAAAAAAAAAAAAAAAAAAAAAAAAAAAAACAGCACAGAACAGGTATTTACAACACTCACTGGACAAGAGAAAGTCTTTATAGTCCATCAGAAAAGCTTGCCCAATCATTGCCAAAATAAAAAAAAAAAAAAAAAAAAAAAAAAAAAAACACTTAAAACGGCTTCACTGTACAGTAGGGAGATATTAAAGTCCATAGATACCACTACTGTCCAGATCATCCGCCAACACCCACAACACACCCCACCATCACAACAACAAATACCTACAACCTCGTATGAAGCAAGAACAGATAGTCAGACATTCTGTAGCCTTATTTCAAATAAATACCATAAACAAAATCTAAGGGGTGAAAAAGATAGATGCCCCTACCCATGGAGAGGGGCAGAGAGCCGTACCTAAGGGGGCTTGAAGAGGAACCCCCTCCATAAATGGGCACACCTCTCAGCCCGACCACCCTCCTTTCCAGATCCCGCACCTTCACCAACTCCCCGAAAGATCCGCCCACCACCTCATGCACAGGCAGGATTTTGTCCCTAGTGGACACCAACACCCCGTGCGTGCCAATGTAAAAAAGCACAACTACTGACTAAATAAAGTGACGATAACTCAAATCCCCTGCGGACCCCAAAATCACCTTACACTCGCCAGCATAGGTCAGGGCCGGAAGGCGGGGTAGCCATGGCACCCCCTACCTTCGTAAGAACCTCCATGTTGAAGGGACATTGACCAGAAAATGGTCCATGGTCTCCAATGTTCCCACCACATTCCTGACGCTGTCCCTGTCCCCAGTTCCTTATTTGAGATTCGCACGGACATAGAGTCGTCCATGGAACGACCTCCAAGCGAGATCCCAAAACTTACTTGGAATTCTAGAAGAATTCAAGAGGCACCCTCCGTGAGGACCCTACAGACAGGGCAGTCCCTCAAAGACAGCAGGGCTTCAAATGTCCGAGGCCTATGACCCTCAGGTAACGCTCCCGCCGACCCAAAGAGCCCACCTCCAGGGCAGTTATCCGCCACTGCCTCAGTACCTTAATGCAGGAGGACATAGGAAGGGAGATACCATCGATCTCTTCAGATCGCCGGCCTCCCCCCCTCCCCCCCTGCTCAAGAACGCAAGAGCCAGTCCTTGCATGAACACTCCCACCAGAAGGCTCGTCCACAAATATGGACTGCAAATTGTATTTAACAAAGATGGTGACAAAGAACCACCACCGGGTTGACCATGTCCAACCCCCTTGCCGTCCTGGCGGTATGTGACCTCCCTCTTGATCAGGTTCACTCTGCTTCCCCACAACAGCAGGAAGAACAGACCAATAGACCGAGCATAGAGAGATGCTGGCAAAAGAACACACAACATAGCTTACAAAGAGAAACTCAGGCAATAAGTACGTCTTGACCAAGCTTACCCTTTCCCTCAGGAAATGTTTCCAACCTTTCCTAGGCCTTCAACCTTCCGAGTGGCACTCACCAGCCTGCGCTCCAGTTTTTAGCTTGGGATAATCACCCGGGCCGAAATGAATGCCAAGAACTCGAATCTCTGGTACGGGCGTGGGGAACACGTCCGGAAAGGGGGAACTGCTCCCCCTCCTTCCCCAACCAGAAAACTTCACTCTTGTCCCAATTGACCAGCGAGCCTGACGCCTCAGAGTAGCACCCGATCTGGGACTCCACATAATGGGCCTCCTCACGACCAGATACCACCACCGAGACGTCGTCCGCATAGGCCACAACCCTCACCGCCGAAACCGGACCCCCGACAGGTCCCACCGGAACCCCCCCCAGACGCCCGCAGTCTAGCCTCCTTACGAAGGGGTCGACCGCAAAGATGTACAGGAGGGGGCTCAGCGGGCACCCCTGCCGGACGCCAGAGTCCACGGCAAAGGCCCGGCCCACCCAACCGTTGACAAGAGGGAAGCTCTCAGCTCCCCTATACAATACCTGCAGCCAATCAACGAATTGATCAGGCAGACCGTATCTCCTCAGAAGCAGCCAAAGGTACTCGTGGTTCACCCGATCAAACGCCTTAGCCTGATCCAATGCAAGCAGATACCGCTCGCTGCCATCACCCTGCACCTTTCCACAGCCTCCCGGACGCTCAGGACGGCACTAAAAGTGCCCCGGCCAGGAATTGTGCAGTGCTGAGAGGGAGACAGCATCCTGCCCGCCAAAGCAGACAGACGTGTAAACAAGATCTTTGCCAGTATCTTCCTATCTGTGGTAAGAAGGGCGATCGGACGCCAATTCTCCACCACAGACGGATCTTTCCCCTTTGACAGTAGGATCAGAGCTGACCTTCTCATTGAGGGAGGCAGCAGGCCATAGGCCAAACATTCACTAAACACGTCCCTCAGATGAGGAGCCAAGAGGCTCTTAAAGGTTTTGTAGAACTCGGCCGTGAGCCCATCGGGCCCAGGTGACTTTTTAGAAGCTAAAGAGCTAATAGCCTGCTCAACTTCAGCTACCGAGATCTCTTCTGTCAGAGAGTCAGGAAGGTCAGACCCCACTTCCAGCGGGGTCTCATCAAGGAATTCCCTGACTTTCTCCATGTCTAGAGGCCGCTTCTTCAGGAGGTCCGAAAAGTGGTCTCTGACGACACCCAGGATCCCCGATCTGGACCGGACCAGAGATCCTGAGGCATCCTTCAGGCCATGTACGACCTTCGACCTCGCCACCTCACCACAGCTCCTGTAGGGATCAGGAGAGATAAACTTCCCATAATCCCTCTCAAAAACCAGGGAGGCGAGACGGTCGTACTGACACTCCTTCATCTGCGCCTTCAGACCGGATATCTGTTCCTGAGAGCCCCCAGAGGACACCAGGCGGTCAAGCTGCCTGCGTAGTCTCTGGTAAGCCTGGTACTTGGAAGCTGCCCTGTACCCAGAGATTTCCCGGAAAAAGTCGCCAGACCTCTTTTTAACTACTTCCCACCACTCAAGGCGGGAGCAGTTGCCCTCAAGGAGCGAGGTCTGGCCCAGGAAGAAAACCTCATAGGCTTCCCTAACCTCAGGATCCTCCAGTAGCGACCCATTCAGGCGCCACAAACCCCTCCCTTTCTGAGGAGTGTCAGCGACATTCAGGGCCACAGATACCATACAGTGATCGGAGAACTCTACCGACTGCAGCTCAGGAGCCGAGCAGACAGAGTCCTCCTTTAAAAAAAACCTATCTAATCTACTCTTACTACTACCTCGGGAAAATGTGAAACCAGTGAGGTTGGGGAGGTGACGAACGTGCACATCCACCAACCTGGCCTCCCTCACTACGTTATTCAAAAAAATACTATCATATCCCAGAGGGTTGGCGGCACCTGCCCGGTCTTTGGGCCTAGTGATCATATTGAAATCGCCACCAAAAATCACCTGCTGGGACGTAAAAAGATAAGGCTTAACCGCCGTAAGGAGGCTCCTCCTCTCCCTCCTAGTTTGAGGCCCATAAAAATTTATGAGCCGGAGGAATTGCCCCCTCACGACAGCGTCCACCACCAGACATCTACCGATCTCCACTTCAATCACTCGCCGGCAAGCCACCGGACCAGTCTTAAAAAGGACCGCAACCCCACTGCAGGGCTCGGCCGCAAGAGACCAGAGGGAGGGCCCACATCTCCACTCCCTCTTTGCTAGATGCATCTCTGCCACAGATGCCAGCCAGGTCTCCTGCAAAAACAAAATGTCAGCTTCAACACGGCTGAGAAAATCGAAGGCCATAAAACGAGCTCCCGCAGAACGAATACTTGCGACATTAATGGTCGCAAGCCGTATTGGAGAGGGTACCGCCATCAGAATGATTGAAAGTGGTCATGTTCTCCTTCATACTACAAACACAAAAACATATTTACATATCTACACTTCCTCCTCCTCTGAGCCCGAGGAGGAGGAGAAGATACCAAACGGGTTCCCCAGGGACACCCCACTTCGTGCCCCTGGGGGAACCCCACCCTTCACTGGGGACTTCCCGCCCCCAGATCTGGCAGCCTTCCCCTTCTTCTTTTTGCGTCTCACCTGCTCCCACTCCTGCCACCTCTCCGAGATGACTACACCACCCCCCTCCTCGGACCCGCTGCTCGAGATTTCCCTCTTGGATGAGGCTCGAGCAGCTTCCATCTCCATGGCCACAGGGCCAGAGGAGACTCTGGGTCCAGAAGGGGGGGGAATGGAAGAGGCAGGAGGGGGGCCAGAGACAGGGGAGAGGACAGGGGGGGGACCAGACTTAGCTGGACGGGAAGAAGAAGGGGGAGGGGGGGGACGGGACTTGGGAGGGGGGGGGACGAGGGGGGGGGGTACGAGGAGGGGAAGATGAGGGAGGAGGGCATGGGGAAACAGATGGAGGGCCAGGTGGAGGGGAGGGGCAATGGTGAGGAGGGGGAAAGGGAAGGGGGATGGGGATCGGCCCTGCAACATTAGGAGGGGAAGGCCCTGGCCCCGGACCCTCAGGCCCGGGACCCCCAGGCCTCCCCGACTCCTCCCCACCGGCTCCGCCCTCCGGAGGATCGGGAGCCTCCTGGCCAACCGAGCCCGTGTCCCCCGGGGGGGGAGCCCCACGCCCACGCCTGCTCCGCCTTCTTTGAGGCAATGGGCCTGTTGGTCCCTCCGGAGTAGTACTAGGGGCTCCAGGATCCCCACCCCCCCGGCCATCACTCGCCGGGGGGGCTTCGGCCGCTCCCGGCCCGGGAGGTCCCCCCCCTGAGGAAGAACCCCGATATGCTTTGGGACACCTGCTAAATGGGTGCCCCATCTCACCACACAAGTTGCAGCATATCTTCCCACATGACTCGGACTGGTGGCCAAACTCGTGGCACCGGCCACATCTGACCACCGTGCAGTCCGAGCTCATGTGGGTCGGGCTGCCGCACTTGAAGCAACGACGGGGCTGTCCCGGGTAGAACGCCAGGATCCGGTCTCTGCCTAGAAAGGCGCTGCCAGGGAGGTGGGCAACACTGTTGCCCTCCCTCTTGAGCCGGATCCTGGTCAACCAAGCCCCGGTCCAGACCCCGCGCTCATCAAGGTTCTTCCTCAGGGGGGTCTGCAACTGCCCGTACCTCCCGAGCCAGGTGGCAATGTCCTCCGGAGGGAGCGACTCATTCCTCACCAGGATGGTGATGTTCTTAACCTCCTCCTGCCTGGAGATGGGAATGAGCCTGTACCTCTTCCAAGGGTCAACGCCCCTCACCAACCCAAAGCTGGTGATAAAGCGTTCCATACACACGGGAGTGACAAAACTTATATCAAACTCCCGTGTGTTGGTGGGATGGATGACAGCAAAAAGGTCATCCACCCCAAAACCCAAGGAGAGTACCAGGCCCACCACCTCACCTCGAGCGGGGCAGGGGTCCGGACCCTCGTACCGAAGCTGGACAACATTCCTACGCCTCCTCTCTGGACCACCTGTACCCCTCGTCCACGCCGACCCCTGCGTCCTCTCCTGGTCAGCAGGGGGGGCGCGGAAATTCTGGGCGCCAAACCGGCTGTACAGGTGGTCCAGAGGGGCACGAGAGCCCAACACCTGGGCGAAAGAGCGACCCCCCTTTAGGGCAGACAATAAGTTGGCCTCCGGAGACCCCCGAAAGATGTTCTCCGGAAGTGGGGCACCCCCCTCAGCACCCCCAGAAGTGGGGGGGGACGGGGGGGCCCCCATCCCTGCCGGTGGTGTTGCACCCACCCCCGCTGATATACCCTGACCACCCTGACCCACCACCTTTGGCCTGACTACAGGCTCCCCCCCCCCCGGGACCACAGCAGAGGGGGGTACCACCCCCACCAAACTCCCCCACCCAGACCCCTCCGCGACCACACCAGCCCCTTGGGACTCCACCTGTACTGGGGGGGAGCCCCCCTGGGACCCCTCCAACTGCCGGATATAATCATATGCTATACAGTCCACTGGGAGGGGTCCCACCTGACTTTCCCCCCACCCCGCCTGTGCTGCAGGGAGCCCCTCGGGGCCTGTGGCAGTGTCCATGGGGACCTGGGGGGGTGGCAGCTTACCGTCCAATTTACCGTCCTCACCGTCTCTGTCCATCTCCTGCCGGGGGTGCCTGGAGGTGCCTGCTGCAGCGTCCGGGGCTGGGCACCCCTGTACCCCCGGCCTCTCATCCCCCAGGTCCCCTGAGCCCCCACCGACCACCGCAAACTCGCGGGGGGGCACTTCCGGTCGCGGGACGGTCACTTCCGGTTTCGGTTCCGGGTCACTTCCGGTTTCGGCTGGGGCACTTCCGGTTTCGGCTGGGGCACTTCCGGTTTCGGCTGGGGCACTTCCGGTTCTTGGGCGGTCACTTCCGGGTCCCGGTCTACTCCACCCCCAACAGCCGGCGCCATCTTGGCCACACTGCACACAAGCTGTTTACCTCCAGATGACCGCAGCACAATGCCTCCACCATGTGTCTGCCTCTCTCCCGATGACATAGCAGCCGCAGGAGCAGTCCCTGGCCTTTCCATGGCCAGATCCTCCCGCTCCACTGCAAGCTGAGGGGTCATGGAAGCCGACACATGGCGGGCTTCAGCTGTGGCAGTGCGACCATCCTGGGGGAGCCTGGGTATGCTGACCTGAAGATGGCGGGGGGGTACCGCCGGCGGCACCTGGGCCCGGCGACCTCCTGGATCACTGGACTCCCCGGACTTCGCCAACCCCCCAGTCCCTTCCACGGACCGAGGGATCGGCTCCCGGGAACCCTCCCCAGGTTTTATGGCCATACTGGGCCCTGCACCACCGGCACTCGCCCCCCCCCCACTGCACCCAGGCTCCCCTGACTCTCCTGGCTGTTTGGGGGGTTGGGACCCCTTCTTAGACCGCCCGCTCCTCCTCGCTGCCTGGCTCCCTTCCCGGTTGGCCTGCTGGAGGGTCCTCCGGAGCTCCTCTAGGAAGTTCACCTCTCCAGCCCCACGTTGGCAAAAGCCCCCCAGGTATTCCCATATTTCTTTTACTTCTAGTCCTAGGGTGGTGATGGCCCCCTTGAATTCAGATCTCTTATTACTGGAGCACCTGTCCCTCTTTTCCCTCAGGCCTGCGAGAGTAGTCATCTTTTCCACGCAGGCCTGAGATATCCTCACCAGCAGGGATTTGATTTTATCCCGCCTCTTCCTGGTTCTTGCTTCATTCTCACCTGGCTGAGGGGCTGTCCAGTCTGAGAGACCCTCCTGGGTCTCCAGGAAGAGACGGTCCTCCCTGCTGATGGTGGTGGCGGTGGTCTGGCTGGAGGGCAGGTGCTGTTGACTCCTCCGGAGGCCGGAAGCCGGTCCACCTCCGGGGCTGAGGGAGGCCATCCCACCCCTCTTCCGGGGCAGGGGCTGGGGCTGGAGGCTGGTCCTGGTAGGCTGGAACACAGGAGCTCTGGAAGACAGGTCTTCTCTCCTCTCCAGCAGGAAGCAGAATGAGCTCTGTGGGAGGAGCCGGAACTACTGCCAGTGGGAGGAGCTGCACTGAGACCGAGGAGGGGTAATTTTTTATTTATAAAACTACGACCAAAAGGTTAACAAATATATAAAATAAACAAAATAACTAAATAAACCAAATAACACAAAAACAAACAACAAAACACAAACCATCAAATCACCGACCTCCACCCACCAAGAAATAACTATAAAGAAAAAAAAAAAAAAAAATAGCACCAGAACAGGTATTTACAACAGGCTCACTGGTACAAGAGAAAGTCTTTATAGTCCATCAGAAAAGCTTGCCCAGATCATTGCCAAAAAAAAAAAAAAAACACTTAAAACGGCTCACTGGTACAGTAGGGAGATATTAAAGTCCATAGAAACCACTACTGTCCAGATCATCGCCAACCCACAACACACCCCACCATCACAACAACAAATACCTACAACCCACGTATGAGCAAGAACATGATAGTCAGACATGTCTGTAGCCTTATTTCAAAAAAAATACCATAAACAAAATCTAAGGGGGTGAAAAAGGATAGATGCCCCTACCCATGGAGAGGGGCAGAGCCGTGACCTAAGGGGGCTGGAAGAGGAACCCCCTCCATAAATGGGCACACCTCTCAGGCCCGACCCTGCTCCTTTCCAGATCCCGCACCTTCACCAACTCCCGAAAGATACCGCCCACCACCTCATGCACAGGCAGGATTTTGTCCCTAGTGGACACCAAACACCGAGCGTGCCAAGTGTAATAAAGCACAACTAGGCTGACTAAATAAAGTGACGATAACTCAAATCCCCTGCGGACCCCAAAATCACCATACACTCGCTCAGCATAGGTCAGGGCCGGAAGGCGGGGGTAGCCAATGGCACCCCCTACCTTCGTAAGAACCTCCATGTTGAAGGGACATTGGACCAGAAAATGGTCCATGGTCTCCAATGTCCCACCACATTCCTGACGGGGGCAGTCCCTGTCCCCCAGGTTCCTGTATTTGAGATTCGCACGGACATAGAGTCGTCCATGGAACGACCTCCATGCGAGATCCCAAAACTTACTTGGAATTCTAGAAGAATTCAAGAGGGCTAGCCCCTCCGTGAGGACCCTCTCAGGGCAGTCCCTCAAAGACAGGGGCTTCAAAATGTCCGAGGCCATGACCCTCAGGTACAGCTCCCGCCGACCCAAAGAGCCCACCTCCAGGGCAGTTATCCGCCACTGCCTCAGTACCTTTAATGCCAGGGGGACATAGGAAGGGAGATACCCATGCGATCTCCTCAGATCGCCGGGCCTCCCCCCCTCCCCCCACTGCCTCAAGAACAGCAAGAGCCAGTCCTTGCATGAACACTCCCACCAGGAAGGCTCGTCCACAAATATGGACTGCAAATTGTATTTAACAAAGATGGTGACAAAGAACACCACCGGGTTGACCATGTCCAACCCACCTTGCCGTCGCTGGCGGTATGTGACCTCCCTCTTGATCAGGTTCAGTCTGCTTCCCCACAACAGCAGGAAGAACAGACCATAGACCCGAGCATAGAGAGATGCTGGCAAAAGACACACATAGCTTACAAAGAGAAACTCAGGCAATAAGTACGTCTTGACCAAGCTTACCCTTTCCCTCAGGGAAAGTTTCCAACCTTTCCAGGCCTTCACCTTCCGAGTGGCACTCACCAGCCTGCGCTCCCAGTTTAGCTTGGGATAATCACCCGGGCCGAAATGAATGCCAAGAACTCGAATCTCTGGTACGGGCGTGGGGAACACGTCCGGAAGGGGGAACTGCTCCCCCTCCTTCCCCAACCAGAAAACTTCACTCTTGTCCCAATTGACCAGCGAGCCTGACGCCTCAGAGTAGCACCCGATCTGGGACTCCACATAATGGGCCTCCTCACGACCAGATACCACCACCGAGACGTCGTCCGCATAGGCCACAACCCTCACCGCCGAAACCGGACCCCCGACAGGTCCCACCGGAACCCCCCCCAGACGCCCGCAGTCTAGCCTCCTTACGAAGGGGTCGACCGCAAAGATGTACAGGAGGGGGCTCAGCGGGCACCCCTGCCGGACGCCAGAGTCCACGGCAAAGGCCCGGCCCACCCAACCGTTGACAAGAGGGAAGCTCTCAGCTCCCCTATACAATACCTGCAGCCAATCAACGAATTGATCAGGCAGACCGTATCTCCTCAGAAGCAGCCAAAGGTACTCGTGGTTCACCCGATCAAACGCCTTAGCCTGATCCAATGCAAGCAGATACCGCTCGCTGCCATCAGCCCTGCACCTTTCCACAGCCTCCCGGACGCTCAGGACGGCACTAAAAGTGCCCCGGCCAGGAATTGTGCAGTGCTGAGAGGGAGACAGCATCCTGCCCGCCAAAGCAGACAGACGTGTAAACAAGATCTTTGCCAGTATCTTCCTATCTGTGGTAAGAAGGGCGATCGGACGCCAATTCTCCACCACAGACGGATCTTTCCCCTTTGACAGTAGGATCAGAGCTGACCTTCTCATTGAGGGAGGCAGCAGGCCATAGGCCAAACATTCACTAAACACGTCCCTCAGATGAGGAGCCAAGAGGCTCTTAAAGGTTTTGTAGAACTCGGCCGTGAGCCCATCGGGCCCAGGTGACTTTTTAGAAGCTAAAGAGCTAATAGCCTGCTCAACTTCAGCTACCGAGATCTCTTCTGTCAGAGAGTCAGGAAGGTCAGACCCCACTTCCAGCGGGGTCTCATCAAGGAATTCCCTGACTTTCTCCATGTCTAGAGGCCGCTTCTTCAGGAGGTCCGAAAAGTGGTCTCTGACGACACCCAGGATCCCCGATCTGGACCGGACCAGAGATCCTGAGGCATCCTTCAGGCCATGTACGACCTTCGACCTCGCCACCTCACCACAGCTCCTGTAGGGATCAGGAGAGATAAACTTCCCATAATCCCTCTCAAAAACCAGGGAGGCGAGACGGTCGTACTGACACTCCTTCATCTGCGCCTTCAGACCGGATATCTGTTCCTGAGAGCCCCCAGAGGACACCAGGCGGTCAAGCTGCCTGCGTAGTCTCTGGTAAGCCTGGTACTTGGAAGCTGCCCTGTACCCAGAGATTTCCCGGAAAAAGTCGCCAGACCTCTTTTTAACTACTTCCCACCACTCAAGGCGGGAGCAGTTGCCCTCAAGGAGCGAGGTCTGGCCCAGGAAGAAAACCTCATAGGCTTCCCTAACCTCAGGATCCTCCAGTAGCGACCCATTCAGGCGCCACAAACCCCTCCCTTTCTGAGGAGTGTCAGCGACATTCAGGGCCACAGATACCATACAGTGATCGGAGAACTCTACCGACTGCAGCTCAGGAGCCGAGCAGACAGAGTCCTCCTTTAAAAAAAACCTATCTAATCTACTCTTACTACTACCTCGGGAAAATGTGAAACCAGTGAGGTTGGGGAGGTGACGAACGTGCACATCCACCAACCTGGCCTCCCTCACTACGTTATTCAAAAAAATACTATCATATCCCAGAGGGTTGGCGGCACCTGCCCGGTCTTTGGGCCTAGTGATCATATTGAAATCGCCACCAAAAATCACCTGCTGGGACGTAAAAAGATAAGGCTTAACCGCCGTAAGGAGGCTCCTCCTCTCCCTCCTAGTTTGAGGCCCATAAAAATTTATGAGCCGGAGGAATTGCCCCCTCACGACAGCGTCCACCACCAGACATCTACCGATCTCCACTTCAATCACTCGCCGGCAAGCCACCGGACCAGTCTTAAAAAGGACCGCAACCCCACTGCAGGGCTCGGCCGCAAGAGACCAGAGGGAGGGCCCACATCTCCACTCCCTCTTTGCTAGATGCATCTCTGCCACAGATGCCAGCCAGGTCTCCTGCAAAAACAAAATGTCAGCTTCAACACGGCTGAGAAAATCGAAGGCCATAAAACGAGCTCCCGCAGAACGAATACTTGCGACATTAATGGTCGCAAGCCGTATTGGAGAGGGTACCGCCATCAGAATGATTGAAAGTGGTCATGTTCTCCTTCATACTACAAACACAAAAACATATTTACATATCTACACTTCCTCCTCCTCTGAGCCCGAGGAGGAGGAGAAGATACCAAACGGGTTCCCCAGGGACACCCCACTTCGTGCCCCTGGGGGAACCCCACCCTTCACTGGGGACTTCCCGCCCCCAGATCTGGCAGCCTTCCCCTTCTTCTTTTTGCGTCTCACCTGCTCCCACTCCTGCCACCTCTCCGAGATGACTACACCACCCCCCTCCTCGGACCCGCTGCTCGAGATTTCCCTCTTGGATGAGGCTCGAGCAGCTTCCATCTCCATGGCCACAGGGCCAGAGGAGACTCTGGGTCCAGAAGGGGGGGGAATGGAAGAGGCAGGAGGGGGGCCAGAGACAGGGGAGAGGACAGGGGGGGGACCAGACTTAGCTGGACGGGAAGAAGAAGGGGAAGGGGGGGACGGGACTTGGGAGGGGGGGGACGAGGGGGGGGGGTACGAGGAGGGGAAGATGAGGGAGGAGGGCATGGGGAAACAGATGGAGGGCCAGGTGGAGGGGAGGGGCAATGGTGAGGAGGGGGAAAGGGAAGGGGGATGGGGATCGGCCCTGCAACATTAGGAGAGGAAGGCCCTGGCCCCGGACCCTCAGGCCCGGGACCCCCAGGCCTCCCCGACTCCTCCCCACCGGCTCCGCCCTCCGGAGGATCGGGAGCCTCCTGGCCAACCGAGCCCGTGTCCCCCGGGGGGGGAGCCCCACGCCCACGCCTGCTCCGCCTTCTTTGAGGCAATGGGCCTGTTGGTCCCTCCGGAGTAGTACTAGGGGCTCCAGGATCCCCACCCCCCCGGCGCCATCACTCGCCGGGGGGGCTTCGGCCGCTCCCGGCCCGGGAGGTCCCCCCCCTGAGGAAGAACCCCGATATGCTTTGGGACACCTGCTAAATGGGTGCCCCATCTCACCACACAAGTTGCAGCATATCTTCCCACATGACTCGGACTGGTGGCCAAACTCGTGGCACCGGCCACATCTGACCACCGTGCAGTCCGAGCTCATGTGGGTCGGGCTGCCGCACTTGAAGCAACGACGGGGCTGTCCCGGGTAGAACGCCAGGATCCGGTCTCTGCCTAGAAAGGCGCTGCCAGGGAGGTGGGCAACACTGTTGCCCTCCCTCTTGAGCCGGATCCTGGTCAACCAAGCCCCGGTCCAGACCCCGCGCTCATCAAGGTTCTTCCTCAGGGGGGTCTGCAACTGCCCGTACCTCCCGAGCCAGGTGGCAATGTCCTCCGGAGGGAGCGACTCATTCCTCACCAGGATGGTGATGTTCTTAACCTCCTCCTGCCTGGAGATGGGAATGAGCCTGTACCTCTTCCAAGGGTCAACGCCCCTCACCAACCCAAAGCCGGTGATAAAGCGTTCCATACACACGGGAGTGACAAAACTTATATCAAACTCCCGTGTGTTGGTGGGATGGATGACAGCAAAAAGGTCATCCACCCCAAAACCCAAGGAGAGTACCAGGCCCACCACCTCACCTCGAGCGGGGCAGGGGTCCGGACCCTCGTACCGAAGCTGGACAACATTCCTACGCCTCCTCTCTGGACCACCTGTACCCCTCGTCCACGCCGACCCCTGCGTCCTCTCCTGGTCAGCAGGGGGGGCGCGGAAATTCTGGGCGCCAAACCGGCTGTACAGGTGGTCCAGAGGGGCACGAGAGCCCAACACCTGGGCGAAAGAGCGACCCCCCCTTTAGGGCAGACAATAAGTTGGCCTCCGGAGACCCCCGAAAGATGTTCTCCGGAAGTGGGGCACCCCCCTCAGCACCCCCAGAAGTGGGGGGGGACGGGGGGGCCCCCATCCCTGCCGGTGGTGTTGCACCCACCCCCGCTGATATACCCTGACCACCCTGACCCACCACCTTTGGCCTGACTACAGGCTCCCCCCCCCCCGGGACCACAGCAGAGGGGGGTACCACCCCCACCAAACTCCCCCACCCAGACCCCTCCGCGACCACACCAGCCCCTTGGGACTCCACCTGTACTGGGGGGGAGCCCCCCTGGGACCCCTCCAACTGCCGGATATAATCATATGCTATACAGTCCACTGGGAGGGGTCCCACCTGACTTTCCCCCCACCCCGCCTGTGCTGCAGGGAGCCCCTCGGGGCCTGTGGCAGTGTCCATGGGGACCTGGGGGGGTGGCAGCTTACCGTCCAATTTACCGTCCTCAACGTCTCTGTCCATCTCCTGCCGGGGGTGCCTGGAGGTGCCTGCTGCAGCGTCCGGGGCTGGGCACCCCTGCACCCCCGGCCTCTCATCCCCCAGGTCCCCTGAGCCCCCACCGACCACCGCAAACTCGCGGGGGGGCACTTCCGGTCGCGGGACGGGCACTTCCGGTTTCGGTGGGGTCACTTCCGGTTTCGGCTGGTCACTTCCGGTTTCGGCTGGGGCACTTCCGGTTCCGGCTGGGGCACTTCCGGTTCTTGGGCGGTCACTTCCGGGTCCCGGTCTACTCCACCCCCAACAGCCGGCGCCATCTTGGCCACACTGCACACAAGCTGTTTACCTCCAGATGACCGCAGCACAATGCCTCCACCATGTGTCTGCCTCTCTCCCGATGACATAGCAGCCGCAGGAGCAGTCCCTGGCCTTTCCATGGCCAGATCCTCCCGCTCCTCTGCAAGCTGAGGGGTCATGGAAGCCGACACATGGCGGGCTTCAGCTGTGGCAGTGCGACCATCCTGGGGGAGCCTGGGTATGCTGACCTGAAGATGGCGGGGGGGTACCGCCGGCGGCACCTGGGCCCGGCGACCTCCTGGATCACTGGACTCCCCGGACTTCGCCAACCCCCCAGTCCCTTCCACGGACCGAGGGATCGGCTCCCGGGAACCCTCCCCAGGTTTTATGGCCATACTGGGCCCTGCACCACCGGCACTCGCCCCCCCCCCCACTGCACCCAGGCTCCCCTGACTCTCCTGGCTGTTTGGGGGGTTGGGGACCCCTTCTTAGACCGCCCGCTCCTCCTCGCTGCCTGGCTCCCTTCCCGGTTGGCCTGCTGGAGGGTCTTCCGGAGCTCCTCTAGGAAGTTCACCTCTCCAGCCCCACGTTGGCAAAAGCCCCCCAGGTATTCCCATATTTCTTTTACTTCTAGTCCTAGGGTGGTGATGGCCCCCTTGAATTCAGATCTCTTATTACTGGAGCACCTGTCCCTCTTTTCCCTCAGGCCTGCGAGAGTAGTCATCTTTTCCACGCAGGCCTGAGATATCCTCACCAGCAGGGATTTGATTTTATCCCGCCTCTCCTGGTTCTTGCTTCATTCTCACCTGGCTGAGGGGCTGTCCAGTCTGAGAGACCCTCCTGGGTCTCCAGGAAGAGACGGTCCTCCCTGCTGATGGTGGTGGCGGTGGTCTGGCTGGAGGGCAGGTGCTGTTGACTCCTCCGGAGGCCGGAAGCCGGTCCACCTCCGGGGCTGAGGGAGGCCATCCCACCCCTCTTCCGGGGCAGGGGGCTGGGGGCTGGAGGCTGGTCCTGGTAGGCTGGAACACAGGAGCTCTGGAAGACAGGTCTTCTCTCCTCTCCAGCAGGAAGCAGAATGAGCTCTGTGGGAGGAGCCGGAACTACTGCCAGTGGGAGGAGCTGCACTGAGACCGAGGAGGGGTAATTTTTTATTTATAAAACTACGACCAAAAGGTTAACAAATATATAAAATAAACAAAATAACTAAATAAACCAAATAACACAAAAACAAACAACAAAACACAAACCATCAAATCACCGACCTCCACCCACCAAGAAATAACTATAAAGAAAAAAAAAAAAAAAAAAATAGCACCAGAACAGGTATTTACAACAGGCTCACTGGTACAAGAGAAAGTCTTTATAGTCCATCAGAAAAGCTTGCCCAGATCATTGCCAAAAAAAAAAAAAAAACACTTAAAACGGCTCACTGGTACAGTAGGGAGATATTAAAGTCCATAGAAACCACTACTGTCCAGATCATCGCCAACCCACAACACACCCCACCATCACAACAACAAATACCTACAACCCACGTATGAGCAAGAACATGATAGTCAGACATGTCTGTAGCCTTATTTCAAAAAAATACCATAAACAAAATCTAAGGGGGTGAAAAAGGATAGATGCCCCTACCCATGGAGAGGGGCAGAGCCGTGACCTAAGGGGGCTGGAAGAGGAACCCCCTCCATAAATGGGCACACCTCTCAGGCCCGACCCTGCTCCTTTCCAGATCCCGCACCTTCACCAACTCCCGAAAGATACCGCCCACCACCTCATGCACAGGCAGGATTTTGTCCCTAGTGGACACCAAACACCGAGCGTGCCAAGTGTAATAAAGCACAACTAGGCTGACTAAATAAAGTGACGATAACTCAAATCCCCTGCGGACCCCAAAATCACCATACACTCGCTCAGCATAGGTCAGGGCCGGAAGGCGGGGGTAGCCAATGGCACCCCCTACCTTCGTAAGAACCTCCATGTTGAAGGGACATTGGACCAGAAAATGGTCCATGGTCTCCAATGTCCCACCACATTCCTGACGGGGGCAGTCCCTGTCCCCCAGGTTCCTGTATTTGAGATTCGCACGGACATAGAGTCGTCCATGGAACGACCTCCATGCGAGATCCCAAAACTTACTTGGAATTCTAGAAGAATTCAAGAGGGCTAGCCCCTCCGTGAGGACCCTCTCAGGGCAGTCCCTCAAAGACAGGGGCTTCAAAATGTCCGAGGCCATGACCCTCAGGTACAGCTCCCGCCGACCCAAAGAGCCCACCTCCAGGGCAGTTATCCGCCACTGCCTCAGTACCTTTAATGCCAGGGGGACATAGGAAGGGAGATACCCATGCGATCTCCTCAGATCGCCGGGCCTCCCCCCCTCCCCCCACTGCCTCAAGAACAGCAAGAGCCAGTCCTTGCATGAACACTCCCACCAGGAAGGCTCGTCCACAAATATGGACTGCAAATTGTATTTAACAAAGATGGTGACAAAGAACACCACCGGGTTGACCATGTCCAACCCACCTTGCCGTCGCTGGCGGTATGTGACCTCCCTCTTGATCAGGTTCAGTCTGCTTCCCCACAACAGCAGGAAGAACAGACCATAGACCCGAGCATAGAGAGATGCTGGCAAAAGACACACATAGCTTACAAAGAGAAACTCAGGCAATAAGTACGTCTTGACCAAGCTTACCCTTTCCCTCAGGGAAAGTTTCCAACCTTTCCAGGCCTTCACCTTCCGAGTGGCACTCACCAGCCTGCGCTCCCAGTTTAGCTTGGGATAATCACCCGGGCCGAAATGAATGCCAAGAACTCGAATCTCTGGTACGGGCGTGGGGAACACGTCCGGAAGGGGGAACTGCTCCCCCTCCTTCCCCAACCAGAAAACTTCACTCTTGTCCCAATTGACCAGCGAGCCTGACGCCTCAGAGTAGCACCCGATCTGGGACTCCACATAATGGGCCTCCTCACGACCAGATACCACCACCGAGACGTCGTCCGCATAGGCCACAACCCTCACCGCCGAAACCGGACCCCCGACAGGTCCCACCGGAACCCCCCCCAGACGCCCGCAGTCTAGCCTCCTTACGAAGGGGTCGACCGCAAAGATGTACAGGAGGGGGCTCAGCGGGCACCCCTGCCGGACGCCAGAGTCCACGGCAAAGGCCCGGCCCACCCAACCGTTGACAAGAGGGAAGCTCTCAGCTCCCCTATACAATACCTGCAGCCAATCAACGAATTGATCAGGCAGACCGTATCTCCTCAGAAGCAGCCAAAGGTACTCGTGGTTCACCCGATCAAACGCCTTAGCCTGATCCAATGCAAGCAGATACCGCTCGCTGCCATCAGCCCTGCACCTTTCCACAGCCTCCCGGACGCTCAGGACGGCACTAAAAGTGCCCCGGCCAGGAATTGTGCAGTGCTGAGAGGGAGACAGCATCCTGCCCGCCAAAGCAGACAGACGTGTAAACAAGATCTTTGCCAGTATCTTCCTATCTGTGGTAAGAAGGGCGATCGGACGCCAATTCTCCACCACAGACGGATCTTTCCCCTTTGACAGTAGGATCAGAGCTGACCTTCTCATTGAGGGAGGCAGCAGGCCATAGGCCAAACATTCACTAAACACGTCCCTCAGATGAGGAGCCAAGAGGCTCTTAAAGGTTTTGTAGAACTCGGCCGTGAGCCCATCGGGCCCAGGTGACTTTTTAGAAGCTAAAGAGCTAATAGCCTGCTCAACTTCAGCTACCGAGATCTCTTCTGTCAGAGAGTCAGGAAGGTCAGACCCCACTTCCAGCGGGGTCTCATCAAGGAATTCCCTGACTTTCTCCATGTCTAGAGGCCGCTTCTTCAGGAGGTCCGAAAAGTGGTCTCTGACGACACCCAGGATCCCCGATCTGGACCGGACCAGAGATCCTGAGGCATCCTTCAGGCCATGTACGACCTTCGACCTCGCCACCTCACCACAGCTCCTGTAGGGATCAGGAGAGATAAACTTCCCATAATCCCTCTCAAAAACCAGGGAGGCGAGACGGTCGTACTGACACTCCTTCATCTGCGCCTTCAGACCGGATATCTGTTCCTGAGAGCCCCCAGAGGACACCAGGCGGTCAAGCTGCCTGCGTAGTCTCTGGTAAGCCTGGTACTTGGAAGCTGCCCTGTACCCAGAGATTTCCCGGAAAAAGTCGCCAGACCTCTTTTTAACTACTTCCCACCACTCAAGGCGGGAGCAGTTGCCCTCAAGGAGCGAGGTCTGGCCCAGGAAGAAAACCTCATAGGCTTCCCTAACCTCAGGATCCTCCAGTAGCGACCCATTCAGGCGCCACAAACCCCTCCCTTTCTGAGGAGTGTCAGCGACATTCAGGGCCACAGATACCATACAGTGATCGGAGAACTCTACCGACTGCAGCTCAGGAGCCGAGCAGACAGAGTCCTCCTTTAAAAAAAACCTATCTAATCTACTCTTACTACTACCTCGGGAAAATGTGAAACCAGTGAGGTTGGGGAGGTGACGAACGTGCACATCCACCAACCTGGCCTCCCTCACTACGTTATTCAAAAAAATACTATCATATCCCAGAGGGTTGGCGGCACCTGCCCGGTCTTTGGGCCTAGTGATCATATTGAAATCGCCACCAAAAATCACCTGCTGGGACGTAAAAAGATAAGGCTTAACCGCCGTAAGGAGGCTCCTCCTCTCCCTCCTAGTTTGAGGCCCATAAAAATTTATGAGCCGGAGGAATTGCCCCCTCACGACAGCGTCCACCACCAGACATCTACCGATCTCCACTTCAATCACTCGCCGGCAAGCCACCGGACCAGTCTTAAAAAGGACCGCAACCCCACTGCAGGGCTCGGCCGCAAGAGACCAGAGGGAGGGCCCACATCTCCACTCCCTCTTTGCTAGATGCATCTCTGCCACAGATGCCAGCCAGGTCTCCTGCAAAAACAAAATGTCAGCTTCAACACGGCTGAGAAAATCGAAGGCCATAAAACGAGCTCCCGCAGAACGAATACTTGCGACATTAATGGTCGCAAGCCGTATTGGAGAGGGTACCGCCATCAGAATGATTGAAAGTGGTCATGTTCTCCTTCATACTACAAACACAAAAACATATTTACATATCTACACTTCCTCCTCCTCTGAGCCCGAGGAGGAGGAGAAGATACCAAACGGGTTCCCCAGGGACACCCCACTTCGTGCCCCTGGGGGAACCCCACCCTTCACTGGGGACTTCCCGCCCCCAGATCTGGCAGCCTTCCCCTTCTTCTTTTTGCGTCTCACCTGCTCCCACTCCTGCCACCTCTCCGAGATGACTACACCACCCCCCTCCTCGGACCCGCTGCTCGAGATTTCCCTCTTGGATGAGGCTCGAGCAGCTTCCATCTCCATGGCCACAGGGCCAGAGGAGACTCTGGGTCCAGAAGGGGGGGGAATGGAAGAGGCAGGAGGGGGGCCAGAGACAGGGGAGAGGACAGGGGGGGGACCAGACTTAGCTGGACGGGAAGAAGAAGGGGAAGGGGGGGGACGGGACTTGGGAGGGGGGGGGCGAGGGGGGGGGGTACGAGGAGGGGAAGATGAGGGAGGAGGGCATGGGGAAACAGATGGAGGGCCAGGTGGAGGGGAGGGGCAATGGTGAGGAGGGGGAAAGGGAAGGGGGATGGGGATCGGCCCTGCAACATTAGGAGAGGAAGGCCCTGGCCCCGGACCCTCAGGCCCGGGACCCCCAGGCCTCCCCGACTCCTCCCCACCGGCTCCGCCCTCCGGAGGATCGGGAGCCTCCTGGCCAACCGAGCCCGTGTCCCCCGGGGGGGGAGCCCCACGCCCACGCCTGCTCCGCCTTCTTTGAGGCAATGGGCCTGTTGGTCCCTCCGGAGTAGTACTAGGGGCTCCAGGATCCCCACCCCCCCGGCCATCACTCGCCGGGGGGGCTTCGGCCGCTCCCGGCCCGGGAGGTCCCCCCCCTGAGGAAGAACCCCGATATGCTTTGGGACACCTGCTAAATGGGTGCCCCATCTCACCACACAAGTTGCAGCATATCTTCCCACATGACTCGGACTGGTGGCCAAACTCGTGGCACCGGCCACATCTGACCACCGTGCAGTCCGAGCTCATGTGGGTCGGGCTGCCGCACTTGAAGCAACGACGGGGCTGTCCCGGGTAGAACGCCAGGATCCGGTCTCTGCCTAGAAAGGCGCTGCCAGGGAGGTGGGCAACACTGTTGCCCTCCCTCTTGAGCCGGATCCTGGTCAGCCAAGCCCCGGTCCAGACCCCGCGCTCATCAAGGTTCTTCCTCAGGGGGGTCTGCAACTGCCCGTACCTCCCGAGCCAGGTGGCAATGTCCTCCGGAGGGAGCGACTCATTCCTCACCAGGATGGTGATGTTCTTAACCTCCTCCTGCCTGGAGATGGGAATGAGCCTGTACCTCTTCCAAGGGTCAACGCCCCTCACCAACCCAAAGCCGGTGATAAAGCGTTCCATACACACGGGAGTGACAAAACTTATATCAAACTCCCGTGTGTTGGTGGGATGGATGACAGCAAAAAGGTCATCCACCCCAAAACCCAAGGAGAGTACCAGGCCCACCACCTCACCTCGAGCGGGGCAGGGGTCCGGACCCTCGTACCGAAGCTGGACAACATTCCTACGCCTCCTCTCTGGACCACCTGTACCCCTCGTCCACGCCGACCCCTGCGTCCTCTCCTGGTCAGCAGGGGGGGCGCGGAAATTCTGGGCGCCAAACCGGCTGTACAGGTGGTCCAGAGGGGCACGAGAGCCCAACACCTGGGCGAAAGAGCGACCCCCCTTTAGGGCAGACAATAAGTTGGCCTCCGGAGACCCCCGAAAGATGTTCTCCGGAAGTGGGGCACCCCCCTCAGCACCCCCAGAAGTGGGGGGGGACGGGGGGGCCCCCATCCCTGCCGGTGGTGTTGCACCCACCCCCGCTGATATACCCTGACCACCCTGACCCACCACCTTTGGCCTGACTACAGGCTCCCCCCCCCCCGGGACCACAGCAGAGGGGGGTACCACCCCCACCAAACTCCCCCACCCAGACCCCTCCGCGACCACACCAGCCCCTTGGGACTCCACCTGTACTGGGGGGGAGCCCCCCTGGGACCCCTCCAACTGCCGGATATAATCGTATGCTATACAGTCCACTGGGAGGGGTCCCACCTGACTTTCCCCCCACCCCGCCTGTGCTGCAGGGAGCCCCTCGGGGCCTGTGGCAGTGTCCATGGGGACCTGGGGGGGTGGCAGCTTACCGTCCAATTTACCGTCCTCAACGTCTCTGTCCATCTCCTGCCGGGGGTGCCTGGAGGTGCCTGCTGCAGCGTCCGGGGCTGGGCACCCCTGTACCCCCGGCCTCTCATCCCCCAGGTCCCCTGAGCCCCCACCGACCACCGCAAACTCGCGGGGGGGCACTTCCGGTCGCGGGACGGGCACTTCCGGTTTCGGTATGGTCACTTCCGGTTTCGGTCTGGTCACTTCCGGTTCGGCTGGGGCACTTCCGGTTCCGGCTGGGGCACTTCCGGTTCCGGCTGGGGCACTTCCGGTTCTTGGGCGGTCACTTCCGGGTCCCGGTCTACTCCACCCCCAACAGCCGGCGCCATCTTGGCCACACTGCACACAAGCTGTTTACCTCCAGATGACCGCAGCACAATGCCTCCACCATGTGTCTGCCTCTCTCCCGATGACATAGCAGCCGCAGGAGCAGTCCCTGGCCTTTCCATGGCCAGATCCTCCCGCTCCTCTGCAAGCTGAGGGGTCATGGAAGCCGACACATGGCGGGCTTCAGCTGTGGCAGTGCGACCATCCTGGGGGAGCCTGGGTATGCTGACCTGAAGATGGCGGGGGGGTACCGCCGGCGGCACCTGGGCCCGGCGACCTCCTGGATCACTGGACTCCCCGGACTTCGCCAACCCCCCAGTCCCTTCCACGGACCGAGGGATCGGCTCCCGGGAACCCTCCCCAGGTTTTATGGCCATACTGGGCCCTGCACCACCGGCACTCGCCCCCCCCCCACTGCACCCAGGCTCCCCTGACTCTCCTGGCTGTTTGGGGGGTTGGGACCCCTTCTTAGACCGCCCACTCCTCCTCGCTGCCTGGCTCCCTTCCCGGTTGGCCTGCTGGAGGGTCTTCCGGAGCTCCTCTAGGAAGTTCGCCTCTCCAGCCCCACGTTGGCAAAAGCCCCCCAGGTATTCCCATATTTCTTTTACTTCTAGTCCTAGGGTGGTGATGGCCCCCTTGAATTCAGATCTTTTATTACTGGAGCACCTGTCCCTCTTTTCCCTCAGGCCTGCGAGAGTAGTCATCTTTTCCACGCAGGCCTGAGATATCCTCACCAGCAGGGATTTGATTTTATCCCGCCTCCTCCTGGTTCTTGCTTCATTCTCACCTGGCTGAGGGGCTGTCCAGTCTGAGAGACCCACCTGGGTCTCCAGGAAGAGACGGTCCTCCCTGCTGATGGTGGTGGCGGTGGTCTGGCTGGAGGGCAGGTGCTGTTGACTCCTCCGGAGGCCGGAAGCCGGTCCACCTCCGGGGCTGAGGGAGGCCATCCCACCCCTCTTCCGGGGCAGGGGGCTGGGGGCTGGAGGCTGGTCCTGGTAGGCTGGAACACAGGAGCTCTGGAAGACAGGTCTTCTCTCCTCTCCAGCAGGAAGCAGAATGAGCTCTGTG
Source organism: Rana kukunoris (assembly GCA_029574335.1). Taxonomy (NCBI): domain Eukaryota; kingdom Metazoa; phylum Chordata; class Amphibia; order Anura; family Ranidae; genus Rana; species Rana kukunoris. The sequence goes on from CM056055.1 coordinate 159,853,095, forward strand.
GGAGGAGCCGGAACTACTGCCAGTGGGAGGAGCTGCACTGAGACCGAGGAGGGGTTTCGCCCCCGTTGTTCTCCGCCATTTCCGCCGCCCCCCCCCGGATGTAAAAGAGCTTGATTTGGGGTAGGGGGCCTGGCCGAACATGGCCGAGAGCATCGGTGGGTGTCCCCCCCCCGGCGGAAGGCGGCGGCGAAGACCGGTGCGGGGCTGGAGCCCCCCCGGCAGAAAACGTCTGGAAGACCGAGGGGCTCCGCCCCCGTTGTTCTCTGCTTTTTTCGGCCGGCCCCCCCCGGATGTGAAAGAGCTTATTTTGGGGTGGGGGCCTGGCTGGACATGGCGGAGAGCATCGGTGGGTGTCCCCCCCCGGCAGAAAACGGCGAAGCCCGGGGCCCAATGGGCTGGTGGTGGGGGGTCCCGGCAGAAGACCCCCGGAGCTGACTAATAAATTATTTTTTTCTGTGTGGTTTATTTGTGTTTACACTTTTCCACCCGGTGAATGGGTAGGGGTACGATGTACCCCATACTCATTCACATAGGGTGGGTGGCCAGAATCTGGGGGCCCCCTTATTATAGGGGGCTCTCAGATTCTGATAAGCCCCCCGCCCGCATACCCCGACAACCAACGGCCAGGGTTGTCGGGAAGAGGCTCTTGTCCCTATCGACATGGGGACAAGAGTGCTTTGGGGTGGGGGGGCAGTGCCCCCCTCCCCCACAGCACACACTCCCCCATGTCGAGGGCATGTGGTCTGGTACGGCTCAGGAGGGGGGGGGGGGGCGCTCGCTCGTCCCCACCCCCATTCCTGTCCGGCCAGACTGCGTGCCTGGGAGAAGGGTTTGGTCTGGATCTGAGGGGGAACCCCACGCCGTTTTTGGCGTGGGTTTAACCCCTTATGTTCCAGATCAAATCTAAGAGCCTGTTGTGCACCTGAAGGGGGACCCCCACGCCGTTTTTTTTTATAATTTGGGGTGGAGTTCCCCTTTATCCCGGTCCTGTCAGGGGGGGGGGAATGCCTGCTCGTCTGTCCCTACAATGTATGAACAGCGATCTGTCATTTCCCCTACACAGTCCCACCCCCTTTACAGTTAGAACACACCCAGGTAACATATTCAACCCCTTCCGCGCCCCTAGTGTTAACCCCTTCCCTGCCAGTGTCATTTTTATAGTAAGCAATGCATTTCTATACCATTGCTCGCTAGAAAAATGCCAAATCTCACAAAAATGTGTCCGCCACAATGTCGCAGTAGCCAGAAAAAACAATGATAGCCACCATTACTAGTAAAACAAAAAATTATTCCAAAAAAACCCATAAGACCAACCCCTACTTAGAACTTTTGCCCAAACCAATCAAACGCTTATTGTGATTTTTTGCAACCAAAAATATGTCGAAGAATACTTATCGGCCTAAACTGAGGGCAAACATTTTTTGAATATATTTTGGGGGAGATTTATTATAGCAAACAGTAAAAAAGATGTTTTTTTAGTTTACCAAATTGTCGCTATATTTTTGGGTTCAAGCAAAAATAAGAAAAAACGCAGAGGTGATCAAATACCACCAAAAAAAAAAAAAAAAATTTTTTTTGGGGGGGGGAGGATGAGGACGCCAAATTTTTTTGGGGGCCACGTCGCACAACCACGCAATTGTCAGTCAAAATGACGCAGTGTTGAAATGCAAAAACTGGCCCCGTCAGTGACCAGTAATATGCTCTGGGGCTCAAGTGGTTACAAATTAAGAATACACTAAAGTTAGCCCAATTTATGGCCATAATGTGAAAGATGATGTTACACCGAGTAAATAGATACCCAACATGTTACACTTTAATATTGCACACACTCATGGAATGGCGCCAAACTTCAGTACTTGAAAATACCCATAGGCAACGCTTTTTTATGTGTTTCAGGTTACCAGTTTAGATTTACAGAGGAGGTCTAGTGCTAAAAGTATTGCTCTCGCTCTAACGTACGCTATGATACCTCACATGTGGGGTTTGAACGGGGGTTCAATATGTGGGCGGGACTTACACATTTAAGGCCCGCCCACATATGGAAACATTCTTCAAACCACACATGTGAGGTATCATAGCGTGCGTAACAGCAAGAGGAATACTTTTAGCACTAGACCTCATCTGTAAATCTAAACTGGTAACCGGAAACAATAAAAATGCTGCTTGTTCGCTTCTGACTGCGAGCTACTAGGGACAGGGGCGTTTAAATTATTATTATTTAGGTTTTGTTACGTAAAAATTCTATAAGACCTCCCGTTCAGCTTGTAAAGCATCACTTCAGGGGACCAAAAAAAAATTAAACACCTCTAATGCTTTCATCCGCCATTGCAGATTTGATTCTGGTACTGCATTTCGAGTGAACTGGGCATGCTCGAACACTTAGAAAAAGAAGCTGGAAGTTTCAGCCTGAAAATGACATGCATCTTTCTGAGCATGCTCAGAAAGCTGTTTTTTTGGCTTAGTAATTTAAGGACATCCTTAACAGGTGTAAGCAGTTACAAGTGCACACAAACTAGAGGCTGACATTTCTTCATGTGTTTCCAATTGGTTCATTAGCACACATGTTATAAAAAGCGTGGATACTGCACGTGTCAGCTGCCCCTCAGAGGGGGCAGATTTGCTGGCTGGAAGTAATGGCGGAGTGAAACAGAGATGTTTTGGAGCAAGTTTTGTATTTTTTGATGTTTTCTCTGCTACATAATTTTGCTAAATGTTTCTCAAGATGTTAATGACTAATGTTTTAATCCTGTGGGTCTATCCTGTTATTTCAAAAGCATGATTTATTTTCCAATGACTGTGAAATAAACGTTGGTCTTTTTTGTTTTTAGGTGTTTTTTATATATTTTTGGTGTGTTTATTTGTAATTTTTTGTTTTGCTTTCCTTGTTTTGTGGACCAATAAAATTACTTTCAAATTTTGAAGTTTGTTTTGTGATATTTTTTTCATGCTATGGATTTCAACCGCTGCAGCTGAACTAGTTTGGGCCTAAACCATCAAGTGTGATTTGTCTCTAAGCTCTTTCCTGGTGTGTATGCATGAAATGTTTAGTCACCAGAAAAGGAAGGACAAAGCGGTAAGTATTGTTTCCTAGAACTGATGTCCAGACTGACTTTTTAAAGCACATGTGCAAGATGTAGGAAAAGCTGCAAACATGGCCTGTTGGAGGGGGGGGGGGGGGGGTGGTGTATTGGTGGAAATTTTTGTTTATTCAGACACGACATTAGGTACCAAATTTACAAATAAACAGGGAAACATCAAGAAAATCTCACACTGCTTACAAACATTTACATATACAAGATAATCATTTAAACACTATAACACTCCTATAAAACCAACATTGAATTTACAAACCTTGAAAACACAGACTACTAACACGCAACCAATTCACCAGTGCTAACCTCTATCAGGTTGGGCAAACTTTTATCACCCTCCATTATCCGGCTCATTGCACTTTGGGTCACTATTGGTGCATACCCATAATTAAGGTCCATAAAAAACAAAAGAAAGAATAAACAAAATACTATATATGGCATATTTTACGCGGATTAGCCAACTACCTGCGCAAGCCTATTGGCATCAACTGTAGAAACCTACAGCCTCTGCCCCATCTGGCCACTGCACCAGGTCATAGCTAGCCAAATCCATCAACAGACACATATCTATACATCATAAACATCGAAGACAAAATCCCGCTATATTAACCGACTAGTAAAATAACAAATTACTCTGCGGCACCCGCACCCTCATCCTGCTTAGAACAGGGCACAGAACCCACTCCCATCGCATCACTCATTTAACACCTTTTTTACTGCTTTTTTCTTTTTCTTCTTATTCTTCCTAAGCACTACCCAACCAGTATCACCATCGGCTGCTGGGCCCACCCCACTCATACCCTCTGAGGGCTCTTCACTTGACCCGGCCTGAGGTCTTTTCTGTGACCCAAGGGCCACCTCCATATCCTCCTGGGTTACTGCACCACCCAAAACGCATGAGAATCCACCCGGGGGGGGGAGAGCGGGGCAAAACGGGAACAGAAGGAGGAAAGTGGGAGGGGAACAGAACAAGAATGAGAGGAGGGGGCAACAGGAAGAGAAAAGGAAGGGGGGGGAAGGATATCATCAGAATGAACCCCAAACACCCCCCCCCCAGGGGGAACCACCAAACCCTCCACTTGACATTCTCCCCTCTACTTCAGAATCGGTGTCTAAGCAGAGGAGTCCAGCAAAAACTCAGGAGGCCCCCAAGGAAAACCCCACCACCTCCTGACACTCCACTCTGACCCGGAGGGTCAGGGGCTACTGCACCAACCCCCGCCCTCCTCCTGATGAGACCCTGCCTTTGAGGCTCCTCAAGAAAAACCCCCTCTACCTCAGAATCAATGTCCACTCCACTCTTGACCTGGAGGGTCAGGGGCAGCTGCACCAACCCCCGCCCTCCTCCTGACAGAACCTTGCCTCTGGGGCATAGGGGCAGCCCGACCACCAGATCTAGAAGCACCCGCGGCCTGCCCCTCCCCACCCCCCTCCATCTCAGAATCAGTGTCCGAGGTGAAACCTTCCGACACCCCAGATTCCTCTTGACACATTGCCCCTATAAAGCCTGCGGACAACGGCTGAAAAGGGTGACCTAAGCTTGTTACATAAGATTACATCTGATACGGGCACACCCATCCGCCAGGTGACCCCTCTCACCACAGCGCGTGCACTTCACCACAGTACATTCCAGCGCTCAAGTGAGTGGGGGACCCACACTTAAAACATCTTTTAGGCTTGACCAGGATAAAAAACCAAGATTCTATCTCTCCCAATGAAAGCACTCCCGGGATATGAGCCATGCTATTTCCCTGTCTCCTCAACTCTAATCTTTAGCCCCCCAGGCCCCTGTCCAGATCCCCCTTTCATCCACCTTCTTCCAAAGGGGGCACCTGCAGCTGGCCATGGCGGGTTCAACCAGGTCGCAATGTCTTCCGGAAGGAAGGGATTCATTGCGTACCAAAATGGTCACATTTTTGACCTCCTCCTGCCTAGTCAGGGGGGTCAAACAGAAACTTGGACCATGGGTCCTGTCTTTTAACTAGCAAATCATAATTCAAGTAAAAACATTTCCATAACGAACAACTGCAACATAAAACTAAAATCAAACTCTACTGGAACCTCCCAGGATGGAATGACCGCAAAGAAGGTCAGACGCCCTTACTCCCAGAGGAGAGGACCATATCGAATGGCCTCTCACTCGAGACGGGCACCGACCTTCACCAACAATATCTCAACTTGAATAACCACATTTCTCCTTCTACGCTCTGTAACCACCGACCTCCCCTGGACCATGCCCTCCTCACCCTGCTGCTCTGCTGCGCAGGGGGGACCCTGAAATTACGGGCACCGAACTTACTGTAGATATGATCCAAGGGAGCACTTGCCCCAGCTACTTGAGGCATAAGACCTTCCCTCTCTCAAAGCATTGAGCAAGCTCTCTTCCTGAGAGGTTGTGATAACTCCCCCGCAGGTTGGGGTGCATCAAATGGACCAACCCCCCTCACTTGGACATCCATTGACGCAACCTGGGCAGTCTCCTCATGACTCGCTGCCCTCCCCCCACTACTGAAGGACCCGAAAGGGGGCCCGACCTGTCTTCTTAACACAACTTCCTGTACCTGAGCCAATTGAGTGTCATCATCCATATTAAAACCAGAGTCCCCCATCTCTTCACAGGCTCCATAGGAACCTACATGGACTTCTGTCACAGCTGCAGACTGGGAACCCTCTAACTTTCTAATAAAATCCATTGCCAAACATTCATCTTCTAAATATCCCGCAGGGTGATCCCCCCAAACTGGAGCCTGTTCAGAAGGGAGACCCGCAGATGGGGAAGTACTCACAAGTCCCTGGGTATTCTGTTCCAAAGCTGAGGACCGGACCTGGCCGGGAAATGGAGCTCCGGGTGTCACCACAGCCACTTCCGGTTCACCCGCTGACGTCACGTCACTCCGGTTCCGGGTCACGTGCTGATGTCACTTCCGGTTCCGGGTCACATGCTGACGTCACTTCCGGTTCCGGGTCACGTGCTGACGTCACTTCCGGTCGCGGCTCCGTCCCAATCACGGGAGATTCCCGCACAGCGGAAATGCCCTCCAAGTCACTGCTGATTGGTCGTCCAGAAGCAGGAGGCTCCACATGGCGTGGCGTGCCCTCTCCCTCGGCAGCCATTGCTATCCTAGCCATAGCTTCTTCCATACTAGATGTCATACAGTCCATCTCAACTGGATCCGCGGTAGATGCCTGCCCCTCACCCTGTAAACCCGCAGCGGTCGCCACCACACCGGCCGGCTGACCCTGCTGTAGGCTACTTGCTGGGTTCACAGAGGCAAAGCACCCCCGCTTCCAGGAGCAGGCTTATCACCCTGATCTTGCTGGGAACCAGACACACTCTTCACGGTGACCAAAAGACCAGGCGGAAGACGAGGAAGACTCACCACGGGGTTGAGACCTCTCTCACTCACGCAAGTACCTCCTGCTTCGTGGGACAACCTCCCACTTGATGTTGTACCCCCTATCTTCACAGGTTGGGGTCCGGCAGGTGCCTGGGCGCCCTCAGCGGTACTCTCCGAGATAGTCCCTGAGGTCTGAGGTTCCACTAACAGAGAACCCCCAGCCCCCTCAGCTACTAATGCTGACTTGCCTCTCCTTGCTGCCTGCTTGCTCTCCTCAGAGGCACGTTGGAGCTCCCTCCTGATTGGAAGGAGGAAAGCCTTCTCTGCAGTCCCTCTGGAACAGAGACACATAACAAGACCCCATAACTGGCCATTCTGCTCTTTCAACAGGTCTATTGCTTCCTTGAATTCAAATCTTTTTGAGCTACTAGCCCGATCTCTTCTGTTCCTTAAACTGGCCAGCACTGTAATCCTGGAATGGAGAGCTTGTGCCGCCTTTTGAATCAAACCTTTGGTTTTGCTGCGTCTTCTCAGCATTCGCTGATCATCCTCCCCTTGCTGGGGAAAAGTCCAATCTGCCAGCTTAGACTGGGCCATCAAAAACTGCTTTTCTTCTTTGTTTAGATCCCCAAAACTAGGGGGATCCACAGTCCTTGGAGGTACCGGGCGGGAGGTGGACTCCCCCTGCCCAGGAGCAAGCCCTGACCTGGGCTTGATGAGGCCATAGCCTCCCCTCTCCTCCAGGGTCTGGTTCTTCACAGGAGCTGCTTCAAAGACACAACCTCTTCCTTCAAGGCATTGGTGGACAGGCTTGAAGTGCTGATTTACAGCGCTGTGCTTGAAACTAGCACAAGACAATCCTATTCTAATTGTGGGTTGTTTGAGGGAAGCCAATTGAGTGTTAGAACCCCTGCTAGTGTTTTTAGGCTGGGCTTTGTGTCCCTTTTCCTAAAATTGGCTTCACTTCCTGTCACACAGCTGAACAGGAAGTGAGGTTAAAACCCTACCAATGGTCTTTTCTTTGGGACACAGGTCAATCTAACTAGTGTCACCATTAAGCAAATTGCACTGCAGTGTACACCCCAAATGATTAGTTATTTTGGGGTTTAGTAAAGGCAAAGCCGCTCTGCAGTAGAAGCGTAGGCAATGAAAATCAGAAGGGAAGCACTGATGGTTTTTACTTCCAATCCCGCCAAGTTTAGAGTTTTCTTCCTTGCTTGTCCACTTGTAGTGCAAAGTGGATTTGCCTTTAGTAAATGGACCCCAAAGTCCAAGATTCCTACTAATTTGGGGTGTACACAGCAAAATGCCATTTCCAAAATGGGAAACTATTTATATTGATCTGTGTGTCCCCAACAAAACATTACTCAGGTGTTTCCCTCACTTCCTGTTTGGCTGTGTGGCAGGAAGTGAATGAATTAAGTAGAAAGTGACAACATTTGTGAGGTGTCTTTACCCTATCAGGGGTGCAGGCATCCCCAAAACAAACAAGAAAATAGTTGATTTAACATTGGGTGGTGTTTGTGGGGGTCCCTAACACACATTCATACATATTAGCAACGCTGGATCCTGGCCTATTGGCATGGTTATATTTTCTTAAGCCTCTCAATAAAATGATATGAAATTTGGGGTTAAACTGGAACAATAATCATCACTTTTATTTTTTGGATTTCTTTCATTTTGGATAGAGTTGGGGGGGGGGGGGGTTAGAAGCTCTGTCAGTTTATTTTGTATTATCCCTGTCCGTTTGGGGAGATTGGCCTTCACTTCCTGCCCCATAGCCAAACAGGAAGTGATCGAAAAACTAGGCAAATTAAGGGTCTCCTGTGCCCCCCCCCCCCCACAGAACTTGTGTGTGTCCCCTGAAAATTCCTGGGTGGGTCATAAAAAAACAGGGTGTGGCCTTGACAGGAAGGGTGGGTCATTTTTCTATTAGGGGGGTGCCAAAATTTGGTCAGGCCTAGGGCAGCACAAAACCTAAATATCCTACTGCATATTAGGGCTTATTTAGACAGGATCCAATTTACAGCATGTTTTTAGATTGTGGGAGGAAACCCACACAGGGAGAACATGCAAACTCCAGGCAGATAGTGTCACGGGCGAGATTCGAACCAGCAACCCTTTTGCTGCTAGGTGAACCTGCTACACACTACGCTACTGTGCTGAACGAACATGATTGCAGCTGAAAGCATGAGATGTTTTTTTTTAAACCAATTACATGCTTTCCAGCCTGGAGGACAGATGTGGGGTCTAATTGACCCCGCCTTTCTCTATAAAGAGGACCTGTCACACACTAGTCCTATTACAAGGGATGTTTACATTCCTTGTAATAGGAAGAAAAGTGAAAAATAATACAAACAAAGGGACAAACAAGTGCAAAAATTAAAATATTAAGTAAAAAAATAAAATAACAAAGGAATTTAAATGCTCCTGTCCCTAGTAGCTCGCACTCAGAAGCGAACACGCATGCAAGTCCCACCCACATATGTAAACATCCTTCAAACCCCACATGTGAGGTATCATAGCGTGCGTTAGAGCGAGAGCAATAATTTTAGCACTAGACCTCCTCTGTAACTCAAAAGTGGTAACCTGAGAAAAAAAGTCAAGCGTTGCCTATGGAGATTTATAATAACGAAGTTTAGCGCCATTCCATGAGTGTGCGCAATATGAATGCGTGACAAGTTAGGTATCTATTTACTCGGGGAACATCATCTTTCACCTTATCCCTAAAAATTGGGCTAGCTTTACTGCTTTCTTATTTTGTCATTCATGAAACAGGTATTTTTTTTGAAAGCCAAAAAAAAAAAAAAACGTTTGAAAATTTTTGGCACAAATACTGTTGGAAATGTGTCCGAAAAAATGGCCGCCACTTTATTCCCTAGGGTGTTTGTTAATAAAATATATATAATGTTTGGGGGTCCTGAGTAAGTTTCAAGGAAGAAAATATAATTGTTACATGAAGGAGAGAAGTGCCAGAATAGGCGCGGTATGGAAGTGGTTAAAGTGCAACAATAAAAGTGAAAAATTCCTTGAAATTTCGTACCATGGGGGGGGGGGAGGCAATTAGGGGCGCCATCAGGAATTATGGGGCCCCTTACACAGCTTCAGGCATGGGCCCCCTGGAGCAGAGAATAGGGGGGGGGTGCCGCCTGATATTAAGAAGGGGGGGGGCTGCCGCAATTTGATAAGCGGGGGGTTCCTTTACCAAAAAATACATATAGAAAAATATATATTAAAAAGGGTGGTAGCCATCCGGGGGCCCTGGGGACCACTGGGCCCTTTAATAAAAAGAAACTTCTGGGCTCTTTAATGAAAAATAAATTACAATATCTACATATATAAAATAATAAAAAAGGGGGTTGCCTTGGGAGCTCTGGGCCCTTTACTAAAAAATAACTACCAAAAATCTAAAAAAAAAAATAACATTGGGTGGGAGCTGTGGTGGCTCAACGTGAATGGAACTGCGCTGACAAGCCGTTCACCTCTGCAGCCAAGGGTTCGGATCCCGGTCTCGGCTACATGTGAATTGAGTTTGGCTCCCAGTGGGGTGTGCTATGCAAGGTACGCCTGTGCTTAGTATGCCCACCCCCCCCCCCAAAAAAAAAACAACACACTTGCACACACTTTGGCCATGAGGTCTCCTAAAATAAAGGGAGGCGAAGGACCTACAGGGCTGGCTGGGTGGGCTACACTCCTTCATAGGGGGAGTCCCTCTGTCCCATCGGGGACAGGCCCCCCTCACACCCACCATTGCCACCGGGGGCATGGAGAAGGATGGCGATTGCAAGTCCAGCTCCTCTCTCTCGACTTCACGCACAAAATACACTTTAAAAAAGAAATTAAAGTAAAAAGTAACAAACCTGGGGAAAATGTTTATAACATTTTTAGAAGCAAAAAGGTTGTCATCTGGGCCCTCTGGGAGCTTTCAAAATTATATTATATATATATATGTTTAAAAAATAACCAAAAAATATATAATTTTTTTTTTTTTTGTTTTTTTTTGTAAAGGTGGGGGGTTGTCATCTGGAGCCCTGGGGATCTCCGGGCCACTGGGGACCTCCAGACCCCTAAAACAAAACATTGGCCCTTTAATAACAAAAAATTTGGGGGGTTGCCACCCGGGGCCCTGGGGACCTCCAGACTGCTAAAAAATATTAAATTCCAAAAATTGGCCCTTTAATAAAAAATCCTACAAAAACCAACTAACAAATATATATACAAAAAAAAAAAGAGGGGGGTTACCATCTGGGGCGCTGGGGGGCCTCCAGGCATCTGGGCACCTCCGGACCCCCGGGCCCCTTACAGGTGTACAGGGCCGCCATCATGAATTTTGGGGCCCCTTACACAGCTTCAGGCATGGGCCCCCTGGAGCAGAGAACCGGGGGGGGGGGGGGTGCTGCCCGCATGAAATTGAGAAGCGGGGGGGGGGGGTGGTGCCACAAATTGAGGAGCGGGGGGGCCCTTTACAAAAATTTTGACAGAAATAAGAAATAAAGAAAAATATATATAAAAAAGGGGGGTAGCCATCCGGGGCCCTGGGGACCTCTGTGCTCTTTATAAAATAAAAATAAAAAAGAGAGAAAATACATATATATATATTTTTTAAATATAACATTTATCGAAAAAAAGTAAAAAAACAAGGGGGTAGCCTTCCAGGGCCCTGGGGACCTCTGGGCCCTTTCCTTAAAAAAAATAAAACAAATATATTAAAAAAAAATATATATTTTTTTAAATATATATCTTTTATTTAAAAAAAAGGGCTTGCCATCTGGGGCCCTTAGTGGCCTCCGGGCCCCTGGGGACCTTCGGAGCCCTTAAAAAAAATAAAAAATAAAAAATATTTTTTTTTGTTTTAGGGTGGTTCCCATCCGGGCCCCTGGGGGCCCCTGGGGACCCCCGGGCGGTGTAATCCCTGTACCCCCCTAATGGCGGCCCTGCAGGTGTACTGCCTGTACCCCCCTGATGGCGGCCCTGGGTGTAATGTCAGCATGTGAAAAATGACATTCTGAAGGAAAAAAGCCATTTAAAACTGACTCGCGGCAATAATGAATTGTCAGCTCCTGGAAATTGCAGGAGAATTCATTCATTAAAAACACCAAAAAAAAAGCGTGGGGGTCCCCCCAAATTCAATAACCAGACCCTTTAGGTCTGGTATGGATATTAAGGGGAACCCCGCCATCAATTTTAATAAAAAATGACGTGGGGTTCCCCCCAAATATCCATAACCAGACCCTTCAGGTCTGGTGTGGAATTTAAGGGGAACTCCACTCCAAATTAAAAAAAAAATGGCGTGGAGTCCCCCCTAAAATCCACACCAGACCCCTTATCCGAGCACGTTGACCTGGCCGGCCGCAGAAAAGAGGGGGGGACAGAGCGCGGCCCCCCCCCTCTCCTGAACCGCACCAGGCCACATGCCCTCAACATTGGGAGGGTGTTTTGGGGTGCCCCCCAAAACACCTTGTCCCCATGTTGATGAGGACAAGGGTCTCTTCCCCACAACCCTTGCCCGGTGGTTGTGGGGGTCTGCGGGCAGGAGGCTTATCGAAATCTGGAAGACCCCTTTAACAAAGGGGCCCCCCAGATCCCGGCCCCCCCCCTGTGTGAAATGGTAATGGGGTACCTTGTACCTCTACCATTTCACGAGTAAAAAAAATGTAAAGGGTTAAAAAAGACAAGAGCCGGTTTTTGACAAGTCCTTTATTATCTTCTTTCTTCTTTTCTTCGGGTTTCTTCTTCCTCCTCCTTCTTCTTCCTCTGCTTCTGTCTTGGGTCTTCTATTCCCGCATCTTGCCCGGCGTGTTCTTCCATCTTCTGTTCCTCCCGCTGTCCTTCTCGTCCGCATCTTCTTCTCCTTCTTGTTCTTCTTCGCCGGAGCGGCCGCTTCCAATTGAAATCCCCGCTGTCTGCCGGACCACGCCCCTCCTCTGACGCCACGGGCAAGCTCTTAGGAGTGTGCTGCAAGTGCGTCCGAGGGGGGCGTGGTCACAAGTGAGAGGGCGGGCAATTCAATTTGAAGCTCGTGCGCGGCTTTTTCTTTGCAGGAGTCGCCGCTTCCAATTGAATTGCCCGCTTTCTGGAACATGTGACCACGCCCCCCTCTGACGCACTGGCACCACACGGGGACTTTCCTAAGAGCTCGCCCGTGGCGTCAGAGGGGGGGCGTGGTCCGGCAGACAGCGGGGATTTCAATTGGAAGCGGCCGCTCCGGCGAAGAAGAAGAAGGAGAAGATGCGGACGAGAAGGACAGCGGAAGAAGATGGAAGAACACGCCGGGCAAGATGCGGGAATAGAAGACCCAAGACAGAAGCAGAGGAAGAAGAAGGAGGAGGAAGAAGAAACCCGAAGGAAAGAAGAAAGAAGATAATAAAGGACTTGTCAAAAACCGGCTCTTGTCTTTTTTTTACACTGACACTTTTTTTTTCTCGTGAAATGGTAGAGGTACAAGGTACCCCATTACCATTTCACACAGGGGGGGGGGCCGGGATCTGGGGGCCCCTTTGTAAAAGGGGTCTTCCAGATTTCGATAAGCCTCCTGCCCGCAGACCCCCACAACCACCGGGCAAGGGTTGTGGGGAAGAGACCCTTGTCCTCATCAACATGGGGACAAGGTGTTTTGGGGGGCACCCCAAAACACCCTCCCAATGTTGAGGGCATGTGGCCTGGTGCGGTTCAGGAGAGGGGGGGGGCCGCGCTCTGTCCCCCCCTCTTTTCTGCGGCCGGCCAGGTCAACGTGCTCGGATAAGGGGTCTGGTGTGGATTTTAGGGGGGACTCCACGCCATTTTTTTTTTAATTTGGAGTGGAGTTCCCCTTAAATTCCACACCAGACCCGCTTTTTCACATGCTGACATTAGAGCCCCCCATGGTACGAAATTTAAAGGAAAATTACACTTTTATTATTGCACTTTTAGCATTATTAAAATCACTGCTCCCGAAAAAACGGCCGTTTTAAAAAATAAAAAAAGCATTGGTACATGTCCCCTGGGGCAGGACTGAGGTCCCCAAACACTTTTTAGGACAAAACTTGCAGATTAGCCTTTAAAATTCACTATTAAGATTTCCCCCCATAGACTTATACAGGAAGTTCGGCGGCGGCTTTACTTATCAATCACATCGCGCTGCTGCTGCCGCCGGTTCATGCGCCTAATTAGGGATTCATCCAGCGCACTAATTAAGGCATGTACCGGCGCAGCGCAGATTCATTAGTAAATCAGCCCCACTGTTTCATGTTGTTTACAAACTTGGCAGACTGCCTGGATATTTTCTTTACACACAGAAGTTTATCCCTTTGTTCTATGAAGAAAGTGTTAGTTACAATGTTTCCTGATAAGAACTTGGCAGACTGTCCAGATATTTTCTTTTGACAGCTGAAAGTCTCTCCACTTGTTATATGAAAGAATCAGCAAACTCTGCATTGGAGATGTCAGGGGGGTTGAATCGACATCACAATTTTTTAACGATTAATTGTGCAGCTCTAGCACGGTACTGTATTTGCGCAGCAATTTTTCAAACGTGTTTTTTTTTTGGAAATAAACTGTTTCATTCATTAAAAAAAAACACTAAAGTTAGCACGATTTTTTTTGGTATCCTAAGCGATGCTTTAAATTTTTTTAGGTTACATGTTTAGAGCTACATACCCTCCACACTCCTCTCCTGTACATACTGCCCACTATCATACCCTCCACACTCCTCTCCTGTACATAGTGCCCACTATCATACCCTCCACACTCCTCTCCTGTACATACTGCCCACTATCATACCCTCCACACTCCTCTCCTGTACATAGTGCCCACTATCATACCCTCCACACTCCTATCCTGTACATAGTGCCCACTATCATACCCTCCACACTCCTCTCCTGTACATACTGCCCACTATCATACCCTCCACACTCCTCTCCTGTACATACTGCCCACTATCATACCCTCCACACTCCTCTCCTGTACATAGTGCCCACTATCATACCCTCCACACTCCTCTCCTGTACATAGTGCCCACTGTCATACCCTCCACACTCCTCTCCTGTTCATACTGCCCCCATCATACCCTCCACACTCCTGTCCTGTACATACTGCCCACTGTCATACCCTCCACACTCCTCTCCTGTACACACTGCCCACTGTCACACCCTCCACACTCCTCTCCTGTACATACTGCCCACTGTCATACCCTCCACACTCCTCTCCTGTACATACTGCCCACTATCATACCCTCCACACTCCTCTCCTGTACATAGTGCCCACTATCATACCCTCCACACTCCTCTCCTGTACATAGTGCCCACTGTCATACCCTCCACACTCCTCTCCTGTTCATACTGCCCCCATCATACCCTCCACACTCCTCTCCTGTACATACTGCCCACTGTCATACCCTCCACACTTCTCTCCTGTACATACTGCCCACTGTCATACCCTCCACACTCCTCTCCTGTACATACTGCCCACTGTCATACCCTCCACACTCCTCTCCTGTACATACTGCCCACTGTCATACCCTCCACACTCCTCTCCTGTACATACTGCCCACTGTCATACCCTCCACACTCCTCTCCTGTACATACTGCCCACTATCATACCCTCCACACTCCTCTCCTGTACATAGTGCCCACTATCATACCCTCCACACTCCTCTCCTGTACATACTGCCCACTATCATACCCTCCACACTCCTCTCCTGTACATAGTGCCCACTATCATACCCTCCACACTCCTCTCCTGTACATAGTGCCCACTGTCATACCCTCCACACTCCTCTCCTGTTCATACTGCCCCCATCATACCCTCCACACTCCTCTCCTGTACATACTGCCCACTGTCATACCCTCCACACTCCTCTCCTGTACACACTGCCCACTGTCATACCCTCCACACTCCTCTCCTGTACATACTGCCCACTGTCATACCCTCCACACTCCTCTCCTGTACATACTGCCCACTATCATACCCTCCACACTCCTCTCCTGTACATAGTGCCCACTATCATACCCTCCACACTCCTCTCCTGTACATAGAGCCCACTGTCATACCCTCCACACTCCTCTCCTGTTCATACTGCCCCCATCATACCCTCCACACTCCTCTCCTGTACATACTGCCCACTGTCATACCCTCCACACTCCTCTCCTGTACATACTGCCCACTGTCATACCCTCCACACTCCTCTCCTGTACATACTGCCCACTGTCATACCCTCCACACTCCTCTCCTGTTCATACTGCCCCCATCATACCCTCGCACTCCTCTCCTGTACATAGTGCTCCCATCATACCCTCCACACTCCTCTCCTGTACATAGTGCCCACTATCATACCCTCCACACTCCTCTCCTGTTCATACTGCCCCCATCATACCCTCGCACTCCTCTCCTGTACATAGTGCTCCCATAATACCCTCCACACTCCTCTACTGCATATACTGGTCACTGTTACACCCTCTTCACTCCTTTCCTGCAAGTAATACCTACCCTCTGCACTCATTTCCTGTACATAATGTCTTACACTTTGCACTCCTTTCCTACACATACCAACATATGCGCCACACTCTTGTATATACTGTTGTAAATTCTGCACTCCCTCCCTGCACATACTGTAATACCCTCTGTACTTAATGAAAATTAAAAGGTGAACTAATGCCCCTGATCTCCACTGCACTTACCTCTGTAGTAATGGAAGAGTTTTATTTAAATGATTGTGCTGAGGTTTATTCATGTCAGTGAGACTCTTACTTGTGGCATAGCAAAGTAAGCATATTTTATAGGTAAAATAATTATTTTGTTTTATTTAATCATGCCTCGTGAAGCCCCTCCCTCAATATGGCCACACCCACCATATGTAGTGGCGTGTTCGGGTTTGGCTTGAGGAAAAGGTGGCAACCCTAGATGGAACTCAAAATTGTATATGCTTAATAGGCTGCTCCAGCAGAAAGGTGCAGTTAACTACCTGTACGAACTCTGCTGCAGGACAGGTTCTGGGAAAGCTTGTTTTTTTTTCACCGCGTCAGTGGCTGCTCATGCGCGACTCATGCAGACTTCTGCGGCCATTTGATGAGATCACCAAACTGGTAAGTCGCAGCCAGGGTGCCATCAGAGACATCGTACCTTCTTTCTGGAGCGTGCATTGTGTCGTGTCATTGATCAAGCCATCGAGGAGCAGGAGCATTAAGATGAGGAAGTCGCAATGCTAGATAAATTCCCGGGGGAATGTCTCCACCTGAGACAAGTCAACAACGGGAGTCTGAAGAGGAATCAGAGGAGGATGGTCCTGGAGGGGAGGAGGAGGAGCAAGGAGAGCATGCTTTAAACCTTTCTGGGATCCCTGGTATTGTCAATGGATGGGGGGAGGAGAACGAGTACGCCATTATCCTGGATGATGAGCAGGAGCCAGGCCAGTACAGCGCTTCCAGTTTAGTGCAAATTGGGCCTTCATGCTCCAGTGTTTTAAGAGGGACCCTGTATAAAAAGCATAAAGGGCAAGGACCAGTACTGGGTGGCAACGTACTTAGACCCCTGGTACAAACAAAACATGGTGGAAATGTTACCACCATCACAGAGGGCTATCAAAATGCAGCACTTCCAGGGCTTGCTTTGAGAAATGCTGCATTCTGCTTTTGCATGCGTTGGCAGAGGAATTTCCACTCACAGAGTAACAGTTTCGGGTACCAATCCAACAGCGCCTGCAAGAAGAGGACGGTTTGAAGAAGTCTTGGTCGCTAATGATATGAGATCATTCTTTCAGCCGACCCATCGACAGCTGTCCTCTGGATCCAGCATCAGGGAATACCTAGACCGACTACATCGGGTTAACGGCCGATGTGAACGCACTGAGAAGTGATAAACCCCTGGACTACTGGGTGGGCAGGCTTGACCTCTGGCCAGAGCTTGCACAATTTGCAATGGAACTGTTGGCTTGTCCCTCGTCCAGTGTCCTGTCCTAAAGGACGTTCAGCGCAGCGGGGGGGGGGGGGGGGGGGTCGTGACCGATAAGCGCACTCGCCTAGCTCACAACATTGTTGACTACCTCACATTTATAAAAAATTAACGAGGCATGGATCTCACAGGAATTCAACACGTGACCAGTAGACCATGTTTCATTCAAATTCAGGTGAACGCCGTGAGATAATTCTTGTATACTTGTATTCAGTACCTGAGCTACCCTATCTCTCGTATGCAATTAATTCTTGTTACTACAAATACAATTTACTACGTGCTTGACAGAAGTATAAAATACTTATAGGCTTTGTCCTAATTGTTGAACATGTTCGCTCTAACTTTTCTATGCTAGGGGTTGATGCTATTTCATAGCATCTCCCCTAGTGGCCTAAATACATCTCTACATGCTAAGGTTTATATGATGTAAATAATCCCCAAACTCCTGTTGCTAGGAGTGATGCCTGGGGTCCCTTACTGATAATCACCTGCATGTGGTGGTGTATTGGGATATTGACCTTGAACTAATTTTAAACGCTAAGCCTTGGTCGCATGTTGTAATGTGACCATGCTTAGTAGCTCAACGCTTTTCTTTGTGACTCAAAGATAATGTATAGATCCCCCAAACACCTGTTATGAGTGACGCCTGGGGCCTAATACTGAGTTGTCGCATAGAGAATCACATTGAATTCCTTGCTTACCGCAGTTGTGGTTCATTCCGTTCACCAGTGCCGTTACAATGCCTAATGTACCACCAGCCACATAATACTAAGTTGTTTGCTGTCCGGTGAATGTCTGTGGCCGTGGGCACATTTTTGGGGCCTGTAATGGCCGACACTTACTTCTGTATTCAGTGAATAGCTTAATGTACCTCCAACCACAGAATACAAAGTTGTTTGCTGTCAGGTGAACGCCTGTTGGCTAATTTTTAGGGCTTGTAATGGCCGGCACTTATGTATCCGGTTTTTCACTGAATACTTCTGGTAGGTCAGTGTCCATGTTGTGGGACTATTTGTGCACAGCTAGTATTTTGTGGCTGCAAATATGACCTGCATGTTTTTAATATTCACCTGCCATTAACGTCAATGGGGCCCGCAGCGAACTTGCGGTTCGCGGACATTTGCAAACTGTCCCGTCAGATGCTTGTCCATCACTAATAGACAGCACTCAAAGGCTGCATTGATGAGCACTGATAAGTGGCACCGATAGGCTGCACTGATATTGCATTTTTTTCAAAATTGACACTCTTTAT
This sequence comes from Rana kukunoris, assembly GCA_029574335.1. Classification (NCBI taxonomy): domain Eukaryota; kingdom Metazoa; phylum Chordata; class Amphibia; order Anura; family Ranidae; genus Rana; species Rana kukunoris. The sequence goes on from CM056055.1 coordinate 159,871,700, forward strand.
TGTACGTGACGCAAAAAAATAACCGCAGAGGTGATCAAATACCACCAAAAAAGCTCTATTTGGGGGGGGGTGTCAATTTTGGGTACCATGTTGCACGCCTGCACAATTGCCAGTTAAAATAAAGGCCATTGATGACTACTCCCCACCTGAGGAAGTCCAATCTCCAGGCTATTGAGTCTAGCCTGTGACATCATATATCAGGAAGTACTAATATCTTGCCTACTTTTTCTTACTACACTGTAAAAGTTTACATAATAAACTGCTATAGCAGAGAGAACTATGGATATTTTTATTGTTTTCCCTACCACGCTTATTCTGAAAATGGCGCTCCTGATGTGGAGAGGAAAAAGTGTTCATTTGTGCTTTGGTAGATAAAATTGAAGCTCTGTATACCCCTGTAGTGGTGTTGAGAATGCTCAATGTTTGATGAATAGGATTAAAGTGCGCTAGCAGGATACTTATTGAGGCTTTGCAGACTCTGTAGTGGGGTCTACAGTTGAGCAGGTTTTTCACCTAGTGGTAACTGTAGGGGTCACTAAGACTTGTCACATTGAATGCACTGTGGTGTTTTTGGAATATCACATATGGACCGTTTATGATTAGCGTGAATAGTGCTATAATTGTTCACATATACAATCTTTTGATTGTGCATCAATTTTTTTTAAATAGCTTTTCTGAATGGATCGGATTGAAGTCCCCGTTTCTTAGAACTCTTCCAGACCTCTAAGTGCACATCAGTGACCACCACCTTAAACACTTGGGGGGGACACTAAATGCAAGTACTTCCTGTATAGGGGGGGTATACAAGGGAGGACTCCATGTTTGTTCTGCCAGGGTTCAGTATAACTCAAAAAAGCTACCAATATAACCAGCTGGTTCCTGTGATGTTAAGAGGATTCATTTGACCATCATTAGTTTAAAAAAAAAAATTAGGTATGCAATATCAAAAGCCTACCATGTCTAGGATTGCTCATAATCTTATGCCTTCAGATTTTGACCATAGGTTGGTTGACTTGTAAAGCTGGATATTGGAGAGCCCTGCCTTCTCCAACCTAATTATTGCACAGATTACATGCTTGATGTTCACTGTTATTGCCACCTTTGTAGCATACCATTTTATTTGTGATATGTGGTTACTGGCGTACCCTCTACATGCTACAATAAAAATTGACCAAAAATAAGGCCCTGTTCTGGTGCAAAGAAAGCATCACCAGTCTGAGCGTTTGGAAGAGTAAAATGTTCACCTAAGCTTTTGCAGAGGATACCTTGTAGCTATTTTTTTATAACTGCCATCAGTGTAGGCATTCCCCTATAGGATTTGCAGAGAAGGGTCGGAGGTAGTCTTACCCAAGGGAGTACACAGCAATCTGTATAGTCATGTAGATAAAGGGGTGGTGCCTGAGTATCTTCCAAAGATCTCTAGGTGGCAGTAGCGTTACCTGTGGTGCAATTAAACCATTATCAGTAACCAGTTTTGAACAGAAAGTATGCAATCTACTCAAGACCAAGCTCTGCATCACTGAACTTTTGGCATCAACATTAAGGTTTAGTTTATCCTAGTTTCCTGATAGTCTCAACATCTAGAAGCAAGGCTTTTGAAGATACAAAGCAAGTAATGTAGATAATCCAATACTTGGAGGCTAAAGTAACTGTCAGGAGGTACAGCGTTTCCTGTTTCTTGCACCTGGGGGAAAGGCTTTGCCTCACATGGCAGGTATACCCCCCCCCCCCCCCAAAGGGAGTCTTCAGGTTCTGGGCTCAATAGGATGGACAAGTACCGTATCATGCAGCCAACACGTGGCATGAAATGCTAAGACAAATTTATATAATAATTATATATATATATATATATATATATATAACACACAAAAAGCCAAGTAGTCCAAAATAGGTCATGTCTCCATTTGGCTTTGGAACCATAAATTGGCTTGCATAGAAGCTGAAAGGCCTCTTCCCTTCTGGCATAGGTACTATTCCCATAATAGCAGCCTTTATACAACCGCAAGCTGAACCTAGTGGTATCAATTGGTATATTTAATGTGAATGGGCAAACATTTGCTTTAAAATTAAACTGGTGCAATTTTAAACTGCTTTTGTCACTCAGTTCTGGTTCAATTATGCTTTTAACTGGTAGATAATGTTTTCACCTCCCTTACAAGCATGTTGACATCTCCCATGCAGCATTAGGCCTTATGCACACTGGGCGTTGACTTTACGGTAGCCATCTTTTTGGCTGTAGACTCCAGTCATTAAACTCTCCATGCTCACATAGGCTGTTTGTTTTGGGCAGTGGCATTTGAGCAGGAGAATATAAAAGTGGGTTCTGAGAGATATTTAAGTTGTAAAATGCTCCCAATGCTGATATGTTGATAAATGCTTAAAAAAAATCACTCACGAGCACTTAATTTGATGGGGGGGGGGGGGGGGGGGGGGGGTAACACCTGCCAAAACCAGTGTAGGGAGAAAAAAAAACACCATTGCAATATGTCACTGCAAAACTACTGGCATTTTTTTATAACATTTTAAATGTCCAGTGTGCATAAAGGTTATATATTGTCATGTCCACAATTGAAATATAGACCCCCACCGCAGTGCAATTTTTTCTAGCCTATTCAATCTGAAGGATCTTGGAAGTTTGCAAGCTTCTTTTGTGAAGCAGCTTAGTCCATGCCTTGAATTCTGCAACATCCACCTGTGATTAGGTACTACTGTCACAGAACTCAGCCAGACTTCTGAAACGCAGAAGTGTTAGGCGGGGAGTCATACAGGATTCATCACCTGCATAAGGTACCATAGGATAGTCTTTGGAAATCAGAAGGAAAAAATCTGCAAAGCATTAAGATGGACTCTGGAAAATACACTTTAAGCAAGCCTATACTAGGGGGGATTTGTCAAAATGTAGGGTATTAGAATGTTGATATTATAAAAGTATGCAGCCACTAATTAAGCCAGAAAACAGTTTGAGTTTAGATTTATTTGTTATCTTTGAGACACGGCCATCTAAGTAGCAAACAAAATAGAAAAGTAAAAAAAAATTAAGCTTACACTGCCACATTACTTGGTGTCACAAACTACAATAAACACTAACTCTGTCCAACATTGTACAAATACATTCTGAGACTTCACAGCATTTTCAGGTTAAAAATACTAGGGCCTAGCATGGTGACAGAAAATAAAATGGCATTTTATCAGTTCACCCTGATAAATAAACCCATCAGCTAAAAAACAAAAAACCTAACTGTATGAATATGCAAATACATAAGGAAGAGTTTCTTTGCAAAACAGAATGTCAAATTTCGCCAAGAGCATAGATTTTGAAAGGATGGCACAACAGTTTAAAAAGAATTTATCCAAGGTCTACAGATCGATATGTCCAATTATTTAATTTTCATCAGTTGAGGTCAATGGATCAGCAGTGAAGTCTTCTTCATTTTCTCCAACACTTTCCACAACGTTGGGTGCTGCGGCTGCTTCACTCTCTGCTACAGTACCAGCTGCTTCGACATCCTCAGTGACCGTTTCCTGTGCAGCTTCTTCAACATGAGTTTCAAATGGATTTTCACCCTTCATGAAGACAAGAAATGAACATAAATATGGGCTGTTCTAGAAGTTATGGCAGGCATTTGTTTGAACCGTGCCACCTTACCCAATTATTGGCTCAGGTTAAACAGACTAATCACCTGCTGTCAAGCTAGGAGTTATAGAAGCTAGATTCAAGTCTGTGTAAACAATTACTTCCAAGACACGATGACACAAGACGACCCATTCAGTAAGCCTAGTATACACCAGATTCCACCCCCTCCACCCAGCAGGTTGTACAGAAGAAAAAAAAAACTCAGACTGGAGATGCTGTACCAACAATCCAATGTTACAGAAATCAGCTTGCTGTGCTATTGTGTTTAGACAGGGGATGGCACCTTCAAAATTGTTTACGCATGTGTAGGTATCCCCTGGGGATTAGATTTTTACCTCAAGCTATAAAGTTAAGAGTGGGATAGATTCATGTGCCATTCAGTTTACCAAGAAGCATGCCAACATAATGAGTTGTGGGTCTTTGCCAAATAGCATATGCTTATTGTTCCATTAGGCAGCACATTCAATTTGGCTGCCTTTTCTAAACCTTTAAAGACAAAAATGTAGCACATTGCTAGGTACCTAGGAGTGATCGCACAATAACTTACCTTCAAATAGAGTTCATATCTTGCCTTTACAAGTGGGTTGTTTAGTATGCTTGTTGCAGTCAAGATGCTCTCCCTCTTAATCTGATCTTTGTAAGCCTGGGAGGAGCAGAAATGCATTACATGCGATTAGTTCCAGAATAAAGGTTTATTAATATGCAACAATGCTTGTCTTTATGTACTTTTAGTAGGATAACACATTGGCCGTTTGCATCTTTAACCAATTCCAGCCTACCATGGAGAGAAGCAGTTCTACCACGATCATAGGTGCAGTTATGCTGCTGTGTGTTCTCTTTAGAGCCAGCGACCATCTTTCAAGTAAAAGTGATCTGAGCAGCTCTACAGCTTAGGTAGGACCCTGTACTATTCTTAGGGGCCGAGACAAGCAGTTGGGTGGCCAAAGATGAACAGATTAAGTCAGAAGCCATGAGGGTATTTACATAAGGCAATCTGCCTTATGTAAACAAGGTAGATTGCCAGGATAGAGTTTCTGCTAAAAACAGATGTCTTTCACCCAGTCAGAGCAAGCAGGCACCCCCTAGGGCAGCGTTTTACAGCTTTACCATGGTCTAACCCCTTCAAGCAAAAAAAAAAAAAAGTCTCCGGGGCTGAATTTGTTAAACATTGAATTCAAATGAACTTTTAGTATAAGAAAGCTCCTACTTGACTAATCAGTGCCTTAAACTTTGAATATGACCACATTAACCCCGTTTTATAGATAAGCTAGATGGATCTTAATTTACTTTGTAAAATAACTGTTATGTCGCTGTAACCCCCACCCCCTTATCACCAAGGCTTGTTTCAACAACCCAAAATCCAATTGTCATTGGGAAAGGGAGGCGACTTCTAAAATGGGGCAAACAAAAAAATTACAGGGGTGTTAACCCTTCCTATGCCATCCAAAAAGCTTATTTTTTGGGCTTGAGCTACACTTAATGTACCCGTTCTGAATGCCAAACGGATGCAACTTAGCTTACAGACCCCATCTTGTTTAACCTGCATCAGGATTATGACTCATGTTGGTAGACATCAAAAGGCAAGTTATATCACCAAAGCATATGTCTTACCAGCTTGCTCTTTGAGTGATCGGTAGATTTAAGGTGCAGCTGCACAGAGCTGTGTAAAGCAGGTACATATGTGCTGCAGGCACTGCAGTGTACAGTTTCAACTTTCATCATGTGATCATCTGGTGTAACTCCTAAAAGAAAAATTACATTAGCTTACATAAACCATGGCAATATAGCGAGTCATTAATATTTAAATATACTGAGGACCACCACGTTGATGCCCTCAATCATTTACTTTTAGTGCACATCTGGCTTACACTGAAATGATTAAGCTAAACACGGTAGTGCAAGTCACCACTAGGTACTGGAGTGAGCCAAGTAACAGAATTACACAAGGCCATAGTAAGACATTGGTAACCTCATTAATATAAACAGGCTGTCAAATATACAGAGATTTGAAGGGTATAGACCCAAGCAGGAAATTTAGTGGATTGCTTTAACAATTACACACCTTCCATAATATCCTTCTCTTTCTCTGGAGCTTTGGCAGCTTCATTTTGAGCTGGAGTCTCGGTCGGAACGAGGGCCGGAGTTGTAGTCTGATTCTGGGTAGCCTGAACTTTACGTGCAGCAGTTTTCTTATATTTGTTAACAATACATTCCTAAAAAGAAATTGGATGGGGTTAAAGTAGGTAAAAAATGTGTGGGGAAACTGGTTTTGGGTCCACATGTTTAGAACAGCAGCCATTCATTCTACAATCCCAACCCATATCCGTTATGGTTTCCACATCACCTCTTGGATGTTTGGAACTCCCTGACTTGGCCAAAATTAGTCAACGTAGACAGTATTACCATTTTGAGTGATGAGGTAATGCGCCACAAAATCAAATATTTTGATGCTTTAGAATAAAGCACGGGCATAAATAGGGAATGCTTGTGCGGGCAATGATCCATTTAAGACAGTTAGCTATGCTTTTACAGTTGGCATCCATGTACCACATTACTGATTTAAGGTTACACTTTATTAGTGCAATGATTTGACAATGATTTGACTGCAGTTATAATGCAAAATACTCCCTGGGGTTGATTTACCAAGACAGGGGTAAAAACAAAAAAAAAAACAGCACAGCACAAAGCAAATCTGCATCGAGTTTTGTTAATCCTTACATTGAACAAGCTGAAATTAGAAGCTGGTTAATGCAAGACAGTGGTGTCTGCTGCCATGTAATTGTTGGCAGACACTTGCCAGGACATCTTAAACAAATCTCTGGTGTTTGAGGCACTCAGAATTTACTTACATGCAAAAATTCCATGACAGGTTTGTCAAATTTGGTTTGTTTCTGAATATGATCAAGCATCTCCTGATGAGCTTCACTGGCCAAGTGATCCTCAATACCCTTTTCTTCAAATGATCTGAACTTGCAGAATGAGCAGGTAAACGCCATTCTGAAAAGAGAAGATTTAACATTGCACGCATTTCTAAAATTGTAAACAAAGTTTATTAAAACAAACATCTGCAGGCTGACTGTCAAACATGCCTCAAAATAAAAACACACCAATTATGCAGGATAGTTTGAGTAGTCTAGATTTGATGACCTTAGAGCTATGCCAACACTTTCCTTTTAGGTTAGTCCAAGATGTGTTAAGAGGGTATGAAGTCAGAAAACCAATTCATACCTGGCCATGTATATTAAACAGCCAGCATTTGTCTTTTACAAGCCCAGTACAAATCCAATGTTTACAAAGTTATCAAAGCTAGCCAAAGTAGTGAAAGATTTAATGAACATGCAAGAGGCAGTTTGAGTCTTCACTGTTCTCTTTAAATATGGGTTCCAGCAGAAGACACCTGAAGTATGCATCAGATGCTGGCAAACATAGCTCTCGGGGGGCCAAAAAGACCCATCACTACCGATTTATAAAGTCATCTGCTAGCACTAAAGCAACCATCACTTCGGTGAATTTTGAAACTTGCAAAAGGTCTTCCCCCATTAAAACACTGCCACTTAAAGCAGACACGTACCCATCTCCGTACTTTTCACTGTTCTTCTCTCTTCTACGCCTCTGTTTCTCTCTTCTTGCCTCTGTGCGGCGCTTCTCCTCCTCTTCTGGATCAACTGGCTCTGCTACAGAAGAAAACGTTTTACAATTAGAATGTATGACAGCAGAGATTCAAGAACAATGTCCAGACTACTAGAATAACAGTTCATAAAACTGCATATGGTCTAAAGCAGGGCTTTACAATTTGCTTGGAATCTAGGAGTCCGCTAAAAAAAGTTAAAAGCCAGGAAAGCCAAGCTTGTGTGCAGAAGCAAGTGCGTACACGAGTAGCGCCCTGCATATGAAAGCAGTGTTCAAATCACACATGCGAGGCATCACTGTGATGGTAAAGTGAGCAAAAAAAGCTCAAAACATGCAACCTGTAGAATTTTAACCGTTGCCCATGGAGATTTTAAAGGTCTGTTGCCATTTCATGAGCGGACACAATTTTGAAGCTTGACATGTTGGGTATCATGTTACTTGGCGTAACATTTTTTTTACAAAAAAAAACACTTTAATTAAAAAACGAAACCCCCAAAAAGTACACTTGTAAGACTGCTGCGCAAATACGATGCGACAGAAAGTATTGCAACGACTGCCATTTTATTCTTTAGAGTGTTTATATGGAGACTGGATACTGCAGCTGTGCCACCCCAGGTCAGCAATTCTAGCTGCAAATGTGACCTGGTGCCCGGGGTTTGTTGAACCCTGGTCTAAAGGGACAGTTAATATACATTTTGCGGTTTTGACAGCCCATTGAACCAAAATGCACAGTATTGCGGTAGCATGCAGTCATAAGTGGCCAAACGTGCTGGGCTTGTAAATTAGGTTTGTCAATAGCACCCAAATGGGTGTTGCAATGCAGTGTAGCATGCAAGGGAGGCCCGTTTTTGTAACATGACACATGATTTTACCCCAAGTCATGCACAAACACAGTAACAAATCACATACCTGGTGCAGGAGCAGGTTTGGCAGCTTGGTTTGCTGCTTTTGCTAGCTTTGGTTTTTTGCCAAAACCTACAGGAGCCTTGAATGGCTGAGCCATCTTCCTCTTAACTCCTCTTGCCATTCCACCAGACAAGGGCTGGGGGGTATAGTCCATAGCAGGCCTGCGCATACCACGAGCAAGCTGCAGAAATCAGGAAGTTTCAAGTTAGCACATGAATAACATTTTTTTACTATAATCCCTTACTGTACATGAGAAGGCTATATTGCCATCTCAAGACAGTAAAAGGGAATTCTGTTTAAGGTAGAGTTTCCAGGAGAAAGTCAATATAAATCAAAACATGCCCCAGAAATACATAATACATGACACATTACAGGTGTTTATTAAAGGTGCAATGCATTTCTAAAAAAAAACTAAGAGGGACCTCACTACCATTTAGCAGAAAAAGTTAAACCCCCTTAGCTTATATGACAATATATATTTTTTTAAAGCAAACATGCATTACTAATCCCCGCTTCAAGCAGCATTAAACCCAAATATATATTGCACTTAGATGCCTTTGCTGCATTTGTCTTTAGGTTCTTTCCTTGTATTGTCACCAAGCAGCAGACACTTGGACAGGAGCGTTTTGATAAGGGGGTGGGTTTGGATGTTTGGGGAGTGTTATATACTAGCAGATTTAAATGCACTAAAACAGAGTGAACACTTTAAACAGTTATAGTAACACTTTATTTTGGCATAAAGTAGGATGCGTTTTAAAAACAGATTATTGTAAGCACCCGTCAGTGTACAATTGCTGTGTTCTGTTGCAAGGCAGCCTAACTGACCAGTGAAATTAAACAGGTGAAATTAAAAAAAAAAAAAAAGGAAAGAAAGCCCAAAATAAAATACAGCCAACTGCATCTAAAAATTGGTAATCTGAAATATAACAATGTGTGCTTTGGGTTTAATATCACTTAATGGGGTACAAACCCCCCCAAAAACATTTGAGCCAATTAAAAATGCAAACAATGGCTTAAGCTACATATACCAGTTGTACTTTGTGCCATTAGGAAAATACCCAACAAAACTAATCTGGCTTCCATCCAGAAGGCAAAGCCCCCTTAAAAGCAGACACCTAAACAGGACTCTATACAACCCCCCCCCCCCCCCCGCCCTTAACAGTTGATGCTGATTAATGAAGAACAATGCCACCTCACAACAGTTTCCTCCCAAGCCTGGATTTTTTGCCTTCGCCACAGAATGCCATGTTCCAATTTAGTCAGCACCAAGATAAGTAGACCCAAAAAACTAGGACTGGAGTCCAGGCCTATGACAGCATTTATAAGTATTACATATATCATGTTAACAGTCTAGGATGTGCTTAACCCAACAGGTTTATATGGCTTTGGGATATTCCCAAAAGTCAATCTTGTCTGCTCACAGAATGTCTAACATAATACATTGCACCTTTAACCTACTCAGAACTTCAAAAAGGTCTGTGTGTAACCTTTTGCATTTGCTTTTAATCTATTATGAGATCAAGGAAGACTAGATATCCTTGCAGCCACAAAGCATGCGAATTATATGGTACTTCATTTTTTCTTTCACAAGAAAAGAATGTACCAAATACTCCCATGTGACTTTTAAAGCATGTATTCTTTAAGAGTCAGCTTTTAGACTGGGAGTACAACACACAAGCCTCTAAGCAGATTTGCAATAAAGATGGACATTGTGCCATTTTAAAGTTCTGGGCTTGAAATCATTAAAAGTGACTATCAAAAAGAATCTGAGAAGATTCTATACTTACTCCTCCTCTGCCACGGCCTCTGCCTGCTGCTGGTCCTCCATAAGCACCGTCGGGGTAAGCAGGCATTCCTCTTCCCCGAGAGCCTACTGCTGCAGGCTTCATATAGGGTGAAGAAAAACCGCTGTAGGAAGAGTAATTGTCTCTTCCTCTCTCCTCCATAAACCCAGTCCTCGCTTTCGCTCGTGGGAAAGACGGATCCCAGTTGGACCCGCCTTGGTTTCTAGCATCATAAGAGTCAACGCTATTCCGGTATGGGTTCTCATATCGGCCATCATAACTATCTCCGTAGCCTTGATCGGATTCATTATAACCATAGCCAGATCTGTACAGATCTCGCCCACCCACAGAAGACCTGGAGTCAAAAGACTCATAAGGTCCAAACCTGGAAGAATTGACGTGAGGAGAAAGATAAATGTAAGCTTACTGGACAAACAAAAAGCATCAGTTGACATTTATCAACTTTACAATAAATCTTAGACATACAATACCTAAACTCTGTCTTATGGCAGATGTTATTGATAAAATTATGCTCATCAAACCTAACAAATTCTTTCATAAAAAGTGGTGTGCTAACCTTACAAATTAAGGGGATATGTGAAGGTACACTTATCAAAGGGGCTTGGAAAATATTAATGGGCTTTACAGTGCAAAATGTTGCCAGCCAATGCACTTTGCCGATAAGTTTCCATGAAAAATACCAAAATTAATGTTGGTGTCAATTGAATGCAACATTTATATCAAAATGTTCAGTTAGCATTTCAGATGTAAATTAGGTTGAATGCTTGGTTAATAAATTTAGACTTCTTGCAAGATGAAGAAATAAAGTGCATCTAAAGCAAATACTGTAACTTTGAATAAAAGGTGGAAGTGTTAACCCCAGTCAGGTTTAAATGGTCATGTTCCCCACTTGGGAGGATTAACACCTCTGGCCTAGTGACCAGTCAGTGGTGAGAATTTGTAATTTTACAGTTGTCACCAGAACTGAATCCCATTTGAGACCCCAGTTTAAGTCACAACTGTACACTCGGATATCCTCACTTTCATCTCCAAGACCAGAAACAGGAAAGTAACAGAACAGACCGAGCAAAGGCAAACCCTTACCAACTCTATGCAAAGAAACTTATTTGGCTTTAGATACACTAAGCATCTTTCTTGCAATAAGACAGCATAAGCATGCATTTCATAGAATACAATTTAACAGACTAAACTAATGCAAAGTATTGCAGAAAACAGCCAAAAACATGAACAAAACAATTTCAAGTAAATAATGACATTTGTGGCTTAGGTTTTTATAGAAGCTGCAAATTTAATATAAATGCTTTAACAACTCTCAACCCCACATATCTACTTTACATTTTGGGCAAAGGTTGTGTACATAATGCAAGCAGCTGAAGATCTAGCAGAGGAAGTAAAATCCTTCATTCTCCATACTTCAAACTGTTGCAGCTGAACATTTACCCAAAGCGTTAAGATAATCCTCTTGTCAACATAGCATTGGCGCAGAGGATGGCTGTACTAAAGTTAACCACCATACACTACAGTTTAGGCTGGTCCTTGCACAACATACTTTATGGCAGATCTAAAGGATTGTTGTATAGCGTATGGCCATTATAAAAAGTAATTGTTTCAATACTCTCCTACCAGCTCATCTGAATGTCTCAAGCTGCCAGCATCACACAGCTGTGATGTGAACATGTGGCTTCTGTTCAGGTGGAGTGGATAGCTCTGAATGAACATGGTCAATAAGTCACATGAGACATTGTCACAGCTGAGCTTAGGAATAGGCTTGGTAAAGCCATACTGGCCCAGAACAAGAAATTATGGGACTGGGCTGGCAATGGACAAAAGTAACCTAATGGTACCACTCACATCAACATCTCAAAACAAAGGTTCAGGTGCCATCTTTTAATGGCACAACGCAATAAGATTTTGCCAGCAAATTGCATGAAACTTGACATCAAGCAGCACAAGCTTCTTTTGGGCCACAAGTCACATGATGCAATCAAACATATGAATTGCAGCAAAACTGCAATTTTAAGTGCCATTCAAAAATGTCACTTGAACCTGTGTTGCGATTTAGTGTATTTGAGATCACAGACCTGCAGCGATTCTGCCGTGATCCCAAAACACCAAGTGTGAATTAAACAATTTTAATCTGTTACATCATATAATACATCTCTATAGCCACTCTGGAATTTTACTACAACTACATGTTCCCACCTCAACTAAAAAAAATAATTACCCCCCATAGAAACCAAATGTATCACTTTAAGGTCACCCAATTACTAATCTTTGCAACCATGGAGAGATTACAGCCCATGACTTATCTGCATATTAATCACAAGTAATGATAATCACATATGGGGCCAAACTTACCTGTCACTGCTGCTGTCCATGCCATAACTGTCCATACTTCGGTCATAGCTCCCATGCCCATATTCACGGACTGCGCCTGAAATCATTCATAAGTATTGTTTGAGGTCCTCAAAGTGTGAACAATTTAACAATTTGCAAGAACAGTGGGACAACGCTAAAGAAACTGAAAGCAGGGGGGTACAAAACACTCTCCTTTGGTCATACCGATTATCTTACCCCTGCTAAGGATGGAAGACAGCCGCAGTACCTACAACAGTCTGAAACACCCAATATTCCACCTGGCTCAATTTTAATCACTTTGTTGAGCCTAGTGGTGCAATCATGGCCACCCACAGTTCTACTGTTGCATGATTTAGGCTAGGTTCACAAACTTAGTGAATAAAATGCAGGTTTCCCTGCATCCAATTTACATGACAGCAGTGTGACCAGCTCTCAATGGAGCCAGTTCACACATCTCTGGGGCAGCCACAGAAGGGTCAAATGCATCATTGGCTCATTTTCAGGCAAAAAAATAAATTGTTCCCCAATTCAGACATAAAATAGTGAAAGGAGATGCACTGACCCCCTACTGCGAGTTGCTGCACAGTGTGAAGTCAGCCTTAGCAAGTCCAGAGAGGAAAAAACATACCTCCAGCCATGCCCCAAGCTTTTCTGCCTTGTACTCCGTCCATAGTTTTGAAAAAGGTTTATTCCTGCGGATTCTTGACTGCTGATGTCCTACAGGAAAGGAAAAAAAAAGTTTAGTATCATACAACAGCTAGAACAGGTTAAGAAATGTTATAGCTCAGCTGTTGCATACCTCACTCAGTCCAAGTAGTTATCTGGTAAAAAAAAAAGCCACGTTTACCCAACTACTCAGGTTGGGCGAAGGTGTGCAGTAGCCAAGCTATTTTTACAGCTCACTTTGGGTCTGAACAAACCTTTTCCCAGCCTGAGTTCTATGCCCCAAGCATCTGTGGGATACCAAAGGGTTTGATTTAATACAATGAGGAAGTTAGAAATCGTCAGGTTTTTAATGCCAACCAAAGCCCCATTAGAGAATTTTACTTTCACTTCCCCTTTCTCCTGAAAGCTTACTAGGCAAGTGGAAATATGCAACATCTGCCAGGGATTGTTCTCTGCGAAAGAAAACCATTTTACTTCTGTGTTACTCCCACCCAATCAATGAGCCCAAGATGGCCATAATCTCAGGGTTCCAACAATCCACTAGAAAATGTTCCAGCCGACAGTCCAATCCTTGCTTTAACAGGAAGGCAATAATCCCCCAAACTGCCAACCCATGTATATACACAATTTTGCATACATTTACTGTGGAAAAGTTTGCTCCAACAAAAGACATTTCTCATTAGAAATTTTTCCATGGCCTTCTAGGCAGATAAAATATACAAGCCATTGATTTGCATGGCAAGTCATTTCCTGTCCTGGTGGGAGGAGCTCTACATCTTAAGGGATGTCTCCTTCAGAAGCGTGCAATAAACTGGACAAAGACTGAACAATGCTGCCTCCCACCTCAGGCAGAACAGCTGCTGTTGAATTTGGGCAGATTCCCCAGCCCACACACAGGAGACAATAGAAAAGCAGATTGTGAGCCTGCCACCATCTTACAAGGCCCCCTCCCCCAAGTACTGTTCTAAAATCAGAAATGTAAACTGCTACTAACCAGACTGTATGTATACAGGCAGCCCCCACGATAAACAAGACTACCTGTATTAAAGAAAAAGTCCACAAGCTATCTATTCTGCAGTGGATAAATTGCTGCATTCACATTGCCTGTTCACTACACATATGTAGGCAATCAATACACAGAAGGCCATAGATTACACAACCCTCAAGAAGCCAAGACGACAAAGTAGAACTGAACACAGCTTAGATTAAGCAACACAACTTGATACGGAAGACAGATCTTAATGAAAGGCTATATAGGCCTCAGTCACACTGCTAGGCAAACCGTCTTATCTGCATTAAAGCGGATGGTTCAGCAAAAAAACAATATTAAAAGCCAGCAGCAACAAATACTGCAGCTGCTGACTTTTAATATTAGGACACTTACCTGTCCTGGAGTCCAGCGGCGTCCGCAGCAGAGGACGAACCCTGCTGCTCCCCCCTCCATCCACGGTGAGGGAACCAGGAAGTGAAGCGCTGCGGCTTCACTGCCCGGTTCCCTACGGCGCGAGTCACGCTGCGCCCGGCGATTGGCTCCCGCTGTGTGCTGGGAGCTGAGAGTTCCCAGCACACAGCGGGGGGCGACGGGATGTCGCCAAAAAACCCGTCTTTGGCCCGAGACTGCGGGCCGGAAGTGGTTGCAGATACCTGTCTTTAGACAGGTATCTGCACCCCCCTCCCCCCTGAAAGGTGTCAATTGTGACACCGGAGGGGGGAGGCTTCCGATCAGCGGATCTTCACTTTAGGGTGGAGATCCACTTTAAGAGACTAGAATTCGTACACTCAGAATTCAATTAAAAACTATAAGCTAAAGCTGTACAAAGGCAGCTAAACATTGGAGAACTTGCCTGGGAAGCATAAAAACATTATATTTTTCATACAATATATTTTTCATACAACTTTAGGTACATAACCTCAAACTCATGATTACTACAGTTAGGCTCCATTCACATCTGAGCGCCAAATTGCCGGTCGCCCGACGCTCGAGATGTGAAATAACATTGCGGTCTATGGAGATGGTTCACATCGCCACGCCTGTCGTCCCGGACCCTTTTTTCA
The DNA here is from genome assembly GCA_029574335.1 of Rana kukunoris. Taxonomy (NCBI): domain Eukaryota; kingdom Metazoa; phylum Chordata; class Amphibia; order Anura; family Ranidae; genus Rana; species Rana kukunoris. The sequence continues at coordinate 159,886,754 of CM056055.1, forward strand.
GGCGACATTGGCGTTTGCTCATAGACCGCAATGTTAAAGAAAGAAAAAAAAAGTTTAATCTACAGGCGGCAAGATAAGCCGCGTACGCGGTGTATCATGGCGGCTAGGTGTGAATGCAGCCTAAATGCCACAAAGTCTGTTTTACAAAGCAGGGAGCATAGATTTGAAGACTTAGAAGGGGCCTACAAACAAGATTGTGAGCAACAGGAACTCTATCAGCCAATATCAACCATGGCACCCCCTGACCAGACTTCCAAGAATTAAGTCAGTCACTATTATCTGTACACTTAGGAGGGACTTTACTAAATCGGCATAAAAAAAATCATGTGCCTAGTATTCAGTCCATTTCCCACTTGTTCAGTTAAGCTTTGAAATTAAAAGACACTGATTGGTTGTCATACACAACTGCTTCCGTCTTTGTAAGCCACCTCCCCTCATGATCATGAAGATCATGAGGGGAGGTGGCTTACAAAGACGGAAGCAGTTGAAAAGCAGCAGCCATTTTTTTTTTACACACAAGGACAATGCACAGAAAGCATGACCCTGGCCCGGATCAAAGTAGTCCCACTGGTATACATGCCTTAGCCTAGGTTCACACTAGTCTGTTACATAATTGTGGCGTTTTGTAGTACATTTTGATTGGGAGGATACTAGATTTTACACAAAACTACCAAAAATGCATATACTATAGAAAGATACAAGGCTATCCCACATCTTTCTATAGAATAGGTGTATTGTTATCTCATCCAGTGCCCATGTACATTGGGGGGCACACAGCTTCTATGGGAGTTGGGTTCTGCCTTTACACTCAGAACATTACCCTACCTGTCCATGCACATTTTAGGCTCAGAGGCAAAATAAAATACCCTGGTTTGCTTTACGACAGGGTTTAAAAAAAACTGCTGTACAAGACCAATCTTAGTATGGCGGACAATCACAGGAAACACTGACCTTGTAATCAGACTTGCCCACCACAGAGATAACATCCAATGTAACAATGCAGAGATATCACATGACTATTGGATCCCAGTTTATCAAGATCCTAGTGCTTGCGAAACCAATAGACTGGGAGAAAATGTTACCAATCTGAATACAATGCATATAGCGCCCTGTGTGACGGTATCCATTGTAAACAATGCCGTTGTGCTCAGCCTGTTAATGCTTTCTCTATGGGCCACGTGATATGAAGCCTTAGGCCTCGATGGCCATCTTTTTTCCTGACGCAATATATAGCGCCATTTTTGTTAAGCACGCAGCGTATTAAAGCCAATACCATAGAATTGCGTACATCTGCTTGCAATGAAAGTATATGCTGCAATACTGACAACGGGGAGAAATTTACACAGGCCTCACAGATCATCATGAGCTTTCTCCCAATCAGATTCCGAGTATAAAATCTCAGTAAATCATTCTAATCTGCAACTAGCCCCACTTCCTGATCCGCCCAATAAGGATTGAGGATTAGTCATGCGACTAAGGTGATATAAGATCCTCATATAAAGCTGTGCGCGCCTTAGAATGGGAAATGTTTAAAATACATAGTACATATATCCCCAATAGTCATGCAATAAAATCTCTTTCCATTGTTTCCCCCATCCCCGGGCCTGGTCCAATCTCCAGCACACAGGGCGGGAAGCGAACAAAGGCGCGGCCGGCCGCCATGTCACACATCTTCGCCACCATCCTGTGACCTCTGAGGCGAGAACACCGCGCCCCGCACACTCACCAACCCCACCGCCGCCTTACCTCAATCAATATCCGAGCGGGCTGACTTAATTCCGGGTAAGTCGAGCGTTCCACGAGACCTCTGTACCTCTCTGGTCGCCTGCTACAAGATGGAGACTCGTTTCCTTCTGCGTGCTGCAGAAATGGCCGTCGAGTTGGTGACGTCAGTGCTGTCCCGCCCACTTCAAGACGGGCCGTGATTGGACGTTTGCTTTACCTCACCCCCGCCTTCTCTTTCTTCAAAAGGTATGGGAAGGGCTGGTTGGCCGTGGACACGCCCACATGCGCTTTGTTCTGGGTTTGTGTAACCGGTTTGGAATGTTACAATACGGGTGGAGAGCTGTGGCGCCAAAGTTAGTGCGGGGACTAATTCTCCGCACCGGGATAGGACACCTCACTCAATATAGTTCGGTTGGCGGAGGAATACCAATAACTGAAAAAATATAAAGTACGTGCTTGCTGACCTGACAACCAATGTAAACGGATCTTTAATAAAGAGGGTGGGGCATTTACAGGCGTAACCAATGTGAAGGAGGCTTTTTTAACGATGCAGGGCGCGTTTACTGGCCGCCATTTTGAGGATCGAGGGCACCTCTACCGAGTAATTGTGTAATGGGAGGGTGAGGCGAATGTCCCTTAACATGAAGGGGACCTGTTATGAGGTCTTACGCACACTGAAGCTTATTACAACTCCAGGTTCGCGCTTCAGGTGTTTTTTTTTTTGCAGCCAGTAAACTCTCCAGCATGTTATCCTATGTGGCCATACACATATAAGTTTTATCAGCCTTTGCTAACTGAAAAAACCCTCATGACTGGTAGGTTTGAGTCCTGGTTCACACTTGTACGATGCAGGAGTTAGTGCGATTCCTGTGTGGGTTTCACATCGCATCTCACAGGCAGTTCAATCTGCACACTGCTGTGGGTGTCAATGTAAATTTAATGACCCCCCCCCAAAATGGGATCGCAGCGTGAACTGTGAATTCGGATCGTGTGGGTCTGAATACCTAATACGATCTGCTTCCAGTGCAGACCAAAAACAACGGGTCCAGGGCGCCATATTGGTGCAAATATGATGCAATTTCAGCCATACAAACTGTCTGAATTTGTATTGCATGTGAATCATATGCAATGTCAGGCATCACACTAGTGTGAAGTTTTCCAGCTGCAAAAACACTCTAAGCCTGGGTTCACACTGCTTGCAACTGTACAGTTGGACCCCAGTGCGCCTTCTTTAACCGATATACAAAGAAAAAGAGCCGCTGCTCCAGGTGTATGATGATAACCTGAGGTGGAATATCGTAGAGTGCCAGCCCTGGCCCGCCGACGCGGAAACTTGTAAGAAAAGAAATGGCTGCACATCCAGGATTTCTGATTGCCTTTTAATTGTTCAAAGTGATAACACCAACACAAGGTCACGTCGATGGATTTCACACAAACATCTTGTGCTTGATCATTACCAAAGTCAATGCAAGTTGGACCACAAGTAGTGCAGAAGCCTTTTTCTAAGGCTCCATTCACACCTGAGCGTTTTGTCGCCTGAAGCGCAACGCTATAATATGCTAGAGGGGAAAAAATACATTATTCTCTATGGAGATGGTTCACATCTCCACGACAAAACACGTGACACCGAACGCCTGATGTTCAAACAAGTTCCGGACCCTTTTTTGTCGCGCGAATCGGGTGGTTTGGACATACTTGAGCGTTTGTATTTCCCATAGAAAGTAATGGAAACGCTCGATTCAAGCATCTAGCGCGACAACGAGCGTTTCTATGGGCGTTTTGTCGCTTGATGCAATAGAACATTTCACCCAGGCAGAAGATAAAAAAAAATCTACAAACATAGCAACAAGTGATTTTTCTATTGGCTAAAATAAAAAATGTCTGACGACGATGTATGCAAACGCTCGAATACGCGTGACAAAACGCAGGGGGAAAAAAACGTCCGAAAACGCGATGCTCAGGTGTGAATGTAGCCTAAGTTGCACCAATCAAACCGGTTCCATTGCACAGAATGGGGCCCCACTTCTGATGTGAAAAATGCTCCAAAGTCAGAACGATTTTTGCATCAGTGTGAACCGGGCCTTAGGCTGCGTACACAAGACCATTTTTAGTGGTCTAGAAAAAAAGTTTTTTTTCAACCCGATTATTGTTAAGCCGGTGCATTGCCATGAATTGAGATTTGCCATAGAATGAGATGGTCCGCCTCCATCCCATTCTATTGGCTCACTCATGTCACGTGACATATTTAAACGTCAAGTATTGACGCAAACATCAGTCACAGCTAGGCTATCATAGGGAGAGGATCTCCTCTCCCTGTGATAGCCCGATAGCGCTGTCAGTAGCGTTCCTCCCGCCAGCGCTAAGTACACCCCGTGCCCGCAGCTCTACTCCCCGCACCCCGCGCCCGCAGCTCTTCCCCGTCCTCCGCGCCCGCAGCTCTACTCCCCCGTTAAGAATCAGGGAACGGGCTGCAGCTGCAGCTGCTCCAGGTTATGTGTGCTGGTGTTGTAAATACTGCGCATGCGCAGGTTTACGCTATTAACGTAGCCAACGCTAGGTCTACGCTAATAGCGTAGACTCTCCCCGTTCCCTGATTCTTAACGGGGGAGTAGAGCTGCGGGCGCGGAGGACGGGGAAGAGCTGCGGGCGCGGGGTGCGGGGAGTAGAGCTGCGGGCGCGGGGTGTACTTAGCGCTGGCGGGAGGCACGCTGCTGACAGCGCTATCGGGCTATCACAGGGAGAGGAGATCCTCTCCCCATGATAGCCTAGCTGTGACTGATGTTTGCGTCAATACTTGACGTTTAAATATGTCACGTGACATGAGTGAGCCAATAGAATGGGATGGAGGCGGACCATCTCATTCTATGGCAAATCTCAATTCATGGCAATGCACCGGCCTTGCCTACACATGATCGTGAAAAAAAAAAAAATGCTCTAGCAAAGCGTGGTGACGTACAACACGTACGACGGCACTATAAAGGGGAAGTTTCATTCGCATGGCACCACCCTTGGGGCTGCTTTTGCTGATTTTGTGTTAGTAAAACTTTGGTGAGAGACGATTCACGCTTTTCAGTCTGTTACAGCGTGATGAATGTGCTATCTCCATTTCGAACGCTACTTTTACCAGAACGAGTGCTCCAGTCTCATAATTTGCTTCTGAGCGTGCGCGTTATTTTCACGTCGGTAAAGCCTACACACAACCATTTTTTTTCAAGGGGTATGAATACTTTTTCAAGGCACTGTATTATAAGACTATGTCTGTTTTGGGATCCCTTGGATGGGACAGCTCTATCCTCTAAAATTAGGACACTCCCTAGTATAACTTGGACAACTTTAACCGTTTGCCCACTGCGGCCGGACAGTGCAGCTCTCATTCTGGGCGGGCGTCATATGACCTCGTCGCCCAGAATAACCACTAGGGGGTGCTCGCTCCCGCCACGTCACTGGGAACCCGATGCGTGTGCCCGGGTGCCGTGATGTCTGCGGCACCCGCAATTGCCCAGTAATGGAGAAGGATCGTGGATCTGTGTGTGTAAACACACAGATCCATGTCCTGTCAGGTGAGAGGACACCGATGGTGTGTTTCTTGTACAGAGGAACACTGATCGGTCTCCTTCCCTTGTGAGTCCCCTACAGTTAGAATCACTCCCTAGGACACATATTTAACCCCATTGATCGCCCCCTAGTGTTAACCCCTTCCCTGCCAGTCACATTTATACAATAATTAATGCATTTTTATAGCATGGATCGCTGTATAAATGTGAATGGTCCCAAAATAGTGTTAAAAGTGTCCAATATGTCCGCCGCAATATCACGATAAGATTACCACCATTACTAGTAAAAAAAATAATAATAAAAATGCTATAAATCTATCCCACATTTTGTAGACGCTATAACTTTTGCGCAAACCAATCAATATACTCTTATTGCGATTTTGTTTACCAAATATATGTAGAAGAATACATACTGGCCTAAACTAAGGGAAAAAAATGGGATATTTATTACAGCAATAAGTAAAATATATTATGTTTTCTTCAAACTTGTCACTCTTTTTTTGTTTATAGCACAAGAAATAAAAACCGCAGAGGTGATCAAATACCACCAAAATAAAGCTCTTTTTGTGGGAGGAAAAAAAAAAAAATCATTTGGGTACAGCGTTGCATGACCGTGCAATTGTCATTCAAAGTGTGACAGAGCTGAAAGCTAAACATTGGCTTGGGCTTCCAAAAGACTCACTAACAGGCCTGAATGGTGATCCAAGGGGGTTGCCTTTGGGGACTTTAAAGCATGCCAGAAACCTGAGCAGATACAAGCACTGTCCTATTTGCATGATCCAGGAAGAAAGAGTTTTACATGTCTTCTGGCAGTGCCCATTTGCTGAGAACCTGTGGAGGGTTCTCAAGCCAGAACTCAAAGACTTTGTACCATAGACAGCCTTCACCCACTTTGGAGTGCTAAATGGGCTATTCTAGGGTGTATTTGCACAGGAGGACATTGAGGGTGCCTGGCAGGTGATGTGTTGCTTTGTGGTGTGCCAGGAAGTACCTCTTCCACCAGAGTAAGATAATGTCTAATGAGAAGTGTGGTAGACTGGCTCACAGTGTCCAATAATCTTATTGTGTGTACTAGGATTTAGGGAGAAAAAAGACATCTGAGAAAATTTCCCCTTCCCCCACTTTCCTTTGTGTGTCTTTGTCATGAAGATTCAGGCTGGTGAACTCTTTCCCCCTCCCTTATTCCTCCTTTTTTTGTCCCTTTACCTGAAGTTTTTTATTTTGGTAACAAGGTCTTTTTTAAATCAACTTCTTGAATGCTTGAAGACTATACTGTGGCTTTATTAATGTTCCCCATACGTTCTAGGTCCAAGAAACACAGAACCAACAGGAAATGTCTAAATGTTCTAAAGCCCTGTACACACGATCGGTTTGTCTGATGAAAACAGACCGATGGACTGTTTTCATTGGTCAAACCGAGTGTGTGTGGGACCCATCAGTTTGTTTTCCATCGGTGAAAAAAAATAGAACATGTTTTAAATTTTTCCTATGGAGAAAAAAACGATCATCTATGTGGAAGTCCATCGGTCAAAAATCCACGCATGCTCAGAATCAAGTCGATGCATGATCGGAAGCACGTCGTAGTGTTTTACATCACCGCGTTTGGACACGGTCGGCTTTTTGACTGATGGTGTGTAGGCAAGACTGATGAAAGTCAGCTTCATCGGATATCCGACGAAAAAATCCATCGGATTAAATTCCATCAGCTATCCGATCGTGTGTACAGGGCATAACCTGTGACCACTGACTCTGTCCATTCAGAAAAGGTAGGAGCCAGGTTTAGCGGCTCCTACCTCCGCTCTCCATCCTCACAAATTGAGGGGGAAGAGAAGAGTGGCACGGACGGGGGGGGGGAGAGAAGAGTGGCACAGACGGGGGGGAAGAGCGGCACGGACAGGGGGAAGGGAAGAGCGGCACGGACAGGGGGGAGAGAAGAGCGGCACGGACAGGGGGGAGAGAAGAGCGGCACGGACAGGGGAGAGACGACTGCATGGCGCACTGGGGGGGGAGGAAAGACTGCACGGAGCAGGGGGGGAGGAAAGACTGCACGGTGGGGGAAGGAAAGACTGCACGGAGCAAGGGAGGGGGAGGAAAGACTGCACGGAGCATGGGGGGGAGGAAAGACTGCACGGGGGGGGAGGAAAGACTGCACGGGGGAGGAAAGACTGCACTGGAGGGGAGGAAAGACTGCACGGGGAGAAGACTTGCAACTCCCCTGCCTGCCCAGGTATCGGGTGAGGCATCGAAGCATTTCCCCCGAGTTCAAGTACTCGGGGAAATGCTTGGTATCGATACTAGCATCGGTATCGGGACATCCCTAATTTGCAGCCCTCTAGCCCTTTCCATTACTTTTTTAGAGACATTTTAGTAGTCAAAAATTTAGGTCCCCATTGACTTCAATGGGGTTCGGGGTTAAGTTCGGGTCCCGAACCCGTACCCGTCGAACCCGAACATCCAGGTGTCCGCTCAACTCTAGTGAACACACGTCAGTCCCACACGCACACAAACAACAATTTTCCCACACATGTGAGGTATCACTGCAATCATTTGGTCATGAGCAGTAATTCTAACACAAGAGCTCCTTTGTAAATCTAAAGTGGTAACCTGTAAGGGCTTTTAACCACTTGAGGACCGCCTCCTGCACATATACGTTGGCAGAATGGCACGGCTGGGTACATGTACGTATAGGTACGTCCTGTACTAGAACCCAGCCGTGGATCACGGGCACGCACCCGTGGCGCGTTCCCGTAACCCGGTCCGAAGCTCCGGGATCGGTCCCCGGAGCTGAAGAACGGCTTTTCCGTCCTTCACTGTGGCGGTGCCATCGATTGCGTGATCCCTTATACAGGGAATCGCAATCTATGACGTCACACCTACAGCCACACCCCCCTACAGTTGTAAACACACATTAGGGAACACATAACCCCTACAGCGCCCCCTTGTGGTTAACTCCCAAACTGAAAATGTAATTTTCACAATAAACAATGCAATTTAAATGCATTTTTTGCTGTTAAATTGACAATTGTCCCAAAAATGTGTCAAAAGTGTCCCAAGTGTCCACCATAAAGTCGCAGTCACGAAAAAAATCGCTGATCGCCGCCATTTGTAGTAAAAAAAAAAAATGTATGAAAATGCAATAAAACTATCCCCTATTTTGTAAACACTATACATTTTGCGCAAACCAACCGATAAACGCTTATTATGATTTTTTTAACCAAAAATAGGTAGAAGAATACGTATCGGCCTAAACTGAGGAAAAAATAAAAAACGCAGAGGTGATCAAATACCACCAAAAGAAAGCTCTATTTGTGGGGAAAAAAGGACGCCAATTTTGTTTGGGAGCCACGTCGCACAACCGCGAAATTGTCAGTTAAAGCGATGCAGTGCCGAATTGCAAAAAGGGGCAAGGTCCTTTAGCAGTATTTTGGTCTGGGTCTTAAGTGGTTAAATCATCGCCTGTGGATAGTAAAATTCATGCCATTTGTCGCCATTACATGAACATGCACAATTTTATAGTGTGACATATTTGGTATCTCTTTAATCGACATTACAGCATCTTTTATATTTTACAAAAAAATGGGTTATGTATTGTATTTTTTTGCATTAAATAAAAAAAAAGTGTATTTTAAATAATGAAATAAAAATGCATTTGAAAAGTCGCTGCGCAAATACAGAATGACATACAAAATTGCAACACCCAACAATTTATTAATTGTATAATGTTTTGGGGTTCTAAGAAATTTTCTAGCAAAAAATACTGATTGTTACATGTAAATAAAAAGTGGCAGAAAAGGCCAAGGGGTCAAATAGTTTACACTTTTAACCACTTGCTGACCGCGCTATAGCAAAAATACTGCTACAGCGCGGTCGAGTAGTTTTGACACGACGTCCCTGGGACGTCCTCGTGCACTTCCGCGTTTGCGCTTCCCCTGGGACGCGCATCACGGTAAATTGCCGCTGATAGCCGAATGACGGAGCGATCACTTGTAAACAAACTGGCGTCATTTGATGACGCCGGTTCCTCCCTCTCCTCTCTGTACCGTTCGGTACAGTGTGAGAGGAGAGGGGGGGGGAGCGGGTGTCAGCAGCAGCGCTGTGGCTGGATCTGTGACAAATGCAGTCACAGATCCAGCCATCCATCCATCCATCCCAGCTCAGCAATCCCTGCCCCATACTGTGCAATACCCCAATACTCTGCAATACCCCAATACTCTGCACAATACTCTGCAATACCCCAATACTCTTCAATACCCTGCGCAATACTCTGCAATACCCCAATACTCTGCAATACCCTGCGCAATACTCTGCAATACCCTGCGCAATACTCTGCAATACCCCAATAATCCACAATACCCCAATACTCCGCAATACGTCCCCCCCTCCTGCCACCCTCCGGTGCTTTTACAGACTCACCGCTACGATCGAAGCCAGGATATACCGTATTTATCGGGGTATAGCGCGCTCCCGCGTATAGCGCGCACCCCTAATTTGGCCCCCATTCATGTGGAAAAACAGATTTTTATACTTACAGTTTTGGTGTCTTGCGCGGCGTCCATCGGCGTCGTCGGGTCCGGCGTCCTTCTGCGGCGTCCTCCCCGCTCGATCCTCGCTTTTCTGCGCCGATTTTGAATACTGCACCGGCATATACCGAGCGCAGTACACTCGCGTATAGTCGGGCAGGCTCGGCTCCTCTCGCACTCACGTCCTGGACGTCCAGGACGTGAGTGCGAGAGGAGCCGAGCCTGCCCGACTATACGCGAGTGTACTGCGCTCGGTATATGCAGGCGCAGTACACTCGTGAATAGTCGAGCAGGCTCCGCTACTCTCGCGCTCACGTCCTGTACGTCCAGGACGTGAGCGAGAGAGGAGCCGAGCCTACCCGACTATACGCGAGTGTACTGCTCTCGGTATATGCCGGCGCAGTATTCAAAATCGGCGTGGGAAAGCAGGTATCGGCGTATACCGCGCACCCACGATTTTGCCCTGATTTTCAGGGCAAAAAAGTGCGCGGTATACGCCGATAAATACGGTATTTTGTTTCAGTCTGCCCAGCCTAGAGGTGAGATGTGGATTGATGAGGTGGCACTGGTGGTGGACACTGATGGGCTACACTGGTGGGCATTGATGAGGTGGCACTGGTGGTGAACACTGATGGGCTACACTGGTGGGCATTGATGAGGTGGCACTGGTGGTGGACACTGGTGGGCACTGACAGGCTGCACCCCACCTCTCCACCCTAAACAATTATCTCCTCTCCACCCTAGGTTTTTTGAGTTGAGGAGAAAAGAAAATCGGCCTAAAATATCGGCCGCAAAAATCGGCAACACATATCGGCCATCGGCCGCCCCGATTTCCAAATATCGGCATTGGCCAGAGAAAAACCCATATCGGTCGACCTCTAGTCTGGGTGCTCCAGAACGCCTGATGGTGCTCCCTGCATGTTGTGCCTCTCTATGTGGCCAGGCTGTGTAAAAGTCTCACACATGTGGTATCGCCACATAGCATAATGTGTTTTGGGGTGTAATTTGTGGTATACATATGCTGTGTGTGAGAAATAACCTGCTAATATGACAGAAACAAGTGTTTTTTTGTTTTTTTTTACAGAATTTTCAGTAGTTTTTCTTTTATAGCGCAAAAAATAAAAAACCCAGAGGTGATCAAATACCACCAAAAGAAAGCTCCATTTGTGGGAAAACAAGGACAAAAATTTCAAATTGGTACAATGTTGTATGACTGAAATTGTTATTCAAATTGCGAGAGCACCGAAAGCTGAAAATTGGTCTGGTTAGGAAGGGGGTTTAAGTGCCCAGTGGTCAAGTGGTTACATATGGGGAGGATATATCCCTGCATAAAATGGGAAGAACAATGTGCCACAGTATACCAATCTTTAATGCAAAGGCCAAATATCTATTATGATGCCATTGTGGTCTACTGGAGGACCTCCCCAAGTTCCACAAGAGCTACATGAACTTTCAACCTAAAATAAAATAAAATGAAAACAGTCTTACAAAATAATAATAAAATAAAAAGGGATCAGACGCCTGAATGGGGGTGGCTACTACAGCAGCCTTGGATAGATTCATGCAATGCATGAATCTGGCCATAGTACACAGCGGTTAGGTGATGGCTGGAGAGAGGGGGCGGTGCCCGAGCACACCTAATGTACGCACCGCCACTGCCCCACACCTGTATATATGTCAAACCCCCACACACACCTGTAGATAGCCTCCCTCAAACCTGTATGTGAGCCAGCCCCCCCACCTGTATATATGCCAGCCCCACACACCTGTATATATGTCAGCCCCACCCTCCACCAGGAATATATGTCAGCCCCACCCTCCACCTGTATATATGCACCCCCCCCCACACACACACACCTGTACATATGGCAGTCCCTCACAAACCTGTATATATGGCAGCCCCTCACATACACAAACCTGTATATATGGCAGCACACACACCTGACACCTGTATAATTGCCAGCCCCACGCCTGCCTGTATATTTATGCCTGCCCCCCCCCCCCCACACACACACACCTGTATATATGCCACCCCCACACACACACACACACCTGTATATATGCCAGACCCCCACACACCTGTATATATGTCACCCCCACCCCACCTATATATATATATGCCAGCCAGCCCCCACACAGACACCTCTGTATATATGCAGACCATCACATACACAGACCTGTAAACTTACAAGTATTTTATAAGTAATGAAACTAATTTTATAATTATTTAATTTTTTTTATAAGGGAGGTCTGGGGCCTCTGGCAAGGGGGGAGGCAGGCAATCGTCCCTTTTGTCCCCCTATAAATCCAGCCCTGGCTGGGGGACAATCCAGAAATAGAGCAGTGGCACATCACTGGGTCAGTGGGGTCAGCACCGGATATTGAGTCATTTTATAGCAGCCACGGCTAATTTATTTTTTTCTGACGTTGCAATGTCACTTCACTTATTTCTCACCAATGGTAGAATGGGCAGCAGGAGAGGAAAGAATGAATATTTACATGTATGCAGACATTTATAGCGGCCTAAAGATCTTTGTGTAGCTTGCAGTTCTGCACCCTTATGAATAACAGATTAAAGAAATAAACGCCAATCAAATGTTTTTATATAAGGCTTCATTCAAATGGGTGTTTACATCCATTCCGCATGCAGGCTGTGTTTGTTATTGTGCCTGCATCGGTTTTGGACTGTACACAGGCAGCCTATAGAGATTGATAAAGACACAGAGGCTACATGGATGCAACCACATATCAAAATATGACATGCATGCAGAAGCATGTGCATGGATCCAAATGCAAAGTGTGTCTGGCTATGTCAATGCAGCCACTGCATCTGTATCTACCCCTATAGGATGTGTGTGTGCAGTCATGGGCAGATGCAGGGGCAATAACAAGGACAGTTTGCATGCAGAATGGGTGTCAATGCCCGTCTGAATCAAGCCTAAGCCTAACCATACACAACTAGATTTCTTACATTCAGCCTTAATGACAGAAAATCAATAGATACCTTCATCCATGTTACACATCATAAAGCTGGCCATAGATGGATGATAGAATTTTAAATGAAAATTCTCAGAAAATTTGTTTTCCTTTTAAAAAAAATTGTTTGCTTTTAACATTTGATTTTGGGAGGAATGGACTTTACCAAACAAAAACCACATACGCTGTTAGAAATTTGTTCCTAATGCCGCGTACACCCGGTTGGAATTTCCGATGAAAAAAGTCAGACGGAATTTTTTCATCGGATATTCCAACCGTGTGTATGCCCTATGGGAGTTTGTCCGCCGGAAATTGCGGCGGACTTGGATTTCTATATGAAATTCCGTTAGTTTGTATGGAATTGCATGCTCGGAAAAAATTTGACGCATTCTCGAAGCATTGAACTTAATTTTTCTAGGCTCGTCGTAGTGTTGTACATCACCACGTTTTTTAAGGTCGAAATTTGGTGTGTCCGTGTGTATGCAAGACAGCTTGAGCGGAATTCCGTCTGAAAAACCTGTCGGAGTTTATTCCAATGGAAAAACGGTCGTGTGCACGAGGCATTCGATTTTTTTTTTCCCAACCTGCTCCTCCTAATTTTTTTATCACTGCGTCTTAAAACAAATGTTGTTTTTACTCCACTAATAATTAGAAAAACGAACAAACTTTATTAGAACCTTATTTTTCCAGGAATATTTATTTGAAATTCTAACCATCTATAGCCAGCTTTAGTGGAGTAATCCCCCGCCAGCCTTTGTATTCAAACAGTTGCAGCACCTGAGGTTCATTGTTCAACAATTTTCAAAACAGCTCTTTAGTTTTTTCAGTAAGGTTTTGTCAAGCTGGGTGGTGCAGACCTGGCCACCCACAACAGGAATTTTTGTAAATGGTTAGCAATACACTTTTACAGTTAGCAAACAATAGGCCTTTCCTCTATTCTTTGTCTATTTTGCGCATTATTAATTTTTTTGTTTACAAAACGTTTAGACAATTGATAACCTATACACTGGACCTCACACTTCATTGTTTACACTTTTATTTATCTAATCTAATTCAGAAGACTCCACCAACTCGTGATTACAGTGCTGTATTTTGAATTCTAACCACGCCCCATTTATAAATATGCTGACAGTTTGTTTTCCCCATTTTGGTTTGGGTTACTTTTAATATTTTGGGGGATATTGTTAGCTGGATGTTTCTTTCTTTTTAATCCTTTCTCACATACTCTTATGCCGCGTACACACGGTCGTTTTTTGCGATGAAAAAAAACGACGTTTTTTAACACGTCATTTAAATTGATCGTGTGTGGGCAAAACGTAGTTTTTTGGCTTCAAAAAAACGACCAAAAAAAAATTCCAACATGCTTGAATTTTTTGTGTCGTTTTTCAAAACGTCGTTTTTTGTTTCACAAAAAGTCACCGTGTGTAGCAAAAACGTCGTTCAAAACGACGTTTTTCAACCCGCGCATGCCCAGAAGCTAGTTATGAAGCGAGCTTCAATGGAAAAGAGTGGTGAACGTAACCTCGCTTTTTGTGAAAAAACGATGGTGTGTATGCAAAATTGTCTTTGAAAAGTGACGTTTCAAAAACGTCGTTTTTTTACTTCACAGAAAACGTCGTTTTTTTTTCATCGCAAAAAACGACCGTGTGTACGCGGCATTAGGCCGCGTACACACGACCGAGAAACTCGACACACATCGTTTTCCCCGTCGAGTTCCTTGTTCGGCAGTCAAAAAACTCGTCGAGCCAAATCTTCCCAATGCCCATCGAGGAAATAGAGAACATGCTCTCTTTTTGGCTCGACGAGTTCCTCGACGGGTTTCTCGGCGAAAAGTGTACACACGACCGGTTTCCTCGGCAGAATACGTCTCCCATCGAGTTTCTTGCTAAATTCTGCCGAGGAAACCGGTCGTGTGTACCCGGCCTTAAACCGGACATACATGGTTAGAATCTGCTGAATCGGTTGAGATTTGAACTATTAATGGGCAGGCTGAATGGACCAAGTAATTAACTTGGGTACAAGCAGCTTGCCGGATTCTCTTCTGATCATCGCAAATGGCCGCTATAGCTGCTGCTAGCGCTAATCACTGCAGGAGCAGGCGGGAAATCCATTTTTCACCAGGAGAAGACAGTGATTATGGCTAGCAGCTTTAGCAGCCATTTCAGATAATCATAAGCAAATTCAGCAGGTTGGTTTACCCAAGTTGATTAATCAGTCAACTTGGTACATTCAGCCTGCCTATTAATGGTTCATTCTGGGCCGACAATCTCGAAGACAGCTGCTTGGTAAGAGAGATTCCCTTGTCAACACTGTCTGTGTTCATGGGAGAACCATGCAAATTTCTTTCCTGCAACTCGTGGAATCCCTCCTGCCGGGACATTGTAGAGGACAGTGATTATTGCTAGGGGCTTTAGCAGCCACTAGCAATAATTGCAAGTAAATCCGACAGTGTGGTTGTATGCAAGTTGATCAATTGATCAACTTGGTACATTCAGCCTGCCCTCATGCGTTTCGAATCTTGGCCAGTTCCTGCTAAACCAGACAATATTCAAAACATGGCCAGCCTTACCAACATGTATTGGAAATAATAGACACCTAGACCTCAACCGTTTTCAAAAATTACATTCATTTCATTCATAGTTTAACTTTAATTGCTCCAGACCCGGAAGATTTTACCCCCTTCCTGACCAGAGCACCTTTGGCACTGCACTGTTTAACTGGTAATTGCGCGGTCATGCAATGCTGTATCCAAACAAACTTTAAAGCCCCATACACACCATCCGTTTTCCTGCAGGTTTTTCTCTTCAGGTTTACCAAAACCATGTAGTGCAAGGGCCTGCCTGAATGCATACAAATTGGAACTCTTAGGCCGCGTACACACGATCGAATTTATCTGCTGAAACCGGTCAAACGGACCGTTTGAGCAGACAAATTCGATCGTGTGTACGGGCGAACAGACAGGTTTTTCTAGCAGACAAATTTTAAAGCATGCTTTAAAATCTGTCTGCCGAAACCCATCCGTCCGACATGTCCGCTGGATTCGACGCATGCGTGGAAGTATTTTACTTTAGTCACCGTGCTGTCTGTCCGCGTTGATTTTAGATTGATCGTGTGTACACGGATCAAACCAAAATCTCCCAGGAGATATGTCCGGCCGGCCATATCTCCTCGTGTGTACGCAGCCTTAAGGTTTGACCTTATATTAGATGGTTTTGGTAAACCTGAAGAGAAAAACGAAAAACCTGCAGAAAAACTGATAATGTGTTTGGGGCTTAAGTGTCACCCCCCCCCCCCCCCCCCCCACAAATAGAGCATTTAGCCACATGTCTCGGGTAAACAAAAATTCAATAAGAGTCTATTTATTGGTTTGCGCAAAAGTTATAGCGTCTACAAAATAGAGTACATTTTCTGGGATTTACGCAGCTTTTAGTTTGACTGCCTATGTAATTTCTTGAGGTGCTATAATGGCAGGACAGTACAACCCCACCCCACCCCAAATTACCCTATTTTGGAAAAAAGACACCCCAAGGAATTTGCTGAGAGGCAAGTTGAGCACATTGAATATTTTTTTTTTTGTCATAAGTGATTAAAAAATTACAACACAAATTTGGCACTGAAATGACAATGCCATGGGTAGATGTGAAATTACACACCAAAATACATTCTGCTGGCTCTCCTGAGTACGGCGATACCACATGTGGCAGTCTAGCTGCGTACAGGACCCCGCAAACCAATCACCGCCTTCAGGCTTTCTAAGGGCGTAATTTTTTTATTTCATTCCTCACTAGACATGTCCCGAACTATTCGCTGGGAATAGTTCCCAGCGAACATAGCTTGTTCGCGTTCGCCGCGGTGGGCGAACATATGCAATGTTTGGTCCGCCCCTATTCGTCATCATTGAGCAAACTTTGACCCTGTACCTCACAGTCAGCAGACACATTCCAGCCAATCAGCAGCATACCCTCCTTCCCAGACCCTCCCACCTCCTGGACAGCATCCATTTTAGATTAATTCGGAATGCTGCAGTCTTAGTGAGAGGAGGGACAGTGTAGCTGCTGCTGATTTAATAGGGAAATTGATAGCTAGGCCAGTGTATTCAGTGTACACTCCAGTCCTGAAAGACTCCCTGACAGCACCCCAAAAAGCCCTTTTTAGGGCTAGTACATCAGTCTGCTTTTTTTCCCCCTCTGTAATCTAATTGCAGTTGCCTGCCAGCGTGTGTGTGAGGCTCACAGCATATACTGTGCCCACTTGCCCAGTACCACCACTCATATCTGGTGTCACAGTAGATTACATAAAAAAAAAACTATTTTGACTGTAATAGAATAGCAGTCAGTTGCCTGCCAGCGTGTGTGTCAGGCTCACAGCGTATACTGTGCCCACTTGCCCAGTGCCACCACTCATATCTGGTGTCACAGTAGATTACTGTATTTGCTGGCGTATAAGACTATCTTTTACACTTAAAAAAACTGGCCAAAAAGCAGGGGTCGTCTTATACGCCGGGTCAGCTGCTCGGATGCCTACTGGATGTGCAGTAGCTTCGGCTACATACAGTATATACCACTTAGCCAATCCCAGTGAGCGATGTATTCAAATGAATACAGAGCCTGCTTGGATTGGCTTTAAGAGTCAGAGAGGCATGGGCTGATGATATTACAGCCTCTGCCAATCCAAGCAGGCTTTGTATTCAATAATAGAATACATCGCTCGCCGTGATTGGCTCCAGCAAGAAGGAAGAAGAATATAGCTCCAGCAAGAATAAAGAAGAATATGGCTCCAGAAGGAAGAAATATGAAGCTTCAAAAACCTCAGATGGGGAGTCGTCTTATACAGTGAGTACAGGCAAAAAATCTTAAAAAAAATCTGTAAAATTAGGAGGTCGCCTTATACACAGGCAAATACGGTAAATTTAAAAAGAAAAAACTATTTTGACTGTAATAGAATAGCAGTCAGTTGCCTGCCAGCGTGTGTTAGGCTCACAGCGTATACTGTGCCTACTTGCCCAGTGCCACCACTCATATCTGTTGTCACAGTAGATTACAATTAAAAAAACAACAACAATTTTGACTGTAATAGAATAGCAGTCAGTTGCCTGCCAACGTGTGTGTTAGGCTCGCAGCGTATACTGTGCCCACTTGCCCAGTGCCACCACTCATATCTGGTGTCACAGTAGATTACAATAAAAAAAATTTTTTGGACTGTAATAGAATAGCAGTCAGTTGCCTACCAGCGTGTGCACGTTATTCCAAACAATTAAGGAATGTTAGGTGATTTATGGATTAAAACCCGACTCTGCGTCAACTACGTAATTTTCCATGGGAGTTTTGCCATGGATCCCCCTCCGGCATGCCACAGTCCAGGTGTTAGTCCCCTTGAAACAACTTCACCATCACTATTGTGGCCAGAAAGTGTACCTGTGAGTTTTAAAATTCGCCTGCCTATTGAAGTCTATGGCGGTTCGTCCGTTTGCGAACATTTGCGGAAATTCACGTTCGCCAATCGCAAACGGAAAATGTTATGTTTGCGACATCTCTATTCCTCACTACGTATCACAGTTTTGGAGGCATGTCGAGTATTTTGCAGATCTCTCTTTTTGTCATAAAGTTTTGAAGATTTAAAAAAATAAAAATAAATACATTTCCTTTTATTTTCTTAATTTTCCAAAACAAATAGAAGCTTCAAAATACTCACCAGGCCTCTTAGCAAATACATTGGTGTCTCTACTTTCCAAAATTAGGCCATTTGATTTTTTGTGCTATCTTGAATTTTCAGGGTCTCCAAAACTAGGTAGTTAGGAGTAACTCCACAATTTTACTCCCTTAGAAATCCTGAAGGCGGTGATTGGTTTTTGGGGGCCTGTACGCGGATAGACTCCCAAAAAGTCGCACACATGTGGTATCCATGTACTCAGGAGAAGCAGCAAAATGTATTTTGGTGTGTAATTCCACATATACCCATGGCATGTTTGAGCAATAAATCACTTAGTGACAACTTTGTGTAAAAAAAAAAAAAAATTGAATATACCCCAAACTTGTGGCAAAATATAAAATATTACATGGACTCAAGATGCCTCGCAGGACATAGCCTGGGGTGGCTACTTTCCAAAATGGGGTAATTTGGGGAGTTTGTGCTATCTTGGCATTTCATGGCTTCCGAAACTGTGATAGGTAGTGAGGAAGTGAAATCACCATTTTACGCCCTTAGAAATCCTGAAGGCGGTACTTGGTTTTTGGGGCCCAGTACGCAGCTAGGCTCCCAAAAAGTCTCACACATGTGGTATCCTCGTACTCAGGAGAAGCAGCAGAATGTATTTTGAGGTATAATTCCACATATACCCATGTTATGTGTGAGCAATATATCATTTAGTAACAACTTTGTGTAACATATATATAAATAAATACAAGTTTACATATTCCCGAAACTAGTGGCAAAATATTAAATATTCCATGGACTCAACATGCCTATCAGAAAATAGCTTGGGGTGTCTACTTTCCAAAAAGTGGTTACTTGGGGGGGTTTGAACAGTCCTGGTATTCTATGAACAAAATTAAAAACTTATGACACACATCACCCACTCTTCTTTTTTTTTTTCTTTTTCTTTTTTTTTTTACATTCAGCTTTGACCACGCACTAGAGACCAGCTCATGATGTAATGCTTATTTTTTGTCTCTATTTCAGTTTTGCATCATTTGTGGGTATTTTTCATTTCTCTATTATCATCCATTTTTTTTCCTTCAGATATTTTATTGTGTCTTTTCCTCCCCTTCTTTCTCCCCCCCCCCTCCCCATCTCACCAAAGGAAGCTCTAGTAAACGAGCTGGTTTTGTTATCCTGTTAAGAGTCTGCCCGCAGGTTTTCTACATAACTCCATGATCTCTTAAAAACTCTCCAGTTATCCCATTTTTTATTATCACTATTTTCTTCTAGGCTATCTCTGAGGTCTTCCATCATGTATGTTTCCTCCACAGCATCTATCCATTCCCAGATCATGGGACATTCTGTTTCCTGCCACTTCCTTGGTATCAACCTCTTAGCGGAGTTTAATAGGTATGGAACCAAGGATTTTTTATATTTTTTTATCCCTTCTCCTCCCCCATGGAAGAGGACCATCCATGGATCCCTTTTTATTTTTTAATTTGTAATATCTTCGACTAACCTCAGGATATTTGTTGCCATTGTTCCGGGGGACTTACAGCCCCTCCAACAGTCGACTGACTGTCCGATCTTAAATTTACTAAGTTTTGCTGGTGTGATGTACCATCTTGATAAACATTTAAAGTTCATTTCGGCTGTCCGGCTATCAATAGCCAAAGTATGGGTCAGTTTTAAAATGTTATCAATTGTGGGCCTGTCTCGGTGTGTCTTTAGTTCCTTCTCCCAATTTTTAATAAAAGGGGGTACCTGTCAGAGAACCAAACGTGGAAGAACTAACAGACCTGTCCTGCACGGACCAACGAGCACGATGCGCATGCGCGCGCAGATGCGCACACGCGCGCAAGTACGCACGCAATGCGGGCGGGACTCCTGGCGTCAGTGCCCTATTAAAGGCTTGCTGCAGCAGTGACCAACTGCTGCATGATCTTCAGCCCTTGGTGTGATCCTAAGTTCCTTGCTCCTGTTTCTCGGTGTTCCTGTTGACGACTCGGCTTGCCTGACCAGACTTCTCCGTGCATGACCCCTGGCTTGTCTCTCGGCTTATCCTTTTGTCTTGTCCCGGTCTGCTTGTTCCAGTAGATGACCTCAGCTTGCC
This sequence comes from Rana kukunoris, assembly GCA_029574335.1. Taxonomy (NCBI): domain Eukaryota; kingdom Metazoa; phylum Chordata; class Amphibia; order Anura; family Ranidae; genus Rana; species Rana kukunoris. The sequence goes on from CM056055.1 coordinate 159,907,279, forward strand.
TTCTGACCTGTTCCAGTCACCTCCTGCTCCCTGTGCATGACTACCGGCTTGGCTCCTGACTCCGCCCGTGGGTTTTCCTGCCAGTCTACTTCATCTGGTATTTCCGTGGTACCCTCGGCCTGACTACGTATCCTGGCGTACAGCTGATCCCCAACATCACTCAGCAAGTCGCAGCTGGCAACCCTTGCATCTTTGGGCCGAGCACCCCCTGTGTCACCTCCAGGGTGCGCTCTGCACTTGGTCGTACGGGAAGCCCTCTCAGCACTTCGGCCTCTGGTAAGGTACGTGACAGTATCATGCAGCCAGAAGTGTCAGAGGCCGACAGAGGTGCTTCCCTGTTTGAGACTTTGTGCCAGCAGGTCGCAGCCCTTACGCAAGCGGTGATGAGCCTACAGGACCGCTATTCACAGCAAGGAAGCGACCTTCCGAAACAGATGATGTTTCCTCCTCCGGAGCCCCGTGTACCCATTCCAGAACGCTTCTCAGGCGACCGAAAGAAGTTCAGAGCTTTCAAAGTCTCCTGTATCCTGTACCTGACCCTGCAGCCAAGAACTTTTTCCCTAGAAACTGTTAAAGTGGGGTTTGTTATCACTTTGCTGTCTGAGGGACCTCAATCCTGGGCCCATCAGTTGTTGGAACAAAAGAGCCCCGCCATAAACACTTTGGACTCCTTTTTCGAAGCTATGGCCACTTTATATGATGATCCTCTACGTCCAGCCACTGCAGAGGCAGCCCTCCATGCCCTACGACAAGGACCACGCCCTATAGAGGACTATACGGTGGACTTTCGTAATTGGGCTTCAGACACGGGATGGAACGAGGCCGCCCTCAGGCACCAATTCCGCCTTGGCCTGTCTGAACCTATTAAGGATGAATTAGCACAAATGGAGGCCCCTGCCACCTTGGAGGGGCTCATTCGACTGGCCATTCAACTTGACAGGCGCCTGCGGGAGCGACTGTCTGAACGTGCCTGCCGGCCTTCTCACTTACAGTCTACGGCCCCAGCCGCTCACGCGCCCTCCTCTTCGGTCATGACCAATAGGGGGCCTATGCAGGTTGGTATGGTTCGCCCTGCCCTGACTCCCAATGAAAGACTTCATCGCCGACAGACGAACCTCTGTTTCTATTGCGGAGCGGCCGGACATCTTCTCTCCAGTTGCCCAACCCGGCCCTGTAGGCCCTCTCCCCGCAACCTGTTGCATCTCCGAGTCCCGAGACCCTCCTCAACTCACCTGGTTCTCCATGTCATATTACAGTTGGCAAGAGGAGAGGTCAGATTCCCAGCAATAATCGACTCCGGAGCTTGTAGCTGTTTTTTGGACATTTCCGTTGCTAAGGACTACCAGATTCCTCTGCGGAACAAAGAACAAGGACTTAAGATTCTTTTGGCCGATGGATCGACACCCTGTTCTGGGCCTGTTACCCAAGAGACTTTACCTATCTTTACCTCAACGGATTCTGGCCATCGAGAGTTCCTCTGTCTGGATGTTATTTGTTCACCAATGTTTCCTGTGATCCTGGGACTCCCTTGGCTGAGGGCACACAGCCCACAGATAGACTGGAGCACAGGGAGTATCTCCTTTAAATCAAGTTACTGCCGTCAGCACTGCATAAGGCCTGAGACTTCAGCCTCTCCCAGTTGTCTCACCGTCCAGCCAGCCTCCACTTCCAACACAAATGTTCCTTCAGTCTACCATGATTTCCTCGATGTCTTCGACAAGAAGAAAGCCGATACCTTACCACCACACCGTCCTTACGACTGTCCTATCGAGTTGTTGCCTGGTGCAGAAATCCCCTTTGGGCGAATATTCCCACTTTCAGAGACTGAGCTTGAGACCTTACGTCAATACATTGACGAAAATCTGGAAAAAAAGTTCATCCGCCCATCTTCCTCCCCAGCCGGTGCCGGAATCTTCTTCGTGGAGAAGAAAGATCATTCCCTCAGGCCTTGCGTGGATTACAGAGAACTTAACAAGATCACCATTAAAAACAGATATCCTCTCCCTCTCGTTCCCAAACTTTTTCAGAGATTCCGTACTGCACGAGTCTTTACCAAACTGGATTTACGAGGTGCCTACAATCTTGTGCGCATTCGGGAGGGGGATGAATGGAAGACCGCCTTTAGGACCCGTTTCGGTCATTTTGAATACCTCGTTATGCCCTTCGGCCTATGCAACGCCCCGGCGACCTTTCAACATTTTGTGAACAACATTTTCAGAGAGTTCCTGGATTACTTTGTAATCGTTTACTTAGACGACATTCTCATTTTTTCTGCTACCCTGGAATTACATAGAACCCATGTCCGGAAAGTACTAACCACATTAAGGTTGCACGGGCTCTACGCAAAAGCGGAAAAGTGCGAATTTGAAAAGTCATCCATACAGTTCCTAGGTCTAATCATTTCCACATCTGGAATCTCCATGGATCCTCAGAAAGTATCCGCTATTCTAGAATGGTCAGCTCCTACTGATAAGAAAGGCATTCAGAGGTTCATCGGGTTCGCAAATTTTTACAGGAGGTTTATTAAAGACTTTTCTGGCATTATTGCTCCCATTACCCAGCAGACCCGCCAGCATACCCGTTTTCAGTGGACCCGGGAGGCCCAGGAAGCCTTCGATAAACTAAAGACTCCGTTCACTTCGGCCCCCGTTCTACAGCACCTGGATCCAACCCTACCTTATGTCCTTGAGGTCGACGCATCAGAAGTCGCCATAGGGGCTGTCCTGTCTCAACGACAAGGTCCTAAAGCTTTGTTACATCCAATAGCTTTTTTCTCCCGAAAATTGAGCCAGCCGGAAAGGAATTATGATGTGGGGGATCGGGAGCTACTGGCGATAAAAGCTGCGTTAGAGGAATGGCGGTATCTCCTTGAAGGTGCCGCTCACCCCATCATGGTATTTACGGATCATAAAAATCTTGAATACCTCAGATCCGCCAAACGATTAAGACCTCGGCAAGCCCGGTGGGCCCTATTCTTTTCAAGATTTAACTTTCATCTTACCTACCGCCCCGGGTCCAAAAATGGTAAAGCAGATGCCCTCTCACGCATGTTCCCAGAGACCCCAGGGACTGTCATTCCCAGCACGATCTTGTCCCCCCAGAACTTCCTGTTGATTCAGCCCAACCTAAAGTCAGATAACAACAAAGTCAGCCCTGGAACAAGCCTCTGCTCAATGTCCTGAATCTGAGAGATCTGCATTCAGAAAACAAGAAGGACTCCTGTGGCACGGAAATAAGATTTTTGTTCCAGAGAGAGCCAGACTTCAGCTTCTCAAAACCCTTCATGAACATCAGCTTGCCGGCCATTTTGGGGTCCATAAGACTTCTGAGCTGATTCAGCGATCCTACTGGTGGCCTGACCTGAGAAAGGATTGCAAGGACTTTGTAAGTTCCTGTACAGTTTGTGCCAGAAGTAAAGGAAGCCGCACACAAGCCTGGGGCCTGTTAAGACTAGTGTTGCTCACGAATATTCGCATTGCGAATATTCGCTACGAATATTGCATATTCGAGTATTCGCGAATAACTCGAATATCGCGGCGAATATTCGCTATTTCGAATATTCGTATTTTTCAAATTTCGCAATAAATTTCGCATTCGCAAATATAGCGAATATTCGTAAATATCGAATATTCGTGATATTTTATCCAAAAAAAAATAGCGAAATTTCGCAATCATTTTCGCTTTCGCATATGCGAAATTTCGCTATTTTTTTTTTATAAAATATAGCGAATATTCGTAAATATCGAATATTCGTGATATTTTATAAAAAAAAAAAAATATATATTTTTTTATAAAATATCACGAATATTCGATATTAACGAATATTCGCGACTATTCTTCGAAATATTCGCGAAATATCGCGAAATCGAATATGGCGTATTCCGCTCATCACTAGTTAAGACCATTACCTGTCCCTGACCATCCATGGAAAGCGATATCTATGGACTTCATAGTGGAATTGCCCCCCTCTGAAGGGTTTACCACGATCCTGGTGGTGGTTGACCGGCTAACAAAGATGGCCCATTTTTTGCCCTTATTAGGTACTCCCTCAGCCATGGATATGGCTCATACATTTATCAAGGAGATTGTGAGATTGCACGGCCTACCCAGCAGTATTGTATCCGACAGAGGGGTACAATTTACTTCAAGATTTTGGAAAGCTCTCTGTAAAGCCCTGAACATCGAAGTCTGCTTGTCATCCGCTTATCACCCACAAAGTAATGGCCAAACAGAGAGAACCAACCAGACGCTGGAGCAATACCTCCGCTGCTTTTCCACCTCCTCTCAAGACAATTGGGTAGCCCTACTTCCATGTGCCGAATTTGCATACAATAATTCGGTACACTCCACCACTAACCAGTCTCCGTTCTGGGCAAATTACGGATTTCATCCGTCCTTCTTGCCCAATACCGTTCCTAAAGCAACGGTGCCTGCCGTACAGGATAGATTGGCCTTTCTCCAAGAAAATTTACAAGTTCTGCAGGAAACTATGCGAAAGTCCCAGGAGGACTATAAGAAATACTATGACAGGAAGAAGAAGGAGAGTCCGACTCTGGAAGTAGGAGACAAGGTTTGGCTTGCTACTTTAAACCTCAAACTGTCCTGCCCGTCCCGGAAACTGGGCCCTAGGTTCATTGGTCCTTTTGAAATTAAGAAAAAAATTAATCCTGTGGCCTTTGAATTGTCCCTGCCGAACTTTTATAAGATTCATCCAGTCTTTCACATCTCACTTCTCAAACCAGCCATTGCCGGTTCCTTTCCTGGAAGAGAAGATCCACCTCCACCTCCAGTTACAGTGGGTGAGGACACAGAATTCGAGGTGGAAGCCATTTTGGATAGTCGGAAAAGGGGTAGACAAACCCAATATCTAGTGAAATGGAAGGGCTATCCTCTCGAAGAAAGCTCTTGGGAACCTGCAAAGGATGTTCATGCCCCTAAACTGTTGTCCGAATTCTTCAGAAAGCACCCAGAGAAGCAAGTACGTTTGGGCATCCGGAGGCTGCCCCTGAGGGGGGGGGCACTGTCAGAGAACCAAACGTGGAAGAACTAACAGACCTGTCCTGCACGGACCAACGAGCACGATGCGCATGTGCGCGCAGATGCGCACGCGCGCAAGTACGCGCACGCGCGCGCACACGAGCAACAACGCTGTGAATTCAGTATTCTTCACTACGCATGCGCGCGCACCAGTACGCACGCAATGCGGGCGGGACTCCTGGAGTCAGTGCCCTATTAAAGGCTTGCTGCAGCAGTGACCAACTGCTGCATGATCTTCAGCCCTTGGTGTGATCCTAAGTTCCTTGTTCCTGTTGACGACTCGGCTTGCCTGACCAGACTTCTCCGTGCATGACCCCTGGCTTGTCTCTTGGCTTATCCTTTTGTCTTGTCCCGGTCTGCTTGTTCCAGTAGATGCCTGCAGCTTGCCTTCTGACCTGTTCCAGTCACCTCCTGCTCCCTGTGCATGACTACCGGCTTGGCTCCTGACTCCGCCCCTGGGTTTTCCTGCCAGTCTACTTCATCTGGTATTTCCGTGGTACCCTCGGCCTGACTACGTATCCTGGCGTACAGCTGATCCCCAACATCACTCAGCAAGTCGCAGCTGGCAACCCTTGCATCTTTGGACCGAGCACCCCATGTGTCACCTCCAGGGTGCGCTCTGCACTTGGTCGTACGGAAAGCCCTCTCAGCACTTCGGCCTCTGGTAAGGTACGTGACAGTACCTCTGGTTCCTCATGCTGTAGTAGGATCTTTGATATAGTTCCTTTTGCATTTTCCGAAGAACATATTTTTTCTATATCCAACAGCTGATCCCCAGTTCTTAATGGTTGAGGAAGTTTTCGGATAAAGTGGTTTAATTGTTGGTACCTCCAGTTATTAAGTGTCATAAAATTTTCTTTCTGTTCTAATTCCCTTAGTGTTAATAAATCTCCTTGGTGTATAATATCTCTAACTTGTGCCTTATCGTTTTTAATCCAATTTCCCCCCACCTCTACTTTCCCAGGAGGGAAGTAGTCATTATCCTTTAGTGCAATAAGAGGTGAATTGAAGTTTTTATCTATTTTTTTTTTGTATTAAATCCCATACTTTAAGTGCGTTTTTTGTAATCTCTTGTGTATCAATGTCTAGTGCCCTAAATTGTAGAGGATTCCATATTATTTTATCTAACCTCACCTTAGCTAGTGCATTCTCTAAACTGACCCATCTCTTTTCTGTATTGGCTCTAGCCCATTCCACTACCCTTGACAAGATTATTGCGTCATAATATTTTTTAAGATCTGGGACAGCGAGTCCTCCCTTATTTTTTGTTTGTTTAAGGGTCTGGAGTGATATCCTGTGTTTCTTATACCCCCAGATGTAGTTCATGATAAGGTTTTGGAGGGTGCGCAATAGTTGTTTTGGGAGATTAATCGGGATCATCTGGATCTTATATAGGATTTTTGATGTCAGCACCATTTTACAGAAGTTTATTTGTCCCAACCATGAGATTGGCCTATTTTTTATTCTGGTGATTTCGTTTTTTATTTCTTCTAGTAAGGGGATATAATTAATTTCATAATTTTTTTTCCTCAAATTTGCCAAAGAGATGCCGAGGTATTTTAGTTCTTTAACCCATGGGAATTTGAATTTCTTCGGTACATTTATATTAAGTATTTCGGTTTTATTAATATTTAATTTGAAATTTGATATTTCTCCACATTGTCTACATAGGTTTAGTAGACTTGGGATGGAGGTTTTGGGGTCAGTCAAATAGAAAAGCACATCATCCGCAAATGCGGCCAATTTGTGCTCTTCTATACCTATTTTAATTCCTTTTATATCCGGGCATTTACGAATTCTGGAAAGTAGGGGTTCAATAGAAAGGATGAGCAAAAGTGGTGAGAGGGGACACCCTTGTCTTGTGCCGTTTTTCATTGTAAAAGGAAGAGAGAGGCCACCGTTTATTTTTATCCTGGCAGTTGGGGATCTACTGTATATAGAGTTCCAATCCACTCCAGCATCCTCTGTCCAAAACCCATAACCTCCAGGGTTTGTAGCATAAGTCCCCAGTCTACCCTGTCAAACGCTTTCTCGGCGTCTATCGACAGGAGTAGACCGGGGCACCCACTTTTCTTCATTGCCTGGAGTAGAAGGAGCGTTCTTATCCCATTGTCTCTCCCCTCTTTTCCTTTGACAAATCCTGTTTGATCAGGGTGGATCAACCCTATCATCTCCTGTTTTACCCTCTTGGCCAATACCTTTGCGAACAATTTTATGTCTGTGTTCAGCAAGGATATTGGTCGGTAGCTCGAGCACAGCTTGGAATCCTTGCCCTCCTTAGCTATGACCGTAATGGTTGCCTCGGCGGCCTCTCTACTTACCGAATAGTCTTTTCCTAAACCATTAAAGTATTGACATAGTCGCGGTAGGAGGATGTCTCTACATTTTTTATAGTATAGTGGTGTAAAGACATCGGGGCCTGGACTTTTCCCAGATGCCGTACATTGTAGGGCTCTCTGTATTTCATTTTCCTTGATTGGTCTATCTAGTACTGACGCGTCTATTGGGCTTACTGTAGAGAGTCCCGCCTCTTGCAGGAAGTCTGCGATTTTTTTTTTTCTCTTCTTTTTTCCATTTTTTCTGTTTCACTGCGTATAGATTCTCGTAGTAGGATCGGAAGGTTTCGGCTATATCCTTTGTTGTATGTACCACCTCCCCTTGGCCATTTTGAATTTTATCAATGTAATTCCTTCCTTTTTTTTTTCCGTACCATCCTCGCAAGTTGTTTGCTGGTTTTATTGCCCTCCGTGTATCTTTCTTTTGCAATTATCTGGAGCTCTCTTTTGGTTTCCTGAAATAAGAGTTCTTTAAGTTGGTTACGTTTATTGACTAGTTCTTGATATAAGTCTTGCTGCTTCTCCCCACTTTTGTGTTTTTGCTCTAACTTTCCTATTTCCTCAATTAGTTTAGTCTTTTGGAGGTGCTTCTCTTTTTTTTCCCTTGCGCCTTCTGATATCAATATTCCCCTGATTAGGGCCTTATGAGCATCCCATAATGTAGCTTTGAATATTTAACTTGTATCATTTATTTTGAAATATTCCTCTAGCTCTTTTTGGACTCTTGTTAAGCTACTAGCATCTTTTAGCAACTCCTCATTGAGTCTCCAGACTTGAGGTGGTCTCTGATTTCCTGTAATGTTTAGGGAAACACTGATTGGGGCATGATCCGATAATGTCATGGGTTCTATCCTTGCATCGATCACTCCTTCCAATAAGTAATGATCGATCAGGATATGATCTATGCAAGAATAGCAACCATGGACCGGAGAATAGAAAGTATAATCTCGTGTCTCTGGGTTGAGAACTCTCCATGCGTCAACTAGTTGACTTCTATATAGACAGTTTTTTAATTTTCTTAGTTGTTTATTATTAATCCCCATGGTCTGTGCCGTCTTATCAACCTTTGGATTCATGCAGAGATTTAGATCTCCGCCTAAGATGACTCTTCCTTTTTTTAAATCCCTTATCTTTCCCAAAATTTCGATTAGATATTTTATCTGTTGGGTATTCGGTACATAGATATTTACAAGGGTGCATTCTGTCTCTTCTAGTTTCCCTTTTAGTATAAGGAATCTCCCCTCAGGGTCTGTTACCCTTTTGTTCAGCTGGAATCTAACCCCCTTAACTATTCCTATGGCTACACCCCTTGAACGTTTTGAGACGGTGTCTCCATAATACCATGTGGGGAAATCGACCAAATGTAACTTTATATTAGATTCGAAAGAAAGGTGGGGTTCCTGAATAAAGGCTAAACCAGTTTTAATTCTTTTCAATTCCTTTAGGACTTTATGCCTCTTAATAGGACTGTTGAGGCCTTTTACATTGTATGATACACATTTTATTATCTGCATTTTTTCCTCTTTAGCTCCCTTCTCTTATTTTCAAACTTTAATCTCGCCTTTGTTTCATTTACTTTCTCTTTTGGTTCCTTTGGTGAGGTGGGTCCCACCCTCCCCCTTCCCATCCCCCCTTCCTACCCCCTCCTTCCCCCTCTCTCCCATACCCTCCCCCTCCCCTCCTCCCTAATGGCCGGTTATAGGCCTCTGAACCAATATTTCCCCTTGGATCAGTACCCCTATGGGGTGGGACCTGTTTTCCTATCCCCCTTCTGACTTAGATAGGGGAGTAATCCTTTATCTTTTCTGATGTGGCTGGATCTCCTACTTGTTTTGGCTCACCTCCCCCTCCCCTCCCAGGTTCCCCCCTTGGCAGTCTCCTCCTGTTAGACCCATCCTGGAAGATCGGGTGTCTGCAGATCTAATCTATTGCAGAATTCCCTCAGATCTTCGGGAAATCTTAAAATTGCGGATTTCCCATCTTTTGATCCTACTGGAAATCTCCAGTTATACTTAATTTTCTTGGCCACAAGTTGTTCTAAGAGCGGTTTTAAGAGTCTTCTTCTGGCCAAGGTCTCTGAGGCTAAATCTGCAAAAATCTGGAGGCAAGACCCTCCGTAAGTAAGGGGGGGATGTCCTCTCAGTTTCCTCCAAATCTCGTCTTTATCTTCAAACATATGGAACCTAACAATAACGTCTCGGGGTCGCTCTGTTTCTGATCTGTTCGGTCTTCCTATACGATGCACTCTCTCCATTCTAATCGGGTCTTCAGGGGATTTTCCCCGTATTGGGTTAAATATTGTCCACATTTTTTCCTTCAGGTCTTCCCCTTTTTCTTCGGGGACTGACCTAATTCTCAGATTTTGTCTCCTAGATCTATTTTCCTGGTCTTCTAGTTTATAGAGTATACTTCTCTGTTGTAGTTGAACCAGGTCAACTTGTTCTCTGAGGGCATTTAACTCCTGTTTTTGTTTCTCTGGTTGCTCCTCTAACGCCTCCACCCTAGATAGGAGGTGACCAAAATCTGTCCTTATGTTGTGTATTTCATCCTTGATTGCATTTTCGAGTCGCATCAGCATCTTTTCCATGTCCCCCATGGTTGGAATATGTTCATCGGGTCTCAGTTCCTCTCTTCTTCTACTCTCTGCCTCATACTCACTGGTCCCTTCCTCTCTGGGGTCCACTGATGTTCCCCCTTGCTTTGGACTTAAGGATTTTTTTTCCGTCCATTTTTTTATCTGTTTTCTCTTGTGGGGGCTTTGGTGATCCTATATTTTTTGAACCCCCTTCCTTGGACATATATTGTTTAATTGTGCTTGTTGCGGCCACACTGATAGGAGTTTTTGGGGCTCCCCCTTTTGTTCATCTACTTATCATCCTGGACATAGTATCCTTGGCTTTTCTAATTCTTTTCCCCAGGTTGACTGCCTGTTGTCCTCTATTCCACCTCTGGATCTACGTATTTCCCCCTCCCTTCCTTTTCCCCTCCTTTCTTCCCTCTTCTTCCTCTCCTCTCCCGACCAAAAAAAAAGGGGGGGTGGCTGTTGGTAAGGCCAAAAAAAGTGGGGGTATGGCTCACCTCTTGCGGGGGGGGGGGTTACTCTCTAACCAGTAGATCTTTCCTTACGCTTCAAGGAAAGTGTCGCTATCCCCAAAGAGAAGAAAAACACTCTTCCTAAGATGGCCCTTGTTTAGGGCTTGAATATCTTTATAAGTTTAGGGTTCTGGTAGAGTGTTTTTTCTCGATTTTTATAATTGATAGTTTTGGGGTTTTATTCTCGTCCCCTTCATTTAAGGCGTAGACAGTGACCTCTCGTAGATATTTATTCAGAGGTGCGTAAGCTCATGCTACAGGTACTACAAGTATTTTGAGGTCTTTTATATGTACCCTTCTGTCGTCTCTTGAGCCGGCCCCCCTTTTTATTCCGCAAACTATGTTATTTATACCTAGGATCGCTCCTAGGTCAATCCTTTAGCCTAGTGGGGGATTCCATAAAAAAATTATGTAGAGGGGCGCATGCGCGGCGCTGACGAAGATGGTCGCTTGTTAGTCTAGCTCCTGGCGTAGCGGGACTGACTTATCCTCCTGGGGGCTATAACTTTTCAATCTACATCCCAGATTATCACCCCCCGGCCCCGGTGTCTGCGGTGCATGTCTGCGGCGAAGAAGAAGAATAAGGGAGCAGCCCAAACCTCTCTAACCCACTATCTCCTCCGTACTAGGGAGCGGTACGGCATGGCCCAAGATGGCGCCTCGGTTTCGGCCTTGCCTCCGGAGCTGACACCCTCCTCACATCCTCAGAACTGTGAGTACCCTGGGACTCTTTCTAAGGCGGACCTAGATGCTAGTCTGGAGGCCATGTACAACAGGCTTGCCTCAAAATTCCAATCGGAACTAAACAAAACCTCGCACACTTTGTCTCAGGAGATCTCTTCTCTGGGCTCCCGCACGGATTTGCTCGAGACAAAGCACGACGAGCTTGCCCTGGCCTATAGTGATCTCAGCAGGGAGCATGACAGTCTGTCTTCGGCTTTTGCCCATCTACAAGCACAAGTGGAGGATCTCGACAATCGCAATCGCCGTCAGAATCTGCGACTGCGGGGGTTTCCGGAGTCGATCACGGACCTGATCCCCGCGGTGATCAGACTCTTTAAGTCCTTACTTCCAGAAAGAGAGGCCGCAGCTTTTACGTGCGATAGAATCCATAGGGCACTTAGACCTAAGCCCCCTGATGATAAACCGCCTAGAGACATTGTTCTGTGCCTTAAAGACTTTCTCATTAAAGAAGAAATTTTGAGAGCCGTCAGGAATACCCAGAGAATCACTTTGGATGATTTTACTGTGCAAATTTTTCCCGATCTATCTCCAGCCACCCTGGAAAGAAGGAGGGGGATGAAGGAAGTCACAGCGGTGTTACAATCTGCCCGCATCCGCTATAGATGGGGGTTCCCATTCAAGTTATCGATCCCCCACAATGGAACAACCTACGTTGCCACTTCCGTGTTCGAGGGGAAGGAAATCCTGGTCAAGCTGGGTCTTTTGGATGCAGCAGAGATCCGTCGCCCCCCCCTTGACTCCCCGTCCGTCCCAAATCTGGCAGACTCCACCATCACGACGGGACAGGAGGAGAATTCGCTATGGAGAGGGATCTCCACAGAACTGACAGACTTTAACCCTTCCTTCCTGCTCAACTACCACTACGGGACCTCTATATATCTCTGTTTGATTCCTGGATTTGCTGCTCTTGTCTGTATCACAAGTTTTGGATGAGGTGCTGTGATGACTGTTTATTCCTGGTTTTCTTCTTGGCCCATGTCATGTTGACACTGGCTTATTTAACATTGATAATGTCCATCCCGTGGTGCCGCTGCATGTTTTCCCCTCCCCGGCGAACCCTGAGACTGTTAAGTGAATTGCTAGACATTTGCATTTTCTTTTTTTAATAGCTTGTGGTCTCGGACTAGCTGGTGATGAGACGTGGAAGTCTCTGGTTTTTTGTATTTCTTTTATCAGGACTCACTATTTTCCTGATCCATTTCCTAATGACTTTTTTTTCTTATTTTCAACTTTTCCTTTTTTTGTGTTGTCGTTTTTACGCTAATTTGGTATGGTTACTCTGTAGTCTCATTGTGATATTTCCTTTGCCCTTTGGTCGTTCCTCTGGTCCTCCGGCTTTGCCTTTGGACCTGATTTGCAGTGACATCTTTAAGATTGTTCGGGCCTCTGTTTTTTCCCCTGCAATCCTTGAAGCTACTTGCTGCTCTGTGCTCCTGAGGGTTTGTTTCTGGGATTGTTACTGCTGGAGTTGGGGAGCCTGCCTGAGGAGGGCACTTAGCTGTCCCCTTATGATTTGGTTTCCAGACGCCCCCCCAGATGCGCATTTAACTATTAGTTGTGATGACGATTAAGTGTATCTCACATAACGTTAAGGGATTTAACTCTCCTTTAAAGCGCAAAAAAGCATTTGCCCAATATAAACAGATTGGGGCCAAGATAATTCTCTTGCAGGAGACCCACTTCTCGCAGGCTTCCCACCCGAAATATTTTAATAGACATTTCTCTCAGGCCTACTATTCTCTCCATTCTTCTAAGAGTAGGGGGGCGGCGATATTTTTACACTCCTCTCTCAACTTTGTCGCCCAACATATTTATAAAGATAAAGAAAGTAGGTTTGTTATTGTCAAGGGTATGCTTCATAATAGAGAATGTACGATTGCAAGTCTTTATGCCCCTAATGAAGCTGCAGCTACCTTTTTCTCCTCCTTTTTTTCTGTCCTGGAAAGATACCTGTCCCCCCATTTGATTATTGGTGGAGACTTTAACTTGGTCTCCACTCCTTCCCTTGACAGAAGCCATAACTCCCCATTCTCTAGGGCCTTCCCTAAATCCCTTTCTCACAGACTAACAAATTTACAATTAATTGATTCCTGGCGTGCCCTGAATGTTGGGACTCGGGAATATACGTTCTTTTCTCACCCTCACCGTAGCTATGCCAGATTGGACTATATCTTTACTACACCCATCATTCTTGCCAATTCTAGCTCGGCTAGCATTTACAGTTGTGTGTGGTCAGACCACCAGATAACCTCTTTTTCTACTGAGTTTATTCGGCTACCTCCTTCTCCATTCACATGGCGTTTAAATGAAGCCCTGCTTTCGGATCCTCTGGTGGAATCGGATGTCTCCGGGTCAATTGAATCCTATTTCTCTATCAATGAGATTCCGGAGACTCCGATTTCGTCAGTCTGGGTGGCGCATAAGGCAGTGCTTAGGGGTATATTTATTAAACTGGCCACTGATCGTAATACCAGGAGCAAACTCCAGATAGTGAGGCTCTCCTCCGAACTAGACAACCTATACAGGGATCCCACAGCCCTCCTTTCAGAATCCACAAGAACTCTGATTGAACAGAAGAGACTTGAATTGGATGCATTGCTCTCAGCTAAAACGGAGAAAGCGTTGCGTTGGGCTAAAGCTAAGTTTTTGCTGCATAGTAATGCAGCCTCAACAATGTTTGCGAGAAAACTAAATCAGTCCTTCAGGCCCCCGCATAGTTATAAATTATCCTCCCCTTCTGGAGGGGTAGTTTCCCACCCTCAAGAGGTCCTGAAAATTTTCCAGGAATTTTACTCCACTTTATTAGGCCCTCAACAGTCCTCTCCGGCAGAATCCTCCAAGTCTTGGTTCAGAGACCTCCCTTTACCCACCCTCTCCCCAGATCAACTAAAGAAGCTCAATATACCCATATCGATTACCGAGGTTTTGGGGGTTATAGGCTCTCTTAAAAACTCCTCCTCCCCTGGTCCTGACGGCTTCTCTGCCATATATTATAAGAAGTTTTCAGCTCTCCTCGCCCCTAGATTAACTCGATTATTTAATTCAGTTCTACAAGGTGATACTTTCCCAGATGAAATGCTCTTAGCAAACATGTCATTGATCCCCAAGCCAAATAGAGACCATACTCTACCCCATAATTATCGGCCCATCTCCGTAATGAATAATGATGTGAAGATTTTTAGCAGAATCATGGCAGATAGACTAGGCAACATCATCTCTTCCCTAATTTCTCCCTATCATGCGGGATTTATTCCCCATCGTTTTATCACTGACAATATTCGTTTATCTACAAATATTGTCCAGGATGCTGGCCTCTTCTCCAGGAAGCTGTTTATGCTAAGTTTGGATATAAATAAGGCCTTTGACTGTGTCTCGTGGGACTATATATCTCTCCTGCTTCAGAGATTTGGGTTTAAGGGGGAGTTTCTAAATGCATTTGGAGCCCTTTACTCAAGTCCCTGCACTAGGATTAAGATCCCAGGATGTAATTCTGATTTCTTCAAGCTTGGTAGGGGGACCAGGCAGGGGTGCCCACTCTCCCCCTTGATTTTTGCTCTGGCAATAGAGCCGTTAGCTATAGCCATTATGAGACACCCTCTTATTTCAGGTTATACCAAAGCTGGATCTGAGTATAAACTCTGCATGTACGCAGACGATATACTGCTCTTTTTGACTGATCCTCTGACGACATTACCCAGCCTTTTGGATACCCTGTCAACTTTTGCAGATATCTCCAACCTAACTGTCAATATTTCCAAATGCTTGGCCCTCCCGGTTGGGTTCTCCCCTGAGGAACTGATTCCGATTAAACGAACGTTCCCTTTTTCTTGGGCTAAAATCTCCCTTCCCTACCTTGGAATAAAGCTATCTGGTGACTTTAATAATCTATTTAGTCTCAATTTCCCCCCTCTAATTGCCTCCCTAAAGAAGCTTCTGAAATCCTGGTCCCTTTATAATATCTCTTTTTTGGGAAGAATCACTGCGGTCAAAATGACCATTCTTCCAAAGCTTTTGTATTTTTTCCGTGCTCTCCCTATTTTGATCCCTAAAGCATTTCTTAATAAATTCCAGTCCTGCATCAATAAATTCATCTGGCGTGATAAGCCTGCCAGATTCTCCAGAGAGGTACTCTATAGATCCAGTAAATTGGGGGGTTTGGGGGTCCCGCAGTTGTGGCTTTACTATTTGGCCGGTAGGTTCTCCCAGCTGGCACAGTGGTCCATCATGAGACCAAAGGTCCCCTGGGTCAGGTTTGAATCTGATTCTATCCGGCCTCGTTTCTTGCCTGGCCTTCTGTGGTTTTCAGGCCCACGTCCCCCTGAGCTGGCGGATCTCAACCTCCTGGTGTCCCAGGGTCTGAAACTTTGGAGACGTTACTGCTCGTCCCATTCACTGGCCTCTGCAGCTCCCCCTGGTTCCTCTTTCCTGGGGGACCACAGATTGCCCAGTGCCTTTTCGGACCCTGATTCATTTGGCTGGTGGGTCTCTTCTGGCCTGACTACTTTAGAAGATTTTCAACATAATGATACATTTTTCTCCTTTACCCAACTACAATCACTTAGGGGAGCCCCTGTAGATGAATTTTTCAGGTTTATGCAGATTAGACATTTCTTCTTGACTCATTATTCACTGACCCTTTCCCCTTCGTGCTCGTCATTTGAATCTGTGTGTAGGTCTGGCCCTAGACGGAGGGGTCTGATTTCCCTGTTATACAAGGTTTTGTCCTCAGACCAAGATCGAAACAAACTGAAATATATGACTAGGTGGGAATCGGAGCTGGGCCTGGAGTATGACCTGGAGGCTTGGGAGAGAAATTGGCTGAATCTCCAGCAGAGTACAGTTTCTCTTTCATTTAGAGAAACGGCCCTTAAATTTTTCACTCGCTGGTACTATACCCCCCAGCGCATACACCAGATATTTCCCCAGACCTCTCCCAACTGTTTCAGAGGATGCCCAACTGCTGGTTCCTTTTTCCATATCTTTTGGGACTGTGTACAGGTCTCATCGGTCTGGAAAAGGGTCTTCGACCTTGTTGATATAATAGGTGGTAGTCAAGAGGCCTTGTCCTACAGACACTGCCTGCTTTTTGAAAAGATCCCAGACACTCCTAGACCTCTTAGGCGTCTGATATACACTCTCTGCATGGCAGTCCTTTGGGTGGTGGCTCTAAATTGGAAGTCCCCTATTGTCCCCTTTCCACAGGTTCTTTCCAGGATGGATCAGATTATGCTTTCTGAACAAATATTTCACAAACTGCATGACTCGGTGCCTATTTACGATGCAAAGTGGAACCCGTGGTGGTTGTTTCGTATCCAATCTCAAAATTAACATCATCCACTTCACCTTAAAGAGACTAATCCGAATACATGTCTACGGTTTCTCTTTTGACTCCTTTTTCTTTTTGTAGTTCTTTTCTATTGTGACTTTACCTCTTCTCTCTCTCTTTTTTGCTTTTTACTTCACCTTTCTTTGCTCTCCCTTCACACTCCTTTATACTCTTACTGTACCTTTGGTCTACATTTACATTGCATTTTTCGCTTGGTACACTGATCCTACTTTAAATTTAGTTCCTTTGTTGTATATGTTGGTAGTAATTTGTCAGTCCTATCCTTAGATTGTCTAACATAGATTGTACCTTGTATTTTCTCTTCAATCCGGCTACTCATATTAGCCCATTACGATTGTTATACAACTATCTCTATGGTTATTTTTCATTGTGCAATGTACTTGCTGTTTGATGCCTTCTTACTAATAAAAATCTTTAAAAGTAAAAAAAAAAAAAAAATTATGTAGAGATTATGTAGGACTTATGAAGATACAATTGGGAGCATAAAAAAAGAAAATATTCGCTAGCAGGAGCCTAATGCCATTTATCTTCCATTCCTTATCTAGGAAGGGGGGTTTCCATGCTCTTCACCCAGACAAGTAAAGTATAGTCCTTTTCCCAAAAGTGTTGTTCAGGTTATATGTTGTTATAGACAGTCATCCATTGGCTCACGCTATCTTACTTACAGCCGAAAACACTTAACCACCAATTTTGTGAGAAAGAAACTGATGTTACTCTCTCCTTGTAATTCATAGGTAAGCAGCAATCTTTAAATCAACATGCCATGTATCTCTCTCTGGGTGGTTTTCCGTTGCTCTTATTTGCATCCGTCTGAACTGATATTTAGTGGTAGCATGGTATCTGATAAACAACAACTGCCAGATGTATCTATACAGTATAATCAATAAAGACAGTACCTTCGGGATCAGCTTCCTATACTACCTGATACTCTCAGGAGAGGGTCCACTACTTCAGGTCTCCACCACCCCCGACACCAAGGGATCCGTGTCCTATGTTTCAGATCTTGCTGTGATGATCGATCTCTGAGCGTGGAAGTCCGGTGATCAGCCTTACTGGGGAGGGGAGGGGTAGATGGTAGCCCAGACGGAGGAGCGCGGCTCTCCTATTTCATTCCGCCGACTTTTTCCTCTCCAGGATCACTGCGGGGTATCTCCCGGTCTGCTGGCGGTAGTATCACGGTCCCCATCCAGTAGGTTAGGTCTCCACCGCGGCTTCTCCGGTCAAAATCTTCCGAGCGTGCGGCATCTCATCCGTCCCTGCTCCAGCCCTCGTCAGCGTCTCACGGTCCTACCCACCTACGACGCGTCACGTCCTCACGTGCATGCCATCATCACCCACTCTTCTAACCACTGGAAGACATAGCCCTTTCTGACACTTTTTGTTTACATGAAAACATTTTTTTTTTGCTAGAAAATGACTTTGAACCCCCAACCATTATATAATTTTTTAAGGCAAAGACCCTACAGATTAAAATGGTGGGTGTTGCAATTTTTTAAAATTTTTAATGCACTTAAACACACTGGGCCAGATTCTCGTACATAGGCGCATCTTTATGCCGGCGTAGCGCATATCAGATGCGCTACACCGGCATAACTTCGAGAGGCAAGCACCGTATTCTCAGAGCAGATGCGCCCAACGATGTGCCGGCGTAACGTAAATCCGTTGTCGTAAGCCGGCGTAATTCAAAGTAGGAGGGAAGTGGGCATGATCCATTTAAATGAATCGTGACCCCATGCAAATGAACAACCAAACGAGCGGAGCATGCCCCGTGACATGGACGTATGTCCCGCACCCTTCTGCGCATGTGCACAACTACACCAGGCGTAACCCCTAAGATACGCCGGCCCATTGCCTACGCCCAGTGCATAAATACGGCCAGACATGCGCTCGTTGAGCGCAAAAGTACACAATTTTTTTAGTTTGTGGTAAGTACTTTTGCGTCTTGCTTTGTGCCATGCCTGCTCCAAGGAAAGAAAAAAGGAAGAAGAACTTCTCCCCAGAGGAGAGGGTGATAATAATTTCGGCCATGGAGAGGTGTGATGCTCGCCTCCATGGGGCAGAGAGTGGCAGCACAAGTAAGGCCAAGAAGGAGGAGATCCTCATGAAGATCACCGCACAGGTAAATTCCCTGGCTCATGAGGTAAGGACACCCCAGGACATTTTAAAAAAGATAAATGACCTGCGGCGTGTGGTCAGAGGAAAGCTGGGCGAGCTGAGTAAACATGCCAGGGGAACTGGAGGTGGACCAGCCAGTGTGATTAGGTTGACTCCTGAGGAGAGAGTGGTTGCCCGGTGTCTTCAGAGGGAGCGAGTGGAGGGCTTTGACTCAGTTGAGCAGGCCTTGGGGACAGGTAAGTGTGTTTTATCTACTATCTGGTGTGGAGCATGTGAGGGGGTGGAAGGGTTTTGGAGGGAGGGAGCGGGCCGTCATCTGCTGCCTGTGGCCGTCCCACACCATCATCCCCGAAACAGCCTGTACCTCTAGCTGACCCCCTGGGAAGCCAAGAGCCATTGGTGGAGGGGAGTGCCCAGACCACAAGTCAAGAGGTGGTTGAGGAGGAGGTGGTCCATATTGGACCAGGAGGTTTTCCTCTTTTTGGAGGATTCTAATGTGTTGGCTGGACCGTCACACACAACCACCCCCATCATCTCCAGCCCCTCAGGGTCCAACCCCATCATTTCCAGCCCCTCATGGTCCATCCCCATCATCACTAGCCCCTCAAGGTCCTCCCCTTATGGAAGGGCCCCAGCCACTCCTGGACCCAGAAAGGCTACCAGGAAGACAAGGGGTGTCCCTGAGTTCCTGCCCGAACATCTCACAAGGGAACATGACCGCCAGACCCGGCATATGGGTGATGTTGTGGTGGAGCTGAGACACCTGGCAGACAGCCTGGCCTCCTCAGGCCCCTTAAGTGACACTCTGCAGGATGTTTCTGGGAACAGTGCTGCGACGGTCACCTGTCTGGGGGAGCTGCAGGCCACAACGTCAGAACTTTTGGCAGAGGCGAAGTCCCCGAGAGTGGCCGTACAGGCACAGACAGCTGCCATGGAGGCGGTACTCACCCGCATAGCGGTGGCTTTGGAGGGCAGGCAGCCAGGGAGGGACCAGGGGATGCTCCTCCACCTGATGCCCCACCCCCCCACCTGAGGCTCCCCCCAGGCAACTGAGGGCCAGGAGCCTCGGCACCAGGCGTAGCCCAAGCCAGGGCAAGTGATTCCGTATTTTTGGGAATATGCTCTGGTGAAGATTTTTTTTTTTGCTCTGGTGAAGAGTATTTTTTTCTTTGCTCTGGTGAAGAGTATTTTTCTTAAGGCCTGCACACGGACAGTAGTGCAGGCTACAGTGTGACTGGTGTGTAAATGTGGGGGTGACACTCCTGCCAGTAATCGGTGTTACCCTTGGTCGTCGGGGAGAAGTTATCCTCACGGCCGTGTGAATGTGGTATGAATGGACAACGACACCATTGGGGCCTTGGCGTGGCGTTGCTGCTCCCAAGTCCTGCATGTTGGACTTGGGCTAATCCAATGTGATGTGGATGTGGTGTGTGTGATCTAGGGACCACAGTGGTGTGCATGCGTGCATTGTCCGTGTGCCATGATAAATGTGTGTGTGTTTAATGTTCAAAGATACGTTCCACGAGGCACCACCTGACTGCTGTTCCTTTAGCAGATGGGGTAGCCTCTGGCAAGGGGGGACTGTCTTGTTCAGGGGTCAGTTCATCACATATGTCAATCTCCAGGCCCTTTCTCACGGCAAAGTTGTGCAGCATGCAACATGCACCGATGATCTGGCACACAAAGGTAGGGGAATACAACAGGGTACCCCTGGACTTATCCAGGCATCGCAAACGGGACTTCAGGAGATCAAATGTGCGTTCCAACACTGCACGGGTGCGTATGTGTGCATCATTGTATTTTCTCTCTCCTCTGGTTTGGGGATTCCGGAATGGAGTCATGAGATGGGGCCCGAGACATATGCCGAGTCACCTGGAAGGGAAAAGACAGGAGAATGTTAGTCGTGCATGTGCCCCTCGCAATGTCTGCATCATGGGGTCGGACAGTCATGCCTGACACCCATGTCACTCACCAACCAACCAGCTGTCCTTGTACACGTTCTGTTCGAATTCCGTTGGGATGGGGCTTTGACGGTATATGTAGCTGTCGTGGCTGGGTCTTTGGGTGTTTGGCACGGATGTGCCATATGAGGTCTTTGGCATCGGCTATCACCTGTAAGTTGATGGAATGCCAATGCTTACGATTGCGGTACATGTGCTCTGTGGCACAGGGGGGCTGTAGTGCCACATGTGTGCAATCAATGGCCTCGATGGTGCGTGGGAATCCGGCAATGCTGTAGAAATCCCGCATTACCTTCTGCCGCAGATGCTTATTGGTGGGTCTGATGATGTGGTGGGACATGCGTCTGAGGATTGCGGGGACAACCTGGTGCACACATCTGCTCATGCTGGTTTGTGACATCCCAGCCACAACTCCACTTGTACGCTGGAACGAGCCACTGGCAAGGAAATGGAGTGTTGCCAGTACCTTGACCAGTGGCTGCAGTGCATGTGAGCGGTGTGTCTTGCTGGTGATGTCATCATGCAGGGCTGTGGCTAATTCCAGGATGGCATCAGGGCTGAATCTGAAGATGCGATACACCGATTCCCCCATGCCAAAGACGTTCATGCGCATTCGGTATATCCTCTCCTGTGCCCTTCTCCTTCTACGCGCCTCTGCATACACTAGTAGTGCTATGACCATGCCTGCCCCTGGCATGTTGGCAGATGAATGTGTTGTCCTGCAAGTGTGGTTGCTCAGCTCGTCCGTAACGATGCTGCTGTAGTTGCTCTCCAGCTGACTTGCGCATGTCTGGTGCAAAGTTACCCCTGCTTTATGAGGGTTAACTTTCAGGCGGACATACGTCTTACGCGCAGCGCCCGTAGCCTGCGTCGGGCGCACGTACGTTCGGGAATCGGCGTATGTCCCTCATTTGCATATTTGAATAAAAAATCAATGGGAGCGCAAGATGTGCCCAGCGTAAATATGTGCCCACGCTACGCCGGCTTAGAAAAGTTACGTTGGTCGGAAGAAGCCTAGTTTCAGGTGTATCTGGTTCTGTGGGTATGGTGCATAGATAGGACGATGCACATTTACACTTACGCCACGCATATCGAGATAAGCCGGCGTAAGTTCTTTGAGAATCTGGCCCACTATATTGCCCAATTGTTTAGAAAAGTATAAAAGATGACCTTATGCCGAGTATATGATACCAAACACGTCATGTTATAAAATTGCGCACAACCGTGCAGCAGCTACAAACTACATACATTTTTAAAAGCATTTAAAAGGCTTTGCCGGTTACCACTTTAGATTTAGAGGAGGTCTGCTGCTAAAATTACTGCCCATGATCTGACGTTCGCGGTGATACCTAACATGCATGGCACAATTGCTGTTTACATATGACACAAAACCGACGCTTGCGTTCGCCTTTGCGTGCGAGCACAGTGGGACAGGGTTGCTTTTTATTATTATTATTTATTTAGCTTTTTTATTTTATTTTTACACTGTTCCTTTCTTTCTTTTGATAATTTTAATTGTTATCACAGGGAATGTTCCCTATGATAGCAATAGGTAGTGACAGGTACTCTTTTTTGAAAAAATTGGGGTCTATTAGACTCTGCCCTCAAAGCATCTAACCACACCAAGATCGGTGTGATAAGATGCCTTCCCAATTTCCCAATGGCGCTATTTATATTCGGTAAAACCAAAGTCATGAAATGCTCATAGCTTCCGGTGTCTTAGGCCATAGAGATAATTGGAGCTGTTCTGGTCTTCGATCAGCTCTACGTTCAGCTGGCGGAACCACTGGATGCATTTTCAGGTTCCTCGGTGGGACAGGAGAGCCAGAGAAAACCATGGAAGATGGCAGGGGGTGCGTTCCCTCCCACTGCTTGTAAAAGCAGTCTAGTGGCTAAATAGCCACTAGGATTTCTTTCACATGAAAGCCGACCGCTGGCTAAAAAGAACGATACCAAGATGACACCCACTTCTAATGATGGGTATGCATGCACCGTTTTTTTCAAACTGTGGTGGTAAAATCACCTCCTACAGCTCTGGGGTTGCTGATTTACATATCATGAGAGCAAACGCTGTTGCTGTCAAGATAAATAAAGCAGTGCTGCAGCTGAATGGCATAGCTGAAAAGCAAACAATGGTAACAGTAAAAGTAAAAAATATATGCCGAAGCATGGGGGCAATCCGCCCCTAATGTTAGGGGCAAATGGCCCCTCCACCCCTGCCCCCATGCTTTAGCATATATGCTCTTTTTTTAACTGTGGTGGTGAAATCACCTCCTATAGCTCTGGAGTCATCATTAACCTGGATCTGAAGACTGATCAGTTCTGGAACAAATCCGATCGTCACGGACACAGCGGGCGCAAGCAACGTACGGGTACGGGGTTTCGTGCAGTGGTGCCAATCTTCTGACATATATTGGCGTGAGCAGGTCGGGAACCGGGTTAAAGTACAACAACCTTCCGCCTGGTCTCTCTTCCTGCCCTCAGAGGACACAATGAGAGTAGCAGGAGGCACTGGTTCTTGCTGCTGTCAATCAAATCATGTGAGGAGGGAGCAGTGGGAGGGGCTGAGCCACACTGTGTGTCTATGGAATAGGGTTGCCACCCGTACGGGATTGACCCAGTCAGTATGGGTTTGGCAACTTGTGCACGGGTTTCTGTCCCCTGGAAACCCAAATACAACATATTTCCAGTCAGGTAAATATGGCTGTCCTGTGGAGTCAGTGCGGCAACTCAGACCCTATCGGTGGATGGATTCCTTTCAGCTGCACCTCTGTGTCCCTCTGCCTTCTCTCCTGCCGGGCACTTGATGCCCCCCTCCGCTCAAACCATGGGTAAGCTCTACGAGGGGGGGCACAAGGTAAGGAGGAAGTGGAAGCTTCACAAGATTAGGGGAGTACACACGTTTGGGGGGGGGGGGGTAGAAAGTGCACAAGATAAAGTGGAAGAGGAGAACAAGGTAAGTAGGTTTCAAGGGGTGAACAAGATGAGGAGGAGGGTGGGGAAGCTGAGAGGGAGGCGAATAAGCTGCAGGAGGGATGGGGAAGCTGTAGGAGAGTGGAAGAAGGGCATGGGGGAGTTGCACAAGGGGGTGAGTGTGTCACATGTTTTCAGGTTAATTGTGGTAGAAGGTGGGCGAGTCCTACCTGCCACTTTAAAAAAATAGATAAAGACAACCTAAGAGTTTTTTTGGAGGTGCGGCTGTCCATTCTTTTAGCCTCTACACCAGATGTATGGGGGCACTCCGATGGGGAAACCGGATGCAAGGGAGAACTCTGATGGGAAAACCAGATGCAATGGAGAACTCTGATGAGGACACCAGATGTAAGGAGACACTCTAATGGGATCACCTGATGTAAGGTGGATTCTGATGGGGCAACTGATCTAAAGAGGTAATTTGATGGGGACACCTTATGTAACATGATTTTGAAATATGGATGTGATTGGCCTACTTTTGTGGTTTAATAGAGAGCAATTTGGACCTCAGCATTTCAGGAATGTGCGCAAAATTGTGTGCATTCCTGAAATGCACAAAAACTCACAGCCCTTTTGCAAAAGTGTAGTGATGCCATTAAGTCTTAGTCCTCTTTCACACTTATACAACTTGTCTCACGATTTTGGACTGCAAAATCATATGACAAGTCATTCTCCATTATTTTTAATGACTACCATTCATACTGACACGACTTTATGTTGTGCCTACTTCAAAGTAGTCCTTGCACTACTTTGGTCCGATTTTGATGCCACTTACACAGACATTTATTTAAATCGCGGTCGCGAATCGCGGCAAAATCGCGGTAAAATCGCGCGACTTTGAAGTCGTACAAGTGTGAAAGGTGTCTTAATGACACAACCACACACCTTGCTTCTGCGCTCATTCACCTGCAGCGAAACCTATGGTAACAAAGTATCATGTGTTTTGCTGCAGCATAATTTTTTAAAAAGGTTATACATCTATTTGTACTACATTTCATTTTTCATTAGTTACAGTCATGGCTGAAATTGTTGGCACCCCAGACATTTTTCCAGAAAATTAAGTATTTCAGTATTGCAGTAACAAATGTTTTGCTATACACATGTTTATTCCCTTTGTGTATATTGGAACAAAACAAAAAAAGGGAGGAAAAAAAGGAAATAGGACAAAATGTCACCCAAAACTCCAAAAATTGGCTGGTCAAAATTCTTGGCACCCTTTTAAAATTGTGAATAAATAAGATTGTTTCAAGCATGTAATGCTCCTTTAAACTCACCTGGGACAAGTAAAAGGTGTGGGCAACATAAAAATCACACCTAAAAGCAGATACAAAGGAGAGAAGTTCACTTAGTATTTGCATTGTGTGCCTGTGTGTGGCACACTAAGCATGGACAACAGAAAGAGGAGAAGAGAACTGTCTGAAAACTTGAGAGATCCAGATTTGCCTTTGTCACAGCGGGCACCTCGTAGAAATGAATGTTAGTACACAGTATGAACGCTGCTGTCAGTTTCTGTACTGTGGGATACGGCACCTCGCGAGCCTGTCTGTGTGTGCACATTCGTTCTGGACATCCGTCCATCTCCAGAGGGCGCAAGAATCTCTACACCGTCGGGTCCTGTGTTTGTTCACGCCCCCTTCACGTGTCAGCGCTGTTACGTACTCCATCACACTTTCGGTTCACTGAATTGACCGCCGGTCCGGTGCCCGCTGTGACACAGCCGCTGCTGTCCACCATCTTGATCCAGTGTCATCTGTACCCTCCTGCTCTCTGGCGCCATCACAACTGTCTCCCCGACGGTCGGTGTGACGGATTCTTACAGATCTACACCGCATGTGCAGCCACCGACGGTGACATGTGTACATCAGTTTACCTGAGCGATCTTCCATCCCCACCACAGCAGTATCCCCTTCTACCATCTAAGGTATTGTGTCCTTATGCATGGGTCACTAAGTCTGATGAACTGACGCCCATACAGCAGCCCAAGTGATTGATATCAGTCTCTGACTTTTACCACTCCATCACAGGACTCCTTTCAATGTAATGCAATTGGTAGCTATTTTATGTACCCTAATTGTCCACCACGACATATTAACTTGTGTACATTTGTTTGATGTCCATTTTTTACTTTTTCAACTATAACATTTTTATTACTTTACCTCATAGAGCGCTGCTTGTTTTTGTTGTTTATTTTTGTACCCATCCTCCCATGGTTGGCAGCTGTACTGAGTCAAGTATAGATATCCATATAGGTATTACTGTGTTCTGCTTCATATTGTTGTAGCGCTATTGAGGGCTTTGTTTTTGTGTACGTTGTCTTTAAGAGCCCAGCCGTGGGTTGCGCTCACAACCGGGTCCTGAGCTCCGTGACCGCACATCACAATCACTGATGTAATGAGAAAAGCTGCAGTGTCTGATTCATTTTAGAAGTGGATAAGCAGAAAGAGTTTCACCAGAAATGTAACTCTTGTTGCAGGGGATGCCTGAAACTTCACTTGTATCTCAGTGCAGACGTCTCGAAAAGGCAGCGAACCAATCACACAAGCAATAAATTAGATTTCAAAGGGCCACTCACACACATCTGTTTTTTTTTTCACTTTCTCTTTAAATAGAGTAGATTCGTAAATGTTTTTCTGATTCTCCTTTATACATAGGATTACCATTTTCTTGTACAGTTGGGTGCAGATTTTCATGTGAACCCATCTTGCAATATTTAAATACACCACAAGATGGAACTCTTGGCACAATGAAGCTGCAGAAGACTACATTCTGCCATCTGTGATAATATTGTGAATGTCAGCAAGGCAACCAATAAATCTTATCTCAATTTAATGTTAATCCAGCCAAATATCTTGTTATAATGTCAAATACAAATATTTTAAGGGTGGCATCCACTTAAAAATAGATGTGCAGCCAAAAGTACTTATACACCAGTTGCTGGAAACATTAAGTACTCAAGTGTTTTTTCTCTTTAAAGTAAAGTATTACACAATGGCCTCCCCACAAATTTCCACTCCTAGCACAAATACCCCCAATCATCCCTACTAGCCCAAATCCCCCCTCCCCTGATTTTAATTTTTTTCTCTTTACCATTTTACTCTCATAGCACAAACCCCCAAATCCCCCCTCGTAGCACAAACCCTATTCCCCCATTCTTCCTCCCTACACAAATCCTCCTAAATCACCACTCCTAGCACAAATCCTTAAATTTGCCCTTCTGCAGCCCCCCTTCTATACACAAATCCCCTCCCCCAATCTCATTGTGGTACCCCCCTCCCACCTCACATGAAACAACAGTGCCCAGGGCAGTCACCTTTCCCAGCCCCGATTCTGTGCATGAAGTTACAACATTTTCTGTGTGCAGCAGCCCCCCCCCCAACCTTATCTGAGCACCATCTCAATTCAGCAATGTGTATGAAAGCCTCGGGTCTCCCAGATCTCTAACTCCTCATTGGCAGAGACAGCAGCGGTAGCCTTTGGCTTCCGCTACTGTCAATCACAGCCAGTGAGCCAATAAGGAGAAACGAGGGCGGGGCCAAGCTGTACTCGATGTGTGAACGGATACACAGAGCAGCGGCTTGGAAGCAAGCCCGCTTGGGTGCCCCCAGAGCAAGCTGCTAGGACGGTGTTTGGGCCTATCCGGGGGAATCTGGCTGCCAGACTGTGTGAGGCAGCACAGGGTTGGGACTGTGGCTTACAGTCCAACCGAAAGTGATGGTTCTGTCAGCTGGAGAACCTGTCAGCGATCAGAGGTAGAAGGGAAGCTGTCACCACAAAGGGTCCAATCGCCTTTACTAGGGACCCGGTGAGTAACTGAATCAAGTACCGGAATCATATTCTCACCAAACGGGCATGGTGGAAAATCGGGAAACTTCAGGCGGTGATCAAGTCAGGGACCCAACCCGCGGAGGAGACGCTTGCAGGACTGCCTTGTGAGTCAAGCCAGGTACTTCGCCGGTTAGAAGGGGTGACGCTTGAGAAGTATCTGGAGTGCCAAGCTAGGGACCCAGCAGGGATGTGTGGAAGCTCAGAGGATTCAGAGTCAGTGAATCAGTGGGTCTAGTGAGAGACCGGGAGCTCAGTGTTGAAGAACTACAAGAAGCAGTTGTAGTGGAGTTGAAAGAACTGTGACGTTTGAGTTACTCCAGCATGTACAGAAGTGGTGCCCTGCACGGCTGTCTTCCTATTGAAGTCTCGGAGTCTGCCAATTGAATCTAAAACTACTTAACCACTTCGTTACCGAGCCTGTTTTTCAGATTCGGTGTATACGAGACTAAAACAGTTTTTTTTGCTAGAAAATTACTTAAAACCCCCAAACATTATATATATATTTTTTTCTAACACCCTAGAGAATAAAATGGCAGTCATTGCAATACTTTTTCTCACACCGTATTTGCGCAGCGGTCTTACAAGCGCACTTTTTTTGGAAAAAATTCTCTTTTTTTAATTAAAAAATAAGACAACAATAAATTTGGCCCAATTTTTTTATACATTGTGAAAGATAATGTTACGCCGAGTAAAATGATACCCAACATGTCACACTTAAAAATTGCGCCCGCACGTGGCATGGCGTCAAACTTTTACCCTTAAAAATCTCGATAGGCGACGTTTAAAAAATTCTACAGGTTGCATTTTTTGAGATACAGAGGAGGTCTAGGGCTAGAATTATTGCTCTCGCTCTAACGATCGCGGCGATACCTCACTTGTGTGGTTTGAACATCGTTTTCATATGCGGGCGCTACTCGCGTATGCGTTCGCTTCTGTGCGCGAGCTCGTCGGGATGGGGCGTTTTTTTTTGTTTTCTTATTTATTTTAATTTAGTTTATAATATTTTACACTGAAATAAATAATAATAAAAAAATTATCACTTTTATTCCTATTACAAGAAATGTAAACATCCCTTGTAATAGAAAAAAGCATGACAGGTCCTCTTAAATATGAGATCTGGGGTCAAAAAGACCTCAGATCTCATATTTAGGCTTAAATGCAAAAAAAAAAAAAAAAAATTTTAAATGTCATTTTTTCAAATGGCATTTAAAAAAAATGTCTCTTTAAGACGCTGGGCGGGACTGACGTTTTGACGTCACTTCCGCCCAGCAGAGCTCTGGGGACGGGTGGGGGCGATTTTTCCCTCACTCGCATCCCCGCTGAGGAGCCGAACGGACCTGATCGCCTCCGCCGCTACCGACGGCTACGGTAAGCGGCGGAGGGCGCGGGAGAGCGGCGGGAGGGGGGGGCACCCTCTCCCGCCACCGATAACGGCGATCTCTCGGCGAATCCGCCGCGGAGACCGCCATTATCGTGTACAGATCCGCCCCATGAAGAGATGGATATCTCGGTTGTGGCAGCAGCTGCTGCCGTTACCGAGATATCCATCTTTAAAAAGAAGGACGTATTATGACAATGGGGCGGATCTCAAGTGGTTAAGGGTGTCCTGGCCCTTACCCTCTTTCCCCCAAAAATACCAAAAAAACAACTCTTACATCCAAAAAGTGTCTGGCGCCCAATGACTTTTACCATCTTTGCACCCACTATGCCTCACAACCCACTACATATTAAAGGATGTCAGCTAACTTTGGCCTTAGAGGTCCTCATTAGACTGGACAAGGCCAGAGACCTTACTACAAATAGTTACAAAGCGCCGCTGACCAAGCGCTTTACAGGCTTTTCGGCAGTGGTGCCCATTGATTCAAATGGGAGGGGCGGTGGAGTAGCAGCATATTCACCGCTCCCACACCACCCAAAAGATGCTGCTTGCAAGAATTTTTCTAACGTCCTGCAAGCGCATTGCATCAGTGTGAAAGCACTCGGATCTCACACTGGGGCTGCAGGGGAGGAGTTTTTCAGGCACTTTATGGCTATTATTTTTAGCCCAAAAGCACCTTAAAACACCCCAGTGTGAAAGGGGTCTAACTGATATTGTATTGTAGTAATAAAGCATTCAGCATGACTAGGTGTTTATTTATATAGTTATTAACAACAGAACAAAGTCATCCTGCACTTTTAACAGCAGATTAGGAATGAGAAGGGTTTTGTTATCTAATAAATATGTCTGAATCTGTTTGTGGTTGGATAATTAAATGGTCTCTCCATTATTATTAGACAAATGGATGTGATGGCAATTTGCCATAGAAGACTAAGGAGTTATTGAAGCTGCTTGAATCGTCAATTTAGGCAGAGTCAGCGCAGTCTTCATAGCTTTCCTCCCACAAGAAGCTATACTCTGAATTGTTCACAACACAGAAAATGAAAGCACAGATCAGCTGCTGGCATCGCTCTATGGAAATGTGTTCAGCTTTATGCCATTGCATAGAAAGGTCACACCAATACAGTATAGTGGCGATGGAATCGAAAATATAAGACGCAGTCTCATCTTACAAAATATTTTGCAATGAAAGTCTAGAGGATGGAATGACCAGTCGGCTCTTTTGTTTAAACATTTTTAAAGGGCAGACACAAGTAGGACCATTTAGTAAAATGCAAATGAAATTTAGGAACAGGGACTGGTTGTTGTATTTTACACATCCTTTTTAACTGAAGTACCAGGCCTTAATACCCCTTCATTACCAGGCCAATGTTTCAGTTTCTAGTGCTAATACTTGACTTCATCATTTTAATTATTTATACAATGGGGGGGGGGGGGGCAGATACACTAAGGTCACACCTATGCATTTTTTTTAGTGCGTTTTGCAGTTTGCAGAAATGCACTTCAGCATAGGTGTGCGCAGCCTATTGCATTAGGGTGTGCACCCCAAAGCCCAAGCACACACTACCAATCGCTCATAGTATTCATTCAGAAAGGGAATGGGCCAGTAAATTACATATTTACAGGCTCCTTCCCCACTTCTAAAACATCCCAGCAGCAACTGCCGATAGAGTTGGGAAGCTGGCAGCGTTGCAGGGGGGGGGGGGGGAGATGGGAGCCAGGTCAGGAGAGGGAATCTGTGCTGCACAGGGTGATTAGGGTGTGCCTGGGCACACCTGGCACACCATGTGCGCACGCCTATGCACTTCAGTCCTTTTAACATGGTTTCTTATGGTACACGTTCACATCTATGTGTTTTTCTGTCGTACATTTTAGGAAAGGGTCAGGGACTTTTCTTCCCGCAGCAGATTGCATTTTGCATGTAATAGACTTCAATAGACCCGCACCAACAATTACAAGTGCTATATAGCTGGTTGTTAAGGAGTAGGGATGAGACAAATGCCCCCCGGTTCGGTTCCCACCAAAACCTTCGAATGGACCGAACATTCGCAAACTTTAGAACCCCATTGAAGTCTATGGGACTCGAACGTTCGAAATTGTAAGTGCTAATTTTAAAGGCTAATATGAAAGTTATTGTCCTAAAACGGGTTTGGAGACTCGGGTCTTGCCCCAGGAAACATGTATCAATGCAAAAAAAGTTTTAAAAACTGAAGTTTTTTCAGGAGCAGTGATTTTAATGATGCTTAAAGTGGAAAGAAAATTTTGAAATATTCCTATAACCCTTTCATGCCTAAGCCTATTTATGACATTTGGTGTTTACAAGTTAAAATCTGTATTTTTTGCTAGAAAATTACTTAGAACCCCCAAACATTATATATATATTTAGCAGAGAATCTAGAGAATAAAATGGCTACTATCTTCCCCAATAGCCTCATACAAAGGCGAATGGATGGTCTTTTCTTTGCCCTGACCTTGTGGATCAAGTCCCCCAGTAATCTGATATTTGATTATGGTAGAAATACCTGGCTTTGAGCTGTATCTACGATCATGCCCAGATACTCTACCCTTCTTTGGGCTTGTAGCGAGGATTTTTGTAGGTTTACTATCCATCCTAACTTCTCCAGGTATCTTATTGTGGTGGATACAGCGTGATCTAATCCTACCACTGATTGATCTATCACAAGCAGATCGTCCAGGTAGGCTGTTATCACTATGCCCTGTGCTCTGAAATTTGCTAGTACTTTTGTATATACTCGGGGTGCGGTGGCCACCCCAAAGGGCAGAGCCACAAACTGGAAGTGGCGATGTTCCATCGCAAACCTTAAGAATCTTTGGTGAGCGGGATGGATAGACACATGTAAATAGGCGTCTATCGATGCCATGAATTCTCCGCCTAGTAGGGTGGTGACCACTGAACGAATAGTTTCCATTCGGAAATGGCGAATTTTCAGAAACTTATTTAGAGGTCTCAGATCCATTTAGAGGTTTCCGTTTGGTTTTGGGATCACAAAGAGGTTTGAATTAAAACCTGAACCTTGTTCCTTTAAGGGTACTTCTGTGATCACCCCTTGGGACAGCAAGTGATCCCATCTCCTGAAGAAGGATGCTCTTTTTAGAGGATCTTTGGAGAGCCTTAAAGGGGTTGTGAAAACAAAAATATTTTCCTCTTAAATTAAAGTCTGACAGTAGCTGATAAAGTAAAAAGTAATGTTTTGTATTATAACTAGTTTGATACCTGTTGAAATCGAGCTGTTCTATTCACCTCCTTCACTCCTGAATCGTTGTTCTCACTGACTTCCTGGTTTGCGGTGCACATTCATTCTTGCTACATCAAGGCCTAATGGGAACTACCTTGTAAGACTCTGACCAGGCCTTTTAGCTGCAATAGTGAAAGTGCTGGACCTCAGAGCCCAGTCCTCCGAAGAGAGACATTACAGGCGATGCCTCATGCGTGAGGCCCGGATCTCATCCCGTTTCGACGTAATAATTTTGCGTCTTGGATGGGCCCGACGGTCTAGCTCCTTTTAGCCCCTAGGGGGTCTCTTTAGCCGAGCTTCCCTTAGCACATCTCCATGCGTCCAAACTGAGGTAATTCCCTAATGGGAGGGGCTTTATGGAGGGGAACTGTCTCTGATTAGTTGTGCCAGTGTCAAATCACCTCTGGTGACCATACAACCCATTATGTAATGATTATGGCTCTGTGTCCCGTGGTGTACAATAAAGAAATAGCATGGGTTTCCACCCCTCCCCCCGGTCATTATCAGCCCCTTTGGCCCTATATACTTTGAACAGCAGTATACAGGCGGAGCAAAACAAGACAGGGACTGTAGGTTTGTTGTTAAGTAGAATCTGTTTGTAATTTTGAACTGGTACTTTTTTTAAGCTTTTTGGAAAACATAGAGAAGGGTTATCACCCCTGTTACATTTGTTTTGCTGTCTGTGCGCATCTGTTCAGAAGATTTCACCTCAATTTCTGTCCCAATGACAAATACATTTTTTATTTTTTTTGTAAAACAAGTATTGGTGATAAAGCATCAGTGGACAGGAGACACCTCTTACAGAAGAGATTTCCCTCCCTAGGGGTAGATTTCCTCTCACTTCCTGTTGTCTCCTTCCGTTTGCAAGTAGGAGTTGTTTGTAAGTTGAATGTTTGAAAGTAGGGGTCTGCCGTATATACTCTGCAGAAATTTGGGCCCTAGGTGTTGGTGTTGCCACAACACTGTAAACCCTCACAGTTAGTCCTGGTGGGCGCTGGAACACCCTGCTATGAACTATTATATCAAGAATTGTAATTACATGCGATTGTTGAACAGTGCATAGGCAGTCTTGAAGGGATCTGACATTTCCCAAAAAAATATTCAGTTACATCAGCATCAGGTGCTTGGTAGCTGGTGGTGATCCAAGCCTGATTCATTTTTATGAAGGTCAGCCGATCGACCAAGTTGGTGGAGAGGCGCACCCTGCGATCGGTTACAAAGCAGTGAATGCCAGCGGTGGCAGGATTGTGTGGGACTTGGTGTCACCCTTATTCAGAAAGGGGTACCATTTGTATGTGGAGAATTATTACATAGCGTCTCCCCACTGAGATTATTCTGACAGGGGGACTGCCCTACCACCAGAAGACACCAGTCAGTGCTCGCAGCCATTGCCTGCCAGTGTGTCTGTTAGACAGAAGCAGGACACATTTGGCTGACTTCTGTTGGACAGGCTGCTGTACACACGGGCCGAATGTTGGCCCTTTTCTGTTGAACCGGCTGTGTAACAGTCCAAAGATCCTGGTTTTCACTGGCCATTTTAAAAGGCAAAGATCCACCAGTTTTGGGTAGTGTCTGAGCTTCCACTTCCACCCACTCGCTCATTCATATTGGTTAATTACTATCAGGAAGGGCCTGTCAAAACCGTCTGGCATTTGGCTGTAAAATCTGCATATTATTGGCTTCTGCAGGTATGTGTAGGTAGCACTGGGTGCTGTACTTTAGACTTGCAGAAGTTTTTTTATGACAGATTCTGTGGTTGAAACAAGGGTTATTGTTTCTCTGCAACTGCAGTGGGATTTTTCCAAGCTAGAACAATAAATTCCTCCGGGAATTCTTCTACACTATTATAAATAAGTAACAAATAAAAGTGACACAGAATGTTAGCTGAATTACCAATGCAGAAAGCTAAGCACTATGGCTTGTTTTTGGCAAGTACACAGGAGACAGAGTGACTGCAAAGCAGCATAATGCAGCAAAGTGGACTGCAGATAAGACTCAGATTTTGGCAGCCTGGTGCCTCTTCGTTTTGGAATGCAAGCTGCATAGTACGCTCAATACTCAAAACCTTCCAAGGAATATGAAAATGTCTAAAACTGAGCATATTAAGGTTTGTCATTGTATATTGTTTGATGAGAGTAAAATCAAGACTAAAACCCTGAAAGTGAAATGATAGCATTAAAGTTTCCCTTTAAAAGGAACCTGCTAGTGTGGTTTATAATTTTCACAGCTATGGCTTTTATCCATTGCTGAATATGTAAAGCTTATCTCCATGTTTTAGAAAAGTTTAAATAATTTGTTGGTTCCAAATATACTATTTACATCACTAACAGATGCAGCGACTTTGTGCACGGTATTAACACTCCATGCAGCTTCAAGTATAGAGCGATGTGTTTCAGTGTTCTGTCGAAAAATGCCTCCAATGATTCTTCACATGTGCAGTACCAAACGTCACTCCAGCTGATATGTTGATCAGCTGGCATGATATTTACACAGCACATGTGCAGATCGGAGGCCTTTTTCGGCGGGAGACTTTATTTGACACAATAAAAACAGCGAAGGGAGACTCTATGCAAACAGTAGAGGGAGACGCTATGCAAAAACAGTAGATAGAGAACGAACTTGTCAGATTCTGCCTCACTGTTGGGGGGGCATGTGCTGAATGGCTGGTTTTGCCTGTGTGTAAGAGTGGGTTGCAACACACACAAAACCCACCCCACAACACATCCAGAACTTGCCCCGCAACAGCGAGGCTCAAGCTGCCTCAGATGAACTGCACATGCGCTGTGTCAATATCACGCCAGTTGATCAACATATCAGCTGGAGTGACATTTGGTGCTGCGCATGCGCAGACCCATCGGCGGCATTTTTCGATGGAGGGCATTTCTCTGTAGAACACCGACAGTGGGACAGGAGCTTCCCATCCGCTCCTGAAACAAAATCAAGGTAGGCTGAGCGCTACTCAGATAACAACAAAGCCTGGGATATGCCCAGGAAAACCCCAAACCCTACTTACCGACCAGCTCGCAGACAACCAATTGAACCTAACAGTACGTGTTAAAACCAGGGGTTTAGTCTGCACGCATTTGCAAACGCATGCGTAAGCCACAGAGCCTCGCCACGGCACCCTGGTATCTGTGGTCCTAACGCTAAACTATGATTGTCCCCACAATGGAGGCACATGCATTCTGATGGATAGATGAGGGCAGGTGGACTAAAGGGCAGCCCATCCCTTCTTAAAGGTACAGGAGCACGCCAAACACCCAGCATGTAGCTCAATGGCTGCAAAGGTGTTGGTGCATTGCAGGACCAATACAAACACCAATGTGATATGAAAAACAAAAACTCGCCACTGCCCCCATCTACAGCTGGCCACTGCAAAGGGCAGCGTTGGAAGGCTGAAACAGATAAAAACAAAGCCTGGGATATGCCCAGGAAAAACCCAAGCCTACTTACCGACCAGCTCGCAGACAACTAATTGAACCTAACAGTATGCATTAAAAACAGGGGTTTGGTCCGCATGCATTTGCAAACGCTGTGTAAGTCACTTAGGCATTCACAGGAAGCTTTATATTCTATGAAGGAATACAAAGCTTTCTCTGAATGGCCAAGGAGAGGTGGGCAAATGACATCATGAACCCCTTCTTAGCCAGAGAAAGCTTTGTATTCATTTATAGAATACAGAGCTACATATGATTGCCTGAGTAGCGCTCAGCCCGACTCAATTTTGTTCCAGGAGTAGGGTGGGTAGTTCTGGTCCTGCTGCCAGAACACAGCACTCTATACTGTAAAAGATATGTACAGTGAAGGAAAAAAGTATTTGATCCCCTGCTGATTTTGTAAGTTTGCCCACTGACAAAGAAATTATCAGTCTATAATTTTAAACGGTAGGTTTATTTTAACTGTGAGAGACAGCATAGTAAAAAAAAGATTGCATTTTAATGAGTGAAATAAGTATTTGATCCTTTCAAAAAACAAGACTTAGTACTTGGTGGCAAAACCCTTATTGGCAATCAGAGGTCAGCCATTTCTTGTAGTTGCCCATCAGCTTTGCACTCCCTCCACATATTTTCTATGGGATTAGGGTCTTAAGACTGGCTAGGCCCACTTCAGGACCTAAATGTGCTTCTTCTTGAGCCACTCCTTTGTTGCCTTTTTCGTGTGTTTTGGGTCATTGTCATGCTGGATTACCCATCCACAACCCATTTTTCATGCCCTGGCTAAGGGAAGGAGGTTCTCACCCCAAACTTTACAGGACATGGCCCTGTCCATCGTCCCTTTGATGCAGTGAAGTTGTCCTGTCCCCTTAGCAGAACATCCAAAAAGCATAATGTTTCCCCCTCCATGTTTGATGGTGTGGATGGTGTTCTTGGGATCATAGGCAGCATTCCTCCTCCTCCAAACACGGCGAGTTGAGTTGATGCAAAAGAGCTTGATCTTGATCTTTTGTTCTCATCTGACCACAACACTCATCACCCAGTTCTCCTCTAAATCATTGAGACGTTCATTAGCAGACTTCAGATGGGCCTATACATGTGCTTTCTTGAGCAGTGGTACCTGGCGGGCGCTGCAGAATTTAAGTCTTTCAAAGCATTGTGTTACCAATTGTTTTCTTAGTGACTATGGTCCCAGCTGCATTGAGATCATTGACAAGATTCTCCTGTGTAGTTCTGGGCTGATTCCTCACCGTTCTCATGACAATTGAAACTCCACTAGGTGAGATTTTGCATGAAGCCCCAGACAGAGGGAGATTGACAGTTTTTTGTTGTCACCCTCTCACCAAGCTGCTTGGCGGTGGTCTTGTAGCCAATTCCAGCCTTGTGTAGGTCTCTACAATCTTGTCCCTGACATTCTTGGACAGCTCTTTGGTCTTGGCCATGGTGGAGAGATTGGAATCTGATTGACTGCTTCTGTGGACAGGTGTCTTTTATATAGGTAACGAGCTGAAATTAGGAACACTCCCATTAA
The DNA here is from genome assembly GCA_029574335.1 of Rana kukunoris. Lineage (NCBI taxonomy): Eukaryota > Metazoa > Chordata > Amphibia > Anura > Ranidae > Rana > Rana kukunoris. Next base: position 159,944,310 of record CM056055.1, read on the forward strand.
AAGTGCTCCTAATTTTAGCTTGTTACCTGTATAGAAGACACCTGTGAGACAGAAATCTTGCTAAAGGATAGGGGATCAAATACTTATTTAGCGCTACCCCTGAAAGGGCCACTGGTTTGATGATGGGATTGGCAGATTAAGTCACTCTCACTTTTTGTCAAAGGGTGCACCAGAAGTACTAGATAGTAATTGAGTGTCCACACAGTGAAAAAGGGTTTCCTCAATGCTTTAATTCCAGGCCAACATTGCCGAACATCAACTCGGTGAAGGAAGAATAGGCTGATGAGAAGGAAAGTACTCTAGATGTCAGGCCTGGATATAGGTGTAGGAGAGATTAGCTCTTGAAAAAAACACAAAGCCCACACATCGCCACTCAATGCCTTGGGTGGGTGAGGTGTCTCCCAGACAGGTCTATCTCTCTCTCAGACAGCAGCCGGGACACCACCTTAAATTCTAGCTGGGAGGAACGAGTCTCTCTCACCGACCCGACTCTAAGCCCCTGCCACAGGCCAACAAAATATAAATGATTTGGAGTTTCCGAACAGAGCGAATCCTCCCAGCAACTATCTTAGAACAGATCTCCGGGTGACAGAAAAGCGAACCTGTTCATTGCCCGGACGCCGGATCTTCTCTACGGCATTTGGGAACCCAGCGAACCACCGGGGTCACCTCAGTTTCGTCTCCGATTGAGACTCGATAAAACCTATAACCTGGCCAGGTAGGCCACGCCGGCAGGGTCCATGAATGCGCACACCCTGAAGGTGGGTGCCGCACCCTGGCTCCGGGACCCCACGCCGCAAAACGCCCCCGATAACCTGACATCCATCCCAGATATATCCCTCCCCAGCATACCCAGCGAGAGAAAACCCTCTCCAATTGGCTGCTGGGGAAGATTCCATCCGCCAGAAATCCCTCCAGCTCCCACTGCCGGCCAAAGATGAACTCACATCCTTAGAATGCAGTCCGAGCCAGTGGTCCTTTCCAGAACGACACAGGTCATTAACCTTAACAAATCACGGCTGGGAGCAATGTAACTCTCCCAGTCAAACTAGTTTTAGAAAAATGCCCATGCGAAAAAAGCGAGGGGGCGCTACACTTATTTCACTCATTAACCACTTGCTCACCTTAGGACGTCATATGACGTCCTCCACTTTGTGCGGGGATATCTGGGTGATGCCTGCAGCCACAGGCATCATTCAGATATCGCCGTCTTCAGCCAGCGATTCTGTGCACCATAAGAAGGATCAAAGCGCCGCTTGATCGTTCTTATAGGTGGCAGGAGGGGACGTCCCCCCCCCCCTCCCGCCGCCATCCGGTGCTTCTTCGTGCTCTCCCGTGTCATCGGGGGCCCGGTGAGCGAATCGGCCAGCGTTCGCAGCAAAACCATAGAGATGACTGGTGACCAGACGGTATGACGTCACGCCCGGTACGTAAACACAGCCGCAATCGCGGCTGAATGCATTAGATCGGTGAATTTTTTTTCACGATCTAATGCTTTCCAGCCTGGAGGAGAGATGTGGGGTCTTATTGACCCCACATCTCTCCATAAAGAGGACCTGTCGCACACTATTCCTATTACAAGGGATGTTTACATTCCTTGTAATAGGAATAAAAGTGATAAAAAAAATGTAAAAAAAGTATAAAAATGAAAAGAAAAGAAGTAAAAATAAATAAATACATTTTTTTTTTTAAAACGCCCCTGTCCTGGTGGCTCGCGTGCAGAAGCAAACACGCATGCAAGCCCCGCCCACATATGTCAGCACCGTTCAAACCCCACATGTGAGGTATCATCGCGTGCGTTAGAGTGTCAGCAACAATTCTAGCACTAGATCTCCTATATAACTCAAAAATAGTAACCTGTAAAAAAAAATAAAGCGTCGCCTATGGAGATTTTTAAGTACCGAAGTTTGAAGCGATTCCATGAGTGTGCGCAATTTTAAAGCGTGACATGTTAGGTATCTATTTACTCGGCGTAACATCATCTTTCACATTATACAAAAAAATTGGGCTAACTTTACTGTTTTGATATTTTTTAATTCATGAAACTGTTTTTTTCCCTAAAAAAAGGCGTTTGAAAAATTATTGCGCAAATACCGTGAAAGAAAAAAAGTTGCAATGACCGCCATTTTTTTCCCTAGGGCAGTCATGGCGAACCTTGGCACTCCAGATGTTTTGGAACTACATTTCCTATGATGCTCAGGCACTCTGCAGTGTAGTAGAGCATCATGGGAAATGTAGTTTCAAAACATCTGGGGTGCCAAGGTTCACCATCACTGCCCTAGGGTGTCTGCTAAAAAAAAATATATAATGTTTGGGGGGTTCTGATTAATTTTTTAGCAAAAAAATTTTGATTTGTACATGAAGGAGAAAAGTGCCAGAATAGGCCCGGTGATTAAGTGGTTAAAATGCAGAACGATTTATAACTTTTTTTGAAATGCGTTTCTGGATATTTTTGTTGTTATTCTGGCTCTCGCTGTTAATATAAAACTAACCATTACATTTATAGACTGATAATTTTGTCAAATGTACAAAATCAGCAGGGGATCAAATACTCTTTCCCCCCTCATTGTATGTAGTGTTTCTCAACTCCAGTCCTCAGGGCACCCCAACAGGTCATGTTTTCAGGCTTTCCATAAGGCTACATACCTTATCTTGCTCAGGTGATTTGATCAGTTTCACTGCCTTAAGTTATTATCACAGCTGTTTCATCTGAGGGAAATTCTGAAAACATGACCTTATTGGGGCGCCTTGAGGACTGGAGTTGAGAAACACTGGGTCATACAGAGCACACAGCCTCTGCATCTGACACTAGTTCATTTGCACCAGCTTGGTCCAGAACAAACTACTAAAACATGGAGATCAGCTTTAAAGGTTTTACAGGGATCTTTTTCATATCTGCCTAAGCCCCCGTTCACATCGGCGCAATTTGACAGATCAAATAGAAGCCTATTGCTGGAAATAGGAACCTCCCAATCGGTGTGATGCCGACTTTGCTGCGCCACACCGATTTCCAAAAGTAGTTCCTGCACTTCGGGGGAGATTTCAATAGACATCTGTGCATGAACCAATTGGACTGAAATGTGGCTTTGAAATCATGCTAGTTCAGCTGAACGCATGCAGGGTAAAGCACAAGATTTACCTTCATGGTTTCCCCGTCACCAGCCCAATCCTTCCCTTGGCTCCATTGCTGCTGCTTCAAAGAGCTTTCTCATAAAGAGTTCTTAAAATTCTCATACACTATATTCAAGGTATTATACAAGTTTAAAATAGCTTTTTTGATATCCCCTGGGTATTTCTAAGGCCCAGTTGCCATCAGATGTAGCTGTAGCATTCTACCCATAACTTGTAGAGATTTTCTATGAATATTAAATACATTGGAAATGTTAAATGCTTTTAATCTGTCTGGAACATTGTTTCTAAGGGTGTTTCTACTCAGATGGTGGCTGCTTTCTTGTGGCTAGCTTTAGCAGCCCTTGCCGGCTGATCTGTGATGGGTCACTTTTCAGAAGCATTTGACAGGAATTGTCATTGATTCATTGCCTGACGTAACTTTGTAAATTCTGCATAACTGTGCTGCAATCACATGCATTGCACACAGTTGCGTCTCCATAGACTTTCGTGGGTCACATTTAGCAGCAGTAACAACTGCTGAAAGTGATCTGCGATTTCATTTTTGTCACACCTGTGAAGCACAGTATCATGGTCACAGCATGATCACACCCCTGATCACGTCTGTATTCAGATATTTGGTCATGGGGCGATAAAAGTGCCTGGTTTTATCGCCCCTTTGGCTGCACATGTGAACAAGCCCAGAAAAAAATGTAATTGAAGATCTTTGCACCTTTTATTTTGATGGACCTGAAATGTGCACTGCTCAAAAAAAGGGGAACTCTTGGAAAACACATCAGATCTCAATAGGGAAAAATCACCTATACGGACATTCACTGGGTAATGTGTTAGGAACGAAAGGATGCCACATCGTTTGATGGAAATTCAAATTATCAACCTACAGAGGGCTGAATTCAGAAACACCCTAAAAAACAAAGTGAAAAAATGATGCAACAAGCTAGTCCATTTTGACGAAATTTCATTGCAGCAACTCAAAATGGTAATTTGTATGGCCCCCATGAGCTTGTATGCATGCCTGATGTCAGGGCATGCTTCTAATGAGATGATGGACGGTGTCCGAGGGTATTTCCTTCCAGATCTGGACCAGGGCATCCCTGAGCTCCTGAACAGACTGAGGTGCAACCTGGCGTCGTTGGATGGATGATTTCATCCCTATACCCAATGGCAGTCAGGGTGCCATTGTCCAGCCTGTAGAGAGCTGTGCGCCCCTCCATGGATATGCCTCCCCAGATCATCACCGATTTACCACCAAACTGGTGTACAATGTTACAGGCTCCATAAAAGTTCTCCACAGCTTCTCCAGACCCCTTCACGTCTGTCACATGTGCTCAGGATGAACCTGCTCTCATCTGTGAAAAAGCACAGGGTTCCAGTAGTGAACATGCCAATTCTGGTGTTTAACCACTTAAGACCCGGACCAAAATGCAGGTAAATGACCAGGCCCTTTTGCGATTCAGCACTGACAATTGCGCGGTCGTGCGACGTGGCTCCCAAACAAAATTTGCGTCCTTTTCTTCCCACAAATAGAGCTTTCTTTTGGTGGTTTTGATCGCCTCTGGACTTAGCCTCCAAACCTCCCTGGGTGGCAAGATAAGGTTAGAAAGGGGTCCTAGGGTGGTAGCACCTCAATCTAAGTGCCACCAGTAAAATTGCATGTCACATATGGGATTTAGGACACATAGATGCTGCCGCTGCTTATAGTTAGCTCTACGCGTTTCGTGGTTTTGATGTTACCACTCGTCAGGAGCAAGCGTGTGATGCATATCTAAAATGGAAAACAAAAATTGTAATAAATATAATAAATAGGGGTCCATAATACTTAACATATGGCAGAGGAATTGATATATATATATCTCAAACAAGATCTTGCCACCCAGGGAGGTTTTGAGGCTAAGTCCAAATGTGTAGTCGTGTCTATGTGATATCTGTACCCTAATACTTTATATGTATGTGTTGATCAATTTTACTTTATGGGAATTTTACAAACATCATCAAATTTTGTCTTATTATATATTTATGGTCCTTAATACTATGAATCATTATTAATTTAATGTAATTACTGTTTACCTATACCTAATTAAAATATTTATATGTACAATTATATTGATGGCTGTTTTTCCCCAAACTGCGCACTCCACATAAAAGTCCCAACTTGTTCCTAGTATTCCAATTCCCTGTTCCTTTACATTCTTTATTTTATGCATCAGACCGGGACGGAGGCACATGCTCCCTTTTTGGCCATGACCTCACTTAAAATCCCAATTGTTTCTTCTTTTTCATACTCAAGATGGCCACAGCAAAAAATGCTAAGCAAGTGATTTTCTCACTTGGAGCAGGGAGACATAGATGGATGGGGGAGTTTGCTTTGAATATTGAAAATAAAATAGTGTTTTTGGTCCGTGGTGTTCAGATATAGTGTAGTTCCACTTTAACAAAGTTTATATTCTGTTGTGAAAATTTTAACCATATTTTTCCTATCGCACTTGAGTTGGGATGAATCTTCTTTGTCACATGACATGGGTCAAGTGATCATGTTTGATAAATGTTAATTTCAGCAGCATGTAAAAATGCTACTTTGCCCATAGACTAGTCCTCTGAATCGCAAACATGTGCAGAGAATTGCTATTCAAAACAGGGGACCCAATAAAGGGTCAACAAGGAGACAAAATTTACAAAAAATATAATATATAAAAATATTGATAAAAGATCCCTTAAAAACAAATAAAAGGGATATCTATCTAAGCTGCTGTTTAAAAATAAACAAAAATGTAGAAAGTGGTATAAAAAACACAAACAGTTATCAGTCCTATACCAAAAAAACGCTAATGTCGGTAAATGAAAAATGGCCAACTCCACAGTAATGCCGCGTACACACGATCAGTCCATCCGATGAGAACGGTTAACCGATGAAGCTGACTGATGGTCAGTTGTGCCTACACACCATTGGTTAAAAAAAAGTGATTGTGTCAGAACACGGTGACATAAAACACAATGATGTGCTCAAGAAAATTAGGTTCAATGCTTCCAAGCATGCGTCGACTTGATTCTGAGCATGCGTGGATTTTTAACCGATGGTCGTGCCTACTAACGATTGGTTTCGTTCTATCCGTTAGGAATCCATCGGTTAAATTTAAAACAAGTTGGCTTTTTTTTTAACCAATGGTTAAATAACCGATGGTGCCCACACACGATCGGTTTTGACCGATGAAAACGGTCCATCAGACCATTCTCATCAGTTTGACCGATCGTGTGTATGCGGCATAACAGTTTTTGAATAGACGATCAAGTGCAGTGTGTCAGACAGTGTCCATGGGTGATCCTATAAAAATAACAGCGTGCACCTTCCCCTGGAAATTCCTGGTCCACCTCGTGAGAACACACTACTCCTTAGGGGTTTAAATTTACCAGAGCAAGTAAATAACCAGACCATAAACAGGGGATCCTCGTACACATCCTGAGGTTGGAGTGCCGTTTCTCCCCGTGGAGGAGGCGGTGCAGTGACATTTTACTTACACTCATTGACAATATTTCAAGTACATGCATTATATGAGGGCAAATGTGATGTGGGGGTTTCTTTCTTTCTCTTAAATAAACAGAATTATGCTACGTTGTATTTTTTTTCTGTTCATTTATCTGATTTGGAGCCTTCATTATTCCATCATCTACCTGACTGATGCCGAGTGCAGTGCTTTTTTCTGACGTTCATCCGTTTATGGTCTGGTTATTTACTTCCTCTAGTGAGTTTAAACCCCTAAGGGGGAGTGTATTCTCACAAGGTGGACCAGGAATTTTTGGTGGAAGGTGCACACTGTTATTTCTATAGGATCACCCATGGACACTGTCTGACACTCTGCACTTGATCATCTATTCAAAAACTGTTACTGTGGAGTTGGCCATTTTTCATTTACCAACATTAGCGCTGTTTTGGTATAGGACTGATACAGTTTGACTGTTTTTGTGTTTTTTATACCACTTTCTACACAAAATGATATATATATTGTGAGGATGGGACCCTGTCCGGGGTGAGAAATGGCTACTTTACGCCAGATTCTGTAAAGAAACCCATGTTAATGGGTCAGCTGTGTCTTGGGCTTTTTAAGGCTCACCTGAACAGTAATCAGGGCCCCGCCCCACACACAGACAGGAAGTCTGGTCCCTGGGAGCCAGGTGAGCTCCCAACTCTCTGAAAGGAGTCAGAGAGAGCCTGCATGGATTGCAGCTAGTGTGTGCAGATCTGCAGGTTGCAGATGCCGCTTTATGTTTGAGCAGCAAGTCGCTGACTAGGAGAAAAGCAAGGATTGAGCTTATCTCTGGGAAACGCTGTGTGTTCTGAGGAACAGAACTTGGGCTTAGGCTAGAGGTCTGAAGCCGTCGGATGCCAGGATTGAAAGCCAGGAGGCTAAGCTCTTTAGTTTGTACAATGCAGTAATGGTGGAAACCCCCTGCGAGGGATGCTATTGCATATGTGAACCTTTTGTGAGTTTTTAAATAAAAGTGGGCTACCAAGCCCTTAAAAATGCACCTGCCACTGGAGTCTGATTCCCCAAATCTTACAATATATATAACATAACCACTGCCACTAGCGATCAAATGTTCACTTTTTGCCGTGAAAGTCCTTTAAATCATTTTTGTTTTACCTGCACTCTTTATAAACAGTTTTCACAATTTTTAATTTAACAGCAAAAGTTTACATAATCGCATTTTTCATTCCATTTCTTGTGTCTCTACATCCGTCATCTGCTTTAAAATTACAGTTTAAAACGTTGGCCCACACAAACATGTATGGATTGTATTTCTATAGGAATAATACATATTTGTTATATTATGTAAAACAAAAAAAAATGTTTTGACAAAGAAAATTCATATATTAGAACACTTTTATTGTTGTGTGGCAGTGTTTTTCAGGTATGCTTCAGGAGAATCAACTTTCTGTTTAATACCAAGATGAAATGTTGCATCAAAAGGACCAAAGTGGCAATCATTTAAATGATCTCTGTAATATGGTATATTGTTAAATTTAACAAATGTATTAAGAGTTTTAATGTAAGAGTTTTCATTTAGCCTTATGATAAGAAGTTGAAATGGGAGAAATTCAGGAACTCTATGTAGCGCTTAAACACCTATCTCAAATGAGCCTTAAAACCAAATAAATAATAAATGTTGACACAATATAGTCTGCATTAGGCCCCTTTAAAACTACTGCGACTTCAAAGTCGCACGATTTTGCCGTGATTTCAGGGAATGCCTGTGTAAGTGGCATCAAAATCGGACCAAAGTCGTACCAATATGAATGGTTGTCATTGGAAATCATGGGAAACAACTTGTCATGCTACTTTGCAATCACAAATCGTGGGACAAGTTGTAGAAGTGTGAAAGGGGCCTTAAAAGGTGTATGTGTGTTTTGGGGGGGGGGGGGTTAGGGTTTGGTTATGACTTCTTAAGGTGGTCCCTCAAACCATAGAGTATCTGGCGGTGTGTTTGTTTCCCTAAAAAAAAAAAAAAAGCATAAACCACAACCACAGTTTCCTAGTAGGCATGATTTCATGAGAGTTTGGACAAGAGTTCACCTCCACCTGAGCTAGCAAAGCTGACAGCCAATCATAGGCAGTGGAGGCATTCCCTACACCGCAACCGCAAATATTCAAGGGGCTTGAATACGTGTGGCTGCGGGGTGGGGAATGCATCCACCGGCTACGATTGGCTGTCACCTTTGGCAGCTTTCTAATGGGATAAAAAGTATGGACTTAATACTCTTGGAAAATGTTCATTTAATTGGTTAACTGTGTAAAAAAATAAAAATAAATCACAGACATGCCTCAAAACGATTTTCATTTAACATTCCGACCTTCTGGCTTTAACCACTTGATACCCGCCCGCCGTCAAATGACGGCGAGCGGGATACTGTATTGTCCTGACAGCACGTCGTATGACGTCCTGTCATTTTAAGCTGCTAAAGGCACCCGTCGCATCACTGGCCGCGATGGCCGCCGGGCACACGCGATTGCCGACAATTGAGCTGGGACGTGGAGCTCTGTGTGTAAACACAGAGCTCCACGTCCCTGTCAGGGAGAGAGGAGACGGATCTGTGTCCCTTTTACATAGGGACACAATCGGTCACCTCCCCCAGTCACTCCCCTCCCCCTACAGTTAGAACACAATCTAGGACATACATTTAACCCCTTCCCTGCCCCCTAGTGGTTAACCCCTACCCTGCTAGTTACATTTATCAATGCATATTTATAGCATTGTTCACTGTATAAATGTAAATGGTCCCAAAAATGTGTCAAAAGTGTCCGATGTGTCCGCTATAATGTCCCAGTCCCGAAAAAAATAAATCGCAGATCGCCGCCATTCCTAGTAAAATAAAAAAAAAATCATAATTAAGTCCCCTATTTTGTAGGCAATATAACTTTTGCGCAAACCAGTCACTATACGGTTTTTGCGATTTTATTTTTTTACCAAAAATATGTAGAAGTATTGGCCTAAACTGAGATAAAAAACTTTTTTTTTTTTTTAAATGGGATATTTATTATAGCAAAAAGCAAAAAATTGTGTATTTTCAAAATTGTCACTCTTTTTTTTGTTTAGAACGCAAAGAATAAAAACCACACGGGCGATCAAATACCACCAAAAGAAAGCTCTATTTGTGGGGAAAAAAAGGACGCCAATTTTGTTTGGGAGCCACATCGCAATTGTCAGTTAAAGTGACGCAGTGCCAGAAGCTAAAATTTTGTCTGGGCAGGAAGGGGATGTAGGTGCACAGTAGGCAAGTGGTTAAGAAACACTTTAAAAAAATCTAGTCAATTGCAACTGTTTTTGCAGATCAAGCTGAGGAAATAAAAATATAGAATTACTAAATTCTGAGGAAAATATTATGAAATCAACATGTACATTGCAGTTCTAAAACAAACATCTGCATCAGATCACTGAAGAATTATGTCGTCACCAAACATCCTTTCAATTGATGGAATAAAAAAAGTGTCCAAAAATCTCAAAATAAACTCTTCTCCGTAACTTTACCCGACATGCAACGCCATATCATCAATAATTATGGAAATTTGATAAATGTCTATTTTAGCAGCATGTAAAAATGCTACTTTAGGCAGTCGCCTTCATAAATTCCATTGGAACGGCACAAAACAAAAGTTTTGTTTCATCCTGCCCAATGCAGATTCGTGATTCATCACTGAATATCACTTTCATCCAGTCATCCACAGTCCATGGCTGCTTTTCTTTAGCCCACTGTAATCTCGTTTTTTTTCTGTTTAGGTGTTATTGATGGTTTTCGTTTGGCTTTTAGTTATGTAAATCCCATTTCCTTTAGGCAATGTCTTGTCAGTTCAGTCACAGACATTGACTCCAGTTTCTGGCCATTTGTTCCTCATTTGTTTTGTTGTGCGTTTTAGACACTTTTCTTATTCCATCAATTGAAAGGATGTTTGGTGAGGACATAATTTTTCAGGATGTAATCTTCTTTTTTTTAGAACTGCAAAGTACATTGTGATTCCATAATGTTTTCCTTAGAATTGAGTGATTCCATAATTTTTTCCTATGCTTGATATGCAAAAACAGTTGCAATTGACTAGTTTTCTTTTTTTATTACTATTTTTTATATTAAGTGTTTCTTAAAGCCAGAAGGTTGGAATGTTAAATGAAAATAGTTTTGAGGCATGTTCGTGATTCGTTTTTTTTCTACACGATTAAACAATTGAATGAACAGTGGTGATTTCATACTTTTTGCCGGGGGTTGTAGCATTATTTACAATCTATGCCTTCCCACTGGACAATGAGGTCACCTACTGAATTTAATGTGGCCAATAGGAAGGAGAGAAGGATGGGATTTGACACCATATTCGGAGGACAAAACCCTCTGAACCTCAAAGTTTTTTTTTTTTTTACGTAATGGATGCGACACTAGTTTAACACTATTCTGTGCTTACTTCATCCACTAGTTAAGAATAAAAACACACAGAGTACCAAAATTTACTATGTAATTGATCTACAAACGTGAACAAAACAGATTATCTGTAAACATCCAGAGGAATTCCTTCAAATTACATAAAAAAAAAAAAAAAAACTGCAGCATTTCCATAAGATCTGCAAATGGTATAAACCTATTGAAATATGCAATTATACCTTCAACAATGAACAATAACTATTAGTAAATAGACAAACTACCAAAATCATTTCTTAAGGGGGGCAATGTTCTCAGATTTTGAGAAGAAAAATGTGGTCTGTTTGAATGCCTGTATTTACTCGCTGATCTTTTCTGTGGTTCTTGGTTCACCTTCTGTTCTCCTGTCCTTATGGTTCTATGTAGACTTGTTTTTACCTCTACTTCTTATGTGCTCATGTAATATGTACACTAAAGATTTGTAATTTTTGGTTGTTTGTAAAAAAAAAAAAAAAATATGTGAAAAAGAAGCCGTTTGCGCAAACCTCTGTTCAATATACCGCACACTAGCCAAAATGGTCTATATGCCATTGGCAAAAGGGCCGTTTGTATCTTGGTTCAATGCCTCCTTTACCTCTGATGGTAAAGCATCAAACAGGTGGTCTTCAACGAACAGTCCACTTTTCTTCAGAAGGCGACACTGAATAATCTGAGAAGGTAAGCGATCTAAGCAATTCCCTTTTAGTTCTAGATGTGTAAGCTGTACTAGATGCCCTATTTTTTCCGGAACAGAAGCGATACAATTTTGACCCAAGCATAACGTTCTTAATTTGATGCATTTGAACAATGTGTTTGGCAAGATGTCCACTTTATTTCCTGTAAAGTACAAATGCTGAAGATTCTGGAGATTACTAATTTCAATAGGAACCATAGATAAAGAATTGTGGCTGACATCCAAGTGTCGAAGCTTCTGCAAGTTGAACAGGCCTACTGGAAGAGACTCTAGCTTGTTGTGTGGCAAATACAAAGATTCCAAGTTCTTTACTTGTGAAATAGACTGAGGAATGCTGACAATTTTATTGTGCCACAATTTCAAACAAGTTAGCCTTTTTAAGTGCTGAAAACTGATAACCTCTTCTATAGTACGAATGCTATTCTGTTTTAGATCCAGCTCTTGCAGGTTGGTCAGACTGAAAATAGCATGTGGAATTCTCTCTAATTCACAGTTTTGGAGTTCCAGCTCTGCTACATTCATCATCTTTTTAAGGCTGTTTAGCACAACAACCTTGGTGCCATCATTATGAATGATAAGCTTTGTTAGATGTGGTGCCACATCTGTGATATTAGTTGGTATTTTGGTCAAATTGCTCTTCACATAGAGAAGCTTTAGATGCCTCAACTCCCTTAATGAATCAAGTCCAATCATCTTGTTATTTTCAGAGTTTAAGTTACCTACTAAGTGTAATTCTCGAAGATTTTTTAACAAGTAGACCCAGGGAGGAATTTCAGCCACATCTGTAAATTTCACATGAAGGCACTTCAAGTTGTCTCGCAAAAAGCTAAATGCGGTTTGTTCAACCTTAGCTGGGCAGTGACAGAGATGAAGTTCTTGAAGAGCAGTCATTTGAGAAATTTTTGCAGGGATCTTAGCTTCTGGAATAAGCTCAAACCTAATAACTTCAAGATCTGTTAGCTCAAACACAGCATCTGGAATTCCAGAAAGCATGAAAAGATACAACTCCTGCTTATCTTGGGCATTGCGAGATATGTGCTGCTTAAGCTTCTCAAAGGTCCACTCGTGATTTAAGCTAATCTGACGCAGTTTGTTTTCACTCACTTCCGACAAGAAAACTCCAAAGCGCTTGGAGTATAACTGATCATACTGGTCAACCATGTGTAAAAGAAATGCAAAATCATTTTTAACATCAGGAATGTCACTAAAGCTGCTTTCCTCTCTCACTTTCTCAAATGAGTATTCTTTAAGAGGTCTCCTAAAGAGCCAGAACAAAGTATACAAACAAACAAGGCCATAGACACAAATAAGAGCAATATAGCTGATAAGAAGCTTCTTTAGCATGAATGCCATGTTATGTGTGCATTCAAACTCCTTGTATCCTGTAAGGTGCTCAACACTGGGTTTACAGACGTGTTTGAAACTTATTGCAGTTACAAATGTTAAGGTGTAACACAGTATAAAAATAAATTTCAGTGTCTTGACAACTGTTTGTACAGCATAGAGTTTGTAAATTAAATCACTGTCTTCAACATGGGTGCGAAATTTTCGGACCTTTTCAAAAAGGGCTTTAGCCTGTTCCCCGTCTTTTTTGTCCAAGATGGTAATCCCAGGAACCTCCACTACTGGTTTGTCAGCTGAAAACGTAAGTCCAGTTTTGCTGATCATTGGAGTGCTGGGGCTAGGACTTCCCTCTTCACTGCTATTTGAGAAGTGTTTACGAAGGGACTGAGCACCAGTAAGTCTATGCTTATTTTCTTCTGAATCCTCACATGCCGTCTCGGATAAAGCTTTTGTTGTCCATGGGGATTCAAAACATTTGCCCAGTATTGAGACAAAATGCTCAATTTTTGAACAGGTCTTTGGATATTTAAACCAGAAATTGCTACTGACCATTAGAATAATTGTATGTATAAGTGCAAGATAGGGAAAATACTTAGAGTACCATGGGAGAGCCACATGATAACACATTTGGTTGATGAATATATATTGTTGGTAATCCAGATTTGTCTTTCTCCCTCCTGGATTTCTTGTTTCCTTGTTAACGCTCTCAACAGAAGAATGAGTCGGAGCAACCAAAGTATCGGGTTGTCTTGTCAAAGGTTCTTCTGACGCAACCTTAGGTAATGTACTTTCCCATTTTGTATCAGGTCCTGCTGTAGTTTCTTCAAACATAGGAGAAACTTGTATGGTTTTGCTAGTTTGAGAGGCTGAACATACAGCTGAATCTAACTTTGGTAAGCAAACAACTTGATCTTTGGTTAGCTGCATGGTCCCTGCAAAGATTGCAACCATTAACATAACCACTGCCAAGTAGTCCATGAAAACATCCCACCATGGCTTTAAAATCCGATAGGTGGGCTGGATGTCATTAAGTGAGGCAACTTCTGAAAGGGTGAACATTCCTATAAAGAAAAAAAAAAGAGAAAAAACATGCAATTAACAAATACAATGGAAGTAATACAAGATATAATTATTTCACCCAATAGAAGAAGTGAATAAAACACATTTGCTGTGCTATTTACATGCTATTTAAATCCAGTATGTGCTTATGATTGAAGATGCCAAATATGAAAAGGATTTCTATTAAAATAACAAACATGTTATATTTACCTGCTCTGTGCGGTGGTTTTGCACAGGGCAGCCCAGATCCTCCTATTCTTGGGTCCCTGGCTGGAGCTCCTGGCCCCTCCCTCCTGTTGAGTGCCCCCACAGTAAGCAGCTTGCTATGGGGCACTCGAGTCGAGCCTAATTGACAGCAGCGGAAACATTGGCATAGCTGCTGTGTCTCAACCAATCAGGTGGGAGAGTTGCAGACGGCGAGGCACTCGTGGACACTGCTGGATAGAGAGGGGGGCTTAAGTAAGTATTAGGGGGGCTGCTGCACACAGAAGTTTTTTTTTTATCTTAATGCATTAAGATGAAAAACCTTCTGCCTTTACAACCACTTTAACTCTGTGGTGATCATGGTCCAGCATTTTATTCAATTCATGATCTGAATGGCATGCAGTTTCCTTTAAATGTTGCGTTTCATTTTGCGTATGGTTGCCACAAAGTCAAGTTCTGTGGTTCATATTTCTCGATCAAAATTCCATCCTAGATCTTGGAGTGAACCCAAGTTTGTCATTTTTAAAGCAAAGTAAAAAATAAACTTTAACCACTTAAGGACCGCCTCTTGCACATATACATCATCAGAATGGCACGGCTAGGCACATGCACGTACAGGTACAGGTACGTACTGTGCTCTTACCCAGCCGTGGGTTGCGGGCGCACTCCCGCGACCCGGTCCGAAGCACGGAGCTGAAGAACGGGGAGTGCTGTGTGTAAACACGGCTTCCCCGTTCTTCACTGTGGCGGCGTCATCGATTGCGTGATCCCTTTTATAGGGAGACACAATCGATGACGTCACACCTACAGCCACACCCCCTACAGTTGTAAACACATGTTAGGTCACACATAACCCCATCAGCGCCCCCTGTGGTTAACTCCCAAACTGCAACTGTCATTTCCACAGTAAACAATGCAATTTAAATGCATTTTTTGCTGTGAAAATGACAATGGTCCAAAAAAATGTGTCAAAATTGTCCGAAGTGTCCGCCATAATGTCACAGTCACGAAAAAAAAAAAAAATCGCTGATCGCCGCCATTAGTAGTAAAAAAAAAAAAAAAAAAAAATTATAAAAATGCAATAAAACTATCCCCTATTTTGTAAACGCTATAAATTTTGCGCAAACCAACCAATAAGCGCTTATTGCGATATTTTTTTAACCAAAAATAGGTAGAAAAATACGTATCAGCCTAAACTGAGGAAAAAATTGTTTTATATATATATTTTTGGGGGATATTTATTATAGCAAAAAGTAAAAAATATTGCATTTTTTTCAAAATTAACGCTCTATTTTTGTTTATAGCGCAAAACATTAAAACAGAGGTGATCAAATCCCACCAAAAGAAAGCTCTATTTGTGGGGAAAAAAGGACGTCAATTTTGTTTGGGAGCCACGTCGCACGACCGCGCAATTGTCAGTTAAAGCAACGCAGTGCCAAATCCCAAAAAGTGGAATGGTCCTTTAGCTGCATTTTGGTCGGGGTCTTAAGTGGTTAACCTGTACAGGCAGTACAACATGTTAAAGGAAACCAGCAGGCATGTAGAAAAATATTGATGCCCCCTTCTTCTAAAAAGGCTAGCTGCTTGGTTGTCTATGACAAATAAAAGGATGCATAAAGTCACAACTTCCGCTCTGCATATCTTTTTCAGGTCATTCTGTAAAAAAAAAAATACTGATGCAAAAAAGACACCATGGTCACCGTTTTGAAGAAAAAAAATATAATAAGAATTAGCAAGGTCAGCCTGCATAATCCTCATATTTCTTTAACAGCAGGTACCCAGTATGTTTGGACATCTGTTTATTCTCAGCTTTGTTTTACCCGATTTTTTTATGTCTGCTTGACTTTAAAAATAAAGTTGTCACTTTGCCTGTTCAGGAAAACATGACAGCCCTTTCTGATAGCCCCTCATTGCTAGAGTGGAGCAAAGTATTTGACTATGCTAAGGCCTGGGCATCTGGACAGGTGACTGTTTCTTTAATGCGGAGTTCTATTACAGAACTAAATAACAACTTTAAATAAATAAACTGTATACATTAGTATTATTTACTGTGCGCGATATTGCCGCCTATGTCCACCTAATATTAACCACTTCTATACCTGGCACTTACGCATCTTCCCGCCCAAGCCAATTTTCAGCTTTCAGCCATGTCGCAATTTGAATGACAATTGCGTGGTCATGCTACACTGTACCCAAACAAAATTGGCGTCCTTTTTTCCCCACAAATAGAGCTTTCTTTTGGTGTATTTGATCACCTCTGCGATTTTCTTTTTCCCGCAACAACTAAAAAGACTGAAAATTTTGAAAAAAAAAAATCTGTATTTTTTTTAAAATAAGTACGTTTTCTCTTTCAATTACGGGCACTGATATGGCGACACTGATGGGCACCAATGAGGTGGCACTGATGGGCACGATAAGGTAGTACTGATGGGCACCGATGAGGTGGCACTGATGGGCACCGATGAGGTGGCACTGATGGGCAGCGCTGGTATGCGGCACTGATGGGCACTCATAGGCGGCACTGATGGGCGGCACTGATGGGCACTTATGGGTGGCACTTATGGGTGGCACAGATGGGCACTGATAGGTGGGCACTGGGCATGAATTGGCACTGTGGGGTGGCACTGATGGACACTGTGGGGTGGCACTGATGCATCCATGTTGCCAGTGCCCATTTGTGGGCACCGATTGGCATTTTTTTTTTACCGTCTTTTTTTTATTATTTATTTTTACGTTTTTTTCCCCTTTTTTTAAAATTTTTTTATTCCCTGGTGGTCTAGTGTGGGCTTCCCTGGTGGTCCAGTGTGGTGATCCGAGGGGGGGCTGCACTGATAAACAATCAGCGCGAACCCCCCCTGTCAGGAGAGCCGCCGATTGTCTCTCCTCTACTCGCGTCTATCAGACGCGAGTGAGGAAGAGCCGTCGACGGCTCTTCCTGTTTACATCGTGATCAGCCGTGATTGGACACGGCTGATCACGTGGTAATGAGGCTCCACCGGAGACTCGTTACCAAGATCGGGGATGCAGGGTGTCAGACTGACACCCCACATCACCGATCGCCGCGATGCGCGCCCCCGGGGGCGTGCAGCGGCTCAATATCGTCGTATGACGTCAAGTCAGGAACTAGTAACCACTTTGCCGCCGTCAATATGTCATTGGCGGGCGGCAAGTGGTTAAACCCATGCACAGTTATTTTCTCTTGCTTTAGGTTTGTGCACTTGGTATTATAAGCCTTGCCTTGTCCATGAAATAAACAAACACAAATTCCTTTTTTTGGAAAAACATGTTAACTAAAAAAATTTTTTTATTTTTTGCTGCATTTAGCCAATTGTTTTTAAAATACAGTTTGCCAATCAAACTTCAAGAGTAATTTATGTAATGAAGGAACACTAGGTGAAATACAACAGTGCAAATGTAAAATATGGCAAAGAGAAAGCATGCTCATTTTCCCAAATTTGTAAATGGGCTTCTGAATTGAAACATGGAATTAACCATTGTATGCACTTTTCATAGCACAGTTGATCTGTATGGAAATGAGCTTCAGGTGCAGGCAGACTTTTATTTAGTTTATCTGTGATGTTTAGCAATTTGAAATGTTAATGCCTAAAATGGTAATTGACCACTGCTTGAACAAAACAAAAATGTGTAAGCGACAATAAAAGGCCCTCTGTTCTGAAATGTGGAATGATAGGTGTGGTCCTTAAAATGCAGATTGATTTATTTCTTCACAAAAATGTTAAAGAAAGTGAGGCCCAGGGAGGGGACTGCATAGAAAAAGAAGGGGTGGACCTAAAACACAAGTTTTTTGCTTGTTTTGTAACTTTATTTCCACACGGTTGAATTTGCTTGTCATCAATCTTTATACTGTGCCCACTTTAAGCCTATCAACCTAATGGTCCTTTTGCAAATTCCAACTGGGATTCTCAGTCCTCAAACCTTATACAAGAACCCATCAAGGTTTTGTTCAAACCACTAAAATTTCTTTAAGCTAGGTCAAAGTATCTTTATTTCAGATAATGTAACTTATAATGTGTACAGACTGAATAAAAGGTAGGAAATATAGATAAACCAACATTTTTCACCCACGACGCTCTCAATGTCATACTGGAAGGGGCTTGAATAAGGCGATTTGGTTCTATAAAGCAATATACCTGAGCAGAGGGTGTCCAAAGACATTTGACGAGGTTTGGAAGATTTGGGGTTGGACAGCGATCTTTCTGTAGCCTAATGATTATATGATTGTACTAATAGGGAAGAGATTGTCTGGGTGGTGATGGATATGGGTGTATATGGGTGTATGTCTGCCCCATATTGTAAAGCGTTGTCCCACTTAACCCTCCCTTCTAGATTGTAAGCTCCAACGAGCAGGGCCCTCCGATTCCTCCTGTATTGAATTGTATTGTAACTGTACTATCTGCCCTCAAGCTGTAAAGTACTGTGCAAACTCTTGGCGCTATATAAATCCTGAATAATAATAATATCGCTCTGTAATCCTTTACTAAATGGGTTTATTTAGGGACAGACTGACTGCTGCTTAGATGCAGGGATGATTGATGGCCTTACTACCCTGATAACTGTAAAATCGTTATATGGATGCTTATAATATGATGTTGGTATACTTATGCCTCGTACACACGATCGGAATTTCTATCGGGATAAACTCTGATGGATTTTTCCCGACGGAATTCCATTCAAGCTGTCTTGCATACACACTGTCACACCAAATTCCGACCGTCCAAAAAGCGGTGACATATAACACTACGACGAGCCGAGAAAAATTAAGTTCAATGCTTCCGAGCATTGAACTTGCATCAGAATTTCCGATAGAAAAAATCCGATGGGGCTCACACACTGTTGGAATATCCGATGAAAAAATTCTGTCTGACTTTTTTCAGCGGAAATTCCGATTGTGTGTACAAGGCATAACCCCTTATGTTTTAGGGTAATTGCATCCGGGAAGGTGGATTTGTCCACAGAGAGGTGAACCTGGACTGGGGGGGGGGGGGATGTTGTGGGAGTTTCTTTATTTTTACTTGCCTTTTCTAAGAATCCTGGCCTGTGTGGGGTGGTTTTATTTATTTTATTTTCGAGCTCTTTGTACTATGCAAAATTAAAAAAAAAAAAAAAAATTGTCTGTTGTTGGTTTCAGATCTGCAGATATTATTGTTTTTTTTTTCTGCTTTTACAAAAGAATGTCCATCCCCCACTACTATTTATAAAGCACTAAATGTGACTTTCACCAAACATTCTCCTGTGGTGAATCAATTAAAGACATTAAAAAAACATGTGGAACATCTGGAAGATTGACTTGCAGAGAATCTTTGCTGAGAGTCAGATTCACTGCTTTATAAATATGCACCAAAATACATTACATGGGCAGTTGTGCCCACAGCCATATGGCTGCAAGAATGCTGCAGATACAATCAGCTCATATGTGCTTTAGTATTGGGTATTCTTTTAAAGGAGGCTTAAAAATTTGGTCTGATCCTCTAGCAGGGTGAAAGGACAGACACAAAAGTGAGAATTTTGCGTAACTTCTAATCTACTTCTTGCAATTCCTTCAGGCCTGCGAGTTTTGCCTCCTCTTCCATCTCTTGGGACACTTGCCCAATGGCGAGGAGCATATGGGCTTCTATCAATATAGCAGTGATCCCTTACTTAAATGTTTAAAGCCCTACTGCTTTTTCTTAAAAAAAAATATATATAAGTGGACTTGTCAAGTAGTGTATCTGTCTGCTATAGGCAAATATTCCCTAATCTAGCCAAAGATCAGAGCACTTGGTTACAGCTACTATGCCAGACTACCCCAGCTTCTAAATGTTCTTCTTCTGGAGGGAAAGTCCCATTTTGTGGATCCAAATCTATCTGCCCCTCTAGACCAGGGTTTCTCAACTAGGGTTCCTTCAGAAGTTGCTATGGGTTCCTTGAGCAATTTCTGACTCTCAAATAAAATTATTCTTGCTGTATGATCGTCTGAGTGTATGAGCCCTACGTGTCTAACTGCATCAAGAGTTGTGTTTTCAACATCTAAAATGATGAACAGTACAAATTATGGTGTAGAAATGTTGTATCCTACCTAAAGAGAAGGTAAAAGCGGTTTATGCCTTCAACGAATCCAGCTGGGTATAAAACAATTCAAAGCTACGAACTTCCTTTTGTTTAAGTCCGGCTTCACATTTGTGCATTACCACAACACTTGTAAATGCACAGTACTATGTGGCAGCATTTATTTAGAATGGCAGCTTAACACCCATACACAGTACAGTATAAACACCTATGCTACAGAACACCGCAACATGGTACCTTAAGTTTCCAAAATGCTGCATGTCCAGATTTTGTACATTGAGAGCCCATTCAAAAATTTAATGAGCTGTCTTAGTGCAGCGCATCTTAACCAACAAAACAGCTTGCATCAATTTGTGTTAAAAACACAAAACGCACAAGTGTTTAGGGGCTCTCGATATTTCTAATTTATGCATAGTCAATGTGCATATTAGAGATACATGATCACTCTTTCATTTCCATAAAACCCAAGAAAGAGATTGGTCAAGCATGTTTACATAAGCAGTATGACCCAACCAAACACGGAGTGGACAAACATAACAGTTAACAGGTGGGCATGTTAAACTTTTCCCTCGCTTAGTCAGCAGCCAAAATTAATAGTGTAGGAATGTCTCAGACAGAGAAAGCCAACCCATATCATATTTATTGACTGCTGGTACAGCGAGGATGGCTATGCCAAACACAGATTCCTGGCTGGAACATATGAGAGCTGTTACACATTGTGACTTCCGTCCAGAGTAAAAAACTAATTAAGACATTTTTATTTTACACTACTAGCAAAACATATTTTTTACCAAGTTACCAAAATATGTAATAGACAGATACTCACTAAGAGCCGGTTCACATTGGAGCGACTCGTCAGGCGGCTCAGCCGCCTGATGAGTCGCGTCCCATTCAATGCAATGGAACCGTTCTAATAGGAGCGACGGAAGTCGCTCCGACTTAGAAAAAGGTTCCTGTACGACTTTGGGGGCGGCTCGGGGTGACCTGCATTGGCTTCTATACAGAAGTCGTTTTGTAGGTCGCCTCTGAACTCGTCCTTAGGACGACTTGCAGAGTCACCCCCGAAGTCGTGCCGGGGCTGTGTTTACCGGCTCTTAAAGAATGTATTTTCAGAGAGTATTTATTTTGGCTACAATTGAAATGTTTAGCCCATAGTAACTTGGCGCTTGTTTATCTATATTTTTTATTTTATTAGCTATAGAGATGTATAGATTAGCAACTAGGGAGCTCTGTATTTCTTTAAAATCATCCACTATTTCCAGCGGGTCAGCTCAGGGACACAGCAAGTATTGTGAGAATGCTTGCGTACCCCATACACAAAAAAAAAATGTGTTCTCAATTCTTAACGATTAATCGTGCAGCTCTACTCTAAGGCACATAGAACTTTACTTAATATTCTATGCCCACAAAACTATTATTCTAAAGTGGAAAAAGCCAGGTGCTCCCACCCTGTCCTTTTGGGAGGGCCTGGTTAATGCTATGGTTCCATCTACATTTCTCGGTGGTTGCGAGAAAAAAAAAATTGATAACGTATTGAAGGCTTGGTTAACTGCATCCTCCACCACCGGGTGAGGGTATAGGGTACACTTAGGACAAATACATTTTTGACCCCGAACATCCTTGGGAAATTTATAATCGAAAGTCTTTAGGCAGAATGACCAAATTTCAGGATGGTTGAACTTCTCTCTCCCCTTGTTGCAAGTGAAATTGTTTTGGACTGCTTACATTTATGATGTTTTAAACCACAAAATATTCGTAATCTCCATTTTCTTGACTTGCTTGGGTTATCTGACATACTGCGACATTGTGTATCCTGGCTATTATTGTGGCTCTTATTATCCCGTTATAGATGCTTGACAGGTTGTTGGGGTCGAGCTGGTGGTTGGGAGGAGGGGGAATAGAGTAATTGGGGTTTAGACTAGGTAGTTGGTCTTTGTTATTTAGTCAGGAAGTAGTTTTGCTTTCTGTAACTGTTGTTTTGGCTCTAGGAGGCCTGTTATTGTGACATCAGCCCTGTGGTCATCGCTACCACGTTCTTGCACTTTATTAAATCTCAATTAAAAAGAGAAAAAAAAAAGGCTAAATTCACAAAGATTAAAAAGGTGAGGTTCACATTTTGCAAAAAACAGCCTATGCACTCAAGGGGTCCGAATAGTATTAAAAAAAATGTGCAGATTTGTAAAATGTTTATTAATTTTACTGTTATACCTGTAGACCATTTGGGCCCCCCAGAAAGCCTGGCCAAGATACCCCTAGTTACCAATCTCTATGCAAAGTGCTGGGAATGAGTGTGCAGCAGGTTTTCCGTCCTAGCAACAAGGCAGCATGTGGGGATTGCTAATTTAGTTTTTCGAGCCAGACTTCCAGGGGAGTCCCAGTGGCCTATATGTAGGACAGTAAAATTGATGAACATTTTACAAAGCTGCAGTTTTTATTTAATATCTACTGGGCCCCCTTAACTGCATTGGTTATTTTCTGGAAAGGGTAAACTAAACCTTACAGAGATAAACACCACAGGGTTATGCATCTTTATTTTAGCCATGTGACTCTAATTTTCAAATCTCACAGACTATAACTAGAAAATCTGAGTGCGTTCTCTTTCAGCAGTTCTCAAACTTCCCTCTAAGAAAGATCTATGCAGCGCAATATTTACATTGGGCCATGAAGTCAAGGCGAAATCAAGCTAATTATGGCTCCCCCAAATCAAATTATAATTGCACCTTTCATCAACACTGCTGAACATACTGGCTATCCAGGGGTCACTACTGACTACTTTATCTTCTACCTCACGACTGTATCAAAATCATACTGCTTTCAATTGAAAGCTATCAGTGACATATACCCTTCCCTTTAGTTTTACCCCCGGATAGTCCAGCGTCCCCCCCACAAGTTATAATTTGTGCCCGAATTATACTAGGAAATGTCTTAACTTTTTTTCTACCAGGAAACATAAGTGTATGGCCAGCTATGGGGCTGGAAAACACATACATTTTTGCGATAAGCAGGCGGGCTGACTGGAAAGAAAAAAAAACTGACCAGATTCCCCCATTCACACATATAAATTGGGGGAATCCTCCCCACTGTGTCATTGTATTTCGACACCGGGGCTCCTCCACCATCAGAATACACTGATCAAAGCAACATTTCCTCCTTCAAAAAAAAGCGCATAAAAAAAACAAAGGATCTCACTTAAAGGATCTCAAAAGGAGGGTAGGAATATACATAAACAGTTAAACTATCAGCCGATCTATTACCGTCTTGCCTTAAAGGATGGGTAGGTGTCATCCCTGTAACTAAGCAATACCACAAATCAGAGCAAGGGAAGCAAGTATGGATTGGTGGTGGAGGTAGGGAAGAAAAGGAAGGACCAGGAATATACCTGCATAACATTAGTATGTTAATACCTAAACAGAAGGCCATAAGATAGCTATACTATCTTATAATTATAATAAGGGCAAAAATAGAGCTAGTCAGCTAGTGAAAAGAAAGGCAAAAAAAAAAAGAGACCAAAGGAAAATGATGAAACAATAGAGGCAGCTATCAATGCTAGTGTTGCCATTATCTTATGATTCAAGAAAGACCTGCAAGTAAATTCTGTATTTAGACCGTGTGGGGCAAGTGTGCCCAGCTTAAAAATCCAAATTGTTTATTTTTTCAAGAGGATTGTAATAAAGTCACCCTGCACAGCTGCTGTGATGAGATAGTGGAGGTAAGACTATAGAAATGCAGGCTGTTAGTACAAAGGCTATCTGACTTTCTATTACTGTGACTTCAATTAAAGTGTTACTAAATCCAGGACATTGCATTGATTCACTATACCTGGTCCCCCACAGTACATGGAAATGCAATTATTTTAGTCCATATTATCTGCTAAATAGCCTTTCTTATCAGCAGTTTTAGAGCTACACGATTCTGGCCAAAATAAGTATCAAGTTTTTTTTGCTTAGAATAAAGTTCACAATACTCTCACGATTCTCGTGGCGTAACATTATACAAAAAAATCCTTCCAATCCTTAGATCTAAAAAGACTTGGACTCCTTTTACACAAGCTTGTTCGTGTACGGACCCTGCTTTGCTCAGCAGGGATTGCTTTGCTGATCCCCTCCGAGCAGTCGGACAAAAGGTCCATCTCTGCTCATTGAGATGGACCTGTCAAAGCCCCACCGTCCTCTTCATTTTCATCCAAACTTATCCGATCCGGTTATCCATCCGTCTGGATTTCACGGACAGGATCTGATCGGATATCGGTGGATTTAGCGGACATCCGCTGCTCCATAGAGATAAATAGAGTGTCTGATTAGGTCCGCCTGAAAAACTGACAGGCCTATCTGATCGGAAAGCCCGTGTGAAAGGGGCCCAAGTTTTACAATGTTTCTCTTTATCTCTGTCTAAGCGATGTTGTCATAAACTTGGCAGACTGCCTGTTTTTTTGTTTGTTTTTTTACAGCTGTCAGCTGTGAGCAGAGAACTCTGCACTGAATCGGGAAAATGCTGTGTTAAGATCGCAAGGGGGGTAGAATCGTGATCTGATTCTTTAATGATTAATCATGCAGTTCTAAGCAGTATAAAGAAGTCTTATGACTTCTATGAGTGTCTGGTTAAAGCTTGTAGGAGAAGTTTTCATTATTATCTGACTGTCCTATGAGGCTGCAGGACCCTCTGTCTGGACAGTGCTGGTTGGCCCTGTGCTGCTCCCAAGAAAAAAAAAAAATACTAAAAAAAACTCTCTTGCAATACACAACAAACTGAGAATGTGCAGAGTGCCTCTTCGGGTTCTGTGCTATGAGCAGATGGATTGGGGACAGTGGAAGTAGGGGAGGATCAGAGATAGTAGGATCAACTCTCCTACAGACTGATTTTACTGTTGTGGGTTTAGTAACACTTTACATTTTACCTTACTGTATGTAATATGGAATATAAAGGCAACATAAAAATAAGATAAACCTATTTTAAACTAATAAACCTGGACATTTTTTCATCATTTTACAATTGAATGTATGGTCTTCTCTAAAAGAACAAAAAGAAAATCTCCAAAGCTTTCTTAAAACAGCTCTCTGAAGGGGTATGAAACAGGGTGAAAGCGCTGCTACAAACAAGAGATAATCAGTAACCTGACATGTCAGGTTATCTGCAATTGCTGTTTTCTTCCTTTGCCAGCTGACATTACCATCAATAAAATGTGTTCTCCGCTGAATGCTTGCCCCTTACTGTAGTTATTTTCTCCACAAATTCTTTTGAAACTGCCTGAAATAAGACATACACCATAACTAACCACAAAGAGGTCCATTTGGTTTAAACGCTCCTGTAGAAGCACTTTTAACCCTTTTTCGACCGCTAGCAGGGACGGACGCCGCGATCACGGATCCTGTATCACGGAGGGAGATCGTAACTGCACAGAGGAGCTGTTTGAGAGCCGATCGAGGGCCAGGAGAGTGGGAGAGACTCACTTCAAAAGACACCCCCAGATCTACGTCCAGAGGGAGCGCTGCAACAGATCCATTCATGGACATAGTGCGCTGATCCCGGCGGGTTGTCATTAAGCCTGAGACAGCACGGATGGGGGCTGTTACTGACTGATTGGACGCTTTGCTTGACATCAGCAGCATTGGCATCTTTTCAACCCATATATCTTCACACGGCAGCCAGCCTCTACTACCGCACCATTGAAGCTGGGTAAGATCCTTTCTCACTTTATATGGAATTCCAGGCAGAGTCTGTTTACTTGCCGCCTCCCTGTAAATCTTGGGCTTTCAACCAATTAATGCAAGGACTATACAAAGATGATATACTAGTTCATATTGGAACACCATCATTCTTGTCCTTATATTTTTGATTATCCACAGAATACTGCGACACTAAGATATTCACCCAATAACAGGGAATTTGGCTCCAAATAAGGACTCACCATATGACCCATTTATCCTCCCAGGATCGTATCTCCTCATGATTAGCAGTTTTTTTCTTGGACATTATCCATACAAGACAAATGAGAACCCCATTTTTTTTGGACCATTTTGCGAATTTCATTTATTAATTAACAGTTATTCTACCAGTCAGCTAGAATTTTCCACTATAGGATATCTTGTCTTCACACAAACTTTATTGTCTCCCCCCCGGGGTATCCCCCTTGCTATTCCCCCAAACCTTTGATTCTATCCATACGAGTACGGTAGTTATACCTTCCGGGAATAACAACGGGGTCGCCTTTCATCAGCGTCCGGACTGCTGTTTTTTGTTTTTTTATTTGTTGTTTGTTTTTGTCTGTCCCAGTTGTGTTCTGTGTGTTGAATTTTGTGCACCCAACTGTATTTTTATTCATGGGTGCAACATTGGCCGGCCACTACAGCTATATACATAGCTTCATGAGGTTTATAAAAAATCTTTGAACTTTTTATATTGTTGATATTGTCTAACATACATTATCTAACTTATTCATCAATAAACAAATTAATTATATTCAGTTACTGTCCGTCACTGCCTTGGTAGCCGCTCAGCCTACAGGGGCACCCTTCTTTGGTGCTTCCCTTTGGGCTAAAAACCTTCTTTTCTTCACATATGCTTGGGCTATGGTGGTGACCTCATCTCTATGAGGAGTGACAATCTGGATTTTTGTTGTTTTTGTTTTCAAGTAGGGATTCAGTTTTTTTCATTTATATGCTTTATTTGGGATCTCACTATAGATCCATTCCGAATACCCCCCACGAATAACACTATTATTAGCTGACATAGGCCAGTGTTTTTTAGAACTGTTGTTGTATAGCTTTTCTGACCTAGCCAAAAACACAATTACGAGTGCCTTTAGGATAATTAGAACATCAACTGTCACTCTCTTTAGACCAACTCCTTTAATATACAGATAGAGTAGATGGCCTTTACCTTAGGTGATGATATAGACCTTGAAATTAGAGAAGCCTTTGAAAAAGATCCCACACAACTTCTAAATAAAGAAGAGGAAATCAAAATAGGCTTTAAAGAACACAAAAAACTCATCACCAAACATCTAAACAGAAAGTGGGATATCTCTTTCCTCGAAACATACATAGAACATAAAATAGTCCCGAGAGGCCTACGTGATATAACAGTGCCAGCAGAACATCTCCATAATGACAGATTCCTCTTAAAGTGGAAGGAACTATGTATAAATCATGGGATTTCAGTAATGGCACTAATAGTAGAGGAAGAAAAGATCCAACTTTCTGAATTAAAAACCCAAATAGAAACAAGTACACAAAATCTTGACCATCTAAAAGAAGAGGAGGAATTTATTAAGCAAAACGATATTCTAAAAAAGGAAATAGAAAAAATTCAAAAAAATCTAAAAAGTACAAAACAATCTAAATACAGGAGAGACCTACTTGATTTTGAGAAAAATCAAGTTTTCGATCTCACAATTCGTAGAGGCAGGAGCCGCTCTATTAAACGTGGAGGAGGGGCACAGTCTTATAATAGAAGGGGGGAGTCCTCGTCGGCCCATGTGAATGAAAATCCACCACGTACGGTATCTTTTTTAGACAAGGAGGGGAAGGGTGTCGACGAAGCACTCACCCAAACACAGGGAGACCCCCAACCCCAGAAAACACATTTCGAGTTAAATCAACGAGGAAAACCTCAGAGGTCAGGGAGAGGAGCGTACCGAACGAGAAGTCAACAGCAATAGGCCCGCAAACTTCCAATACTCCATTAAAACCGGACAACAAGGTCATTAATTTGTCCACCTTCCCACTAGAAAATAATCACATTAAACTCCTTCAGAAAGGCCTGTCCTTTTCTCCAGTCAATAGCATGGAAGAATTTACCGTGTACAAGGATGTTGTTTTGTTCCTCAGGAAGGTTTTCTTCCGATCCCTTTATCAATCTGTGGGACAGGAGGGGCAAATGACACAGCACCTTGAACCAGAGGATGAACAGGCCCTTCAGATTTTGAATTCCCTTTTGGAGGAAAATGATGACCTACAAGGGGGTAATTCAGCAACAATAAGACGAGCAAACCTAAAAATTAAATCCCAGAAGATGCCACCACTAAATAAGAACAAGTGGTTAAACATGTTCTTGGGAATGGTACAAAAATATTTGGAAATGATGTCATGGAAGGGCACTGACCATGATAATCTTACCAAATCTGAGCGACAGGCCCTCAAGGAGTTGAAAAGTGCACAAAACATAATCATTAAAAAAAGTGATAAAGGGGGGAACGTGGTTCTTATGAATGATGAAACATATGAAAAGGAAGCCAAACGCCTGTTGGGGGATCCCAATACATATCATAAAATTAACACTGACCCCTTCCCCAAACTCGTCAGGGAACTTAATAGCAGGCTCGATGATGCAATGGAGGCGGGACTTTTGTCAAAAAAGGAATTTCAACACCTGTCAGTAAGGGATTACAATATCCCCACATTTTACTGCATTCCTAAAGTGCATAAGTCTATCCATAACCCACCCGGCAGACCAATCGTGTCGGCCATTCATGGACCCCTCGACAGGGTGGGCGTGTACTTAGACTTATTACTCAAGGAAATGGTTTGTGCGCTTAAGTCATATGTTCAGGACACTGGACATGTACTCTCCAAAATAGCGGAAATCCCGACTCTATGCGACATTTGGTTAGTGGGAATTGATGTAGAATCCTTATATACATCAATTCCCCACCATTGTGGCATAAGGGCTGTCAAAACTTTCCTGGAGAAACATTTTCCTCTCCAGGGCTCTCAAAACGAGTTTCTACTAGAACTGTTGGAATTTGCTTTGTCCCATAACTTCTTTCAATTCTCTTCGAATTTCTATCATCAGATAAAAGGCACCTCCATGGGCGCCGCCTGGGCACCAGCATATGCCTGTCTCCACTTGGGCCTGTGGGAAGAGGAAAATGTTTTCCAGATGCCATTATACCTCAGCCATGTCCATACATGGCTGAGGTATATTGATGATGTCTTCATGATCTGGACGGGGGACCTTGAGGACCTCCATAATTTTATCTATCAACTTAATATCAATGACAAAAATATTAAATTAACTTACAGTTTTGATAGGTCCCAAATTCCCTTCCTGGACCTGAGGATAGGAATCGAAGAGGGTAAACTAGTCTCCAGTACATTCCGGAAAGAGACAGCGGCAAACACCTTGTTGCAAGCGGACAGTTATCACCCCCAATGGCAAAAAAATGGTATCCCGGTAGGGGAATTCATGAGGATCAAGAGAAATTGCTCTGATCCAATCACCTTCCAAAAAGAGAGCAAGGAATTATATGCGAGGTTCCGGGAAAGGGGATACTCACATAAACAAATTAGAATAGCCAAGAAAAGAGTAGCCCAAAGAAACCGTGAAAGTTTACTCCACACTATTCCAAGGAGGAGGGAAACCACAAAGGATAATTCTGGCCCAGTAAGACTCATAACCACTTTTGGACCCCAATGGAACAAGGTACGCAAAATACTTGAAGACCATTGGAGTATTTTGACCAGCAATCGGAGTCTGGCCAATATAGTAGGAGCCAGCCCCAAAATGACAGCTCGGAGGGCCAAAAATCTAGGAGATCTCTCCTGACTCAATCAGAATTCACACGTCGGGGCCATATGACATGGCTGTCTGAATACCCACGCAGTGTAGGGATGTTTCCCTGCTCAAGATGCCAAATCTGCCCCTTCGTGGACCGTACGAGAACCTTCACTGATGCAAAGGGTGAGAGAGAATTTGAGATAAGAGATCTCATCAATTGCTCCACTGAAAGAGTAATATATATGCTGACCTGCCCTTGCCCAAAGGTATATATAGGAAAAACCAAGAGACAATTAAGAATCAGGATTGGGGAACACCTGAGAGAGATAAAAAAGGAGAAAGAAAGAGACCCCGAAAAAGAACGTGAAAGCCCTGTGGCCAAACATTTTGCAACACATCATGGGGGGAAAGTTGAGGGGTTAAAAGTGAAGGGCATTTATTCCTTAAAATTGCCTATGAGAAGGGGCGATTTTGATCGTATCCTTCTCCAGTAGGAGAAGTGGTGGATTATACTTTAGAATCGCTCACTCCACTTGGTATGAACACCGAACTGAGTATGCAACCTTTCCTGGAATAAATAAACATATGGGATGCATATCAATAATGGAAACTAGGAAATTACACCAGTAAATAGAAATATAAATAAAACCATAACTTTTCCCTTCAGTACCTTCAATTCCCAACCCTTACTGATATCTAGATAGCATTTCTCTTCTTCTTCTTTCTCTTTACCATCATGAATTCATCCCTCTTAGGATTGGAGGGTCTCATTTAAAATCTAAAATTTAAATTTAAATTTAAAACTAAAATTAAAATCTGAATCTATCATGAAGAGGTTAAAATGCACTGGAGAAATATATAGCAAAATGCAATCCCAAGAATGAAAATATTAGAGTGGCACCTAGCTATCCATCTTGGGTAGCTCTACTAAGACTTATTTTTTTCTTATTTTTTCTCTCCCTTTTTCTGTTCCTTTTGTTGTTTTTTAGCCGATGTAAATTTTGTTTGACCAGTCCGTTATCCGTATCTATGGCATCTATGTAATGTTTGGTGTTTTATGTGCTAAGTTCAGTTAGTTTTTGTAACAATCAGTAATTCACTCACACAGCATAGGGAGACAGCCGAACAGAAACTCCGTTCCACCGACGTCATACGCGAACGGACGCCGCGATCACGGATCCTGTATGCACAGAGGAGCTGTTTGAGAGCCGATCGAGGGCCAGGAGAGTGGGAGAGACTCACTTCAAAAGACACCCCCAGATCTACGTCCAGAGGGAGTGCTGCAACAGATCCATTCATGGACATAGTGCGCTGATCCCGGCGGGTTGTCATTAAGCCTGAGACAGCACGGATGGGGGCTGTTACTGACTGATTGGACGCTTTGCTTGACATCAGCAGCATTGGCATCTTTTCAACCCATATAGCTTCACACGGCAGCCAGCCTCTACTACCGCACCATTGAAGCTGGGTAAGATCCTTTCTCACTTTATATGGAATTCCAGGCAGAGTCTTTCTGTTTACTTGCCGCATCCCTGTAAATCTTGGGCTTTCAACCAATTAATGCAAGGACTATACAAAGATGATATACTAGTTCATATTGGAACACCATCATTCTTGTCCTTATATTTTTGATTATCCACAGAATACTGCGACACTAAGATATTCACCCAATAACAGGGAATTTGGCTCCAAATAAGGACTCACCATATGACCCACTTATCCTCCCAGGATCGTATCTCCTCATGATTAGCAGTTTTTTTCTTGGACATTATCCATACAAGACAAATGAGAACCCCATTTTTTTTGGACCATTTTGCAAATTTCATTTATTAATTAATAGTTATTCTACCAGTCAGCTAGAATTTTCCACTATAGGATATCTTGTCTTCACACAAACTTTATTGTCTCCCTCCGGGGTATCCCCCTTGCTATTCCCCCAAACCTTTGATTCTATCCATACGAGTACGGTAGTTATACCTTCCGGGAATAACAACGGGGTCGCCTTTCATCAGCGTCCGGACTGCTGTTTTTTGTTTTTTTATTTGTTGTTTGTTTTTGTCTGTCCCAGTTGTGTTCTGTGTGTTGAATTTTGTGCACCCAACTGTATTTTTATTCATGGGTGCAACATTGGCCGGCCACTACAGCTATATACATAGCTTCATGAGGTTTATAAAAAAATCTTTGAACTTTTTATATTGTTGATATTGTCTAACATACATTATCTAACTTATTTATCAATAAACAAATTAATTATATTCAGTTACTGTCCGTCACTGCCTTGGTAGCCGCTCAGCCTACAGGGGCACCCTTCTTTGGTGCTTCCCTTTGGGCTAAAAACCTTCTTTTCTTCACATATGCTTGGGCTATGGTGGTGACCTCATCTCTATGAGGAGTGACAATCTGGATTTTTGTTGTTTTTGTTTTCAAGTAGGGATTCAGTTTTTTTCATTTACAGGGTTAAAAGCTCCCCGCTAGTTGCTGAAAAGCGCAAATCCGACAGTAAAGCATTTTACCACCGACAATCGGGGGCAGCCCGGTGTGAAAGGGCTCTAAATGATCACGTGCACTGTGAGTTACGAGTCTGTATTACACATAATACTTGGCCTTTGAAACAAAATATTTCCAGTAGTAAAACGAATATGCTTAAAGCCGGCCATAGGATGGGGGAAAATCTTCCGCTGAGCCATTGTGTTCTCCCAGCAGGAGATTTTTAATAGCAGAAATTGGTTGTGCGGATCATCCTAATGGATTATTTCTCTAAAGCCGGTGTCCTGTTGAGAAGTGCCCCCTATCGAGAAAATGCCCAGGTGGAATCGCATGCGCAGTACGGAGGCACAGAACAGCTGAGTTTAAGATCAGCTGTTGTCACATGTTGCCGAGGCATGTTCATGTAGGTGAGGGGCGGATATTTACTTGAAGGGGGCAGATTTTTAAATGATGGGCCGTGGTGGGGGCGGCATTTATTATCGATGGCTAAACAAATCTGCAAAATAAATCTTTATCTGCTATTCTTTCTGGACGCTTGCAGTTTAGTCAATTGAAGGGAGGCTTTTTCTATATTACATAAAGATTTCTCTTGCGGCTTTGTTTGGCCATCGATAAAATTACCCCCCCAGCACTGCCCATCATTTAAAAATCCGCCCTCTTCATGTAACTATCCGTCCCTCACATGAACGTGCCTCAGTCTCCTCACAGAAATTACAGCAACGAGAGAAAACAGCTCATCAACTCGGCTGTTCTGCGGCGCATGCGTAGATCCACCCGGGCACTATTGGGCACTGGACGACAGAACTCCGGCCATACATGGATTGACCTTTGGCTGGATCGGCAGGGACCGGCCAAATTTTGATCTATGTATGGGCAGGCTGATTGTACCCAAGTCGATTGATGTACAACCAGCCTATCAGATTTTTCTGCATGCAATTACTGCCAGAGGGTGTAGCCGCTAGCAGAAATCATTGTATTCTTCTGGTCAGGAAGGCACCCTGCAACCCCACCAGCAGAATACAACCGCCCAACAGGCCATATTTAGGGAATTTCACTAAGGGCCCTTTCACACAGAGCGGATCCGTATTGATCCGCCCCGTGTGTGTCCGTCTGCTCAGCGGGGATCATCCGTAAATCCCCGCTGAGCTGTCGGCGGACAGGGCGGTCCCGGCACAGTGTGCCGGGACCGCCCTGTCTTTCCTCCGCTCTCCCCTATGGGGAGGTGGATGAATACAGACCGTGTGTCCGTATTCATCCGATCCGCCAGACGGAAGAAAAATAGGGTTTTCTTCCATCCGAAAAACTGGATCTTGACAAAGGCGGATGTTAGCGGATGCTCAATCCGCTAACGTCTGCAATCCCATAGGAAAGTAAACGGACTTTTAAAAAACGGACCGTTTGTCTGCCTGTGTGAAAGGGCCCTTAGATAAAATAGATTTCCAAATTACCAAGCCATTGTCTCTGATTTAAAGCACCTGTGCAAGATAAAGGAAAACCTGCAAACGTGGCCTGTTGGGTGTACTTAAGGACTGGCATTCAGTGATGATTGCTAAGGAAAAAATAATTCAGTTTGCATCAGTTTTTTTATCTGTTTACATCCATTTTCCATCGCTTCTATTTTTTAAATGGAAGAAAAATGCAGGGCTTGCTCCGTTTAAAAAAAAATTAGCCTACGGATGAAAAACTGATGTAAAACGTTTACATCAGTTTTCCCATAGTAATGCATTGCTGTCCGTTTTTCATCCGTCAGTACAAAAAGGGGCCTAAGGGCTTGTTCACATGTGTAGCGATTATTGCCACCACTCTGAAAAGTGATCTGTGATAAATCACAAGTTCAATTGGTAGACGGCAAGGAGGCGATAGGTCGCCTCCACACCGACTGTTTTCCTGCTTTAACCCTCAAAATGCCACCCGACTGCATTGCACATAGGTGCAGGGCTGTTGGGGCGACTAAGGTGACTTGAGAAAGCGAAAGCGCGCAAAACACGTTGTCATGGTGACACTTTGAGACACTGGTGTGCGTTCCACCTCACAACCACCCACAGCGATCTTTCCAGCTCTGCCCCTCTCCCGCTATGGCCCGATGATGTCATATACAGCTCAGGTGCTGCGTCCCCACTCGGAAAAATCAAGCATTTCTTTCTACAAGTCCCACCAGTCTGCAGCGGATATTCCAGCAGCCGAAGACTTTCAGCATACTATCTCCATCAGTGTGCAAGCATGGTTCACTTTACCATCTCTGACAAGTCTCGGGTCAACAACTGAGTATGTTACACAGCTGAGTACTACAGAACCACCCAGTCACATTATGTTCTTCAAAATGACTTTTCCAACTAGAAGCCAATTGTTATTGATTTTTATGTGACCTTTAAACCCAAATAAATCATTTGTTACTACAATGGGACTGTTGTGAGCTGATCTTTACCCCTACTGAGACATTGCATAATTTCAGAATTACACATAATCACAGTGCGGGATACAATGAGAAGTCCCAAATGCTCTTACAGAGAATATCGCTTGTGTTTTATTTAGAGCAGTTGTGGCGCAGCCCCATTAACTTGAATAGGGTGCAATGTGACATGCCATTTAATTTTTGCCGCAGAAAAGCAAAACAGCCTAAAATTTGCACCGCCCTGAGCGGATGCATTTAAGCTGCACTATAGTACATTTTTTTTCTTGGGTTTAGATACACAGGTGCAATGAGGCATGGAAAAGTAATAAATAAAAAAAAAAAAACGACTAAATGTTATATTTTCGGGTCTTCTCTAACAAACACATTATAGTTACCCTAATGCCGCATACACACGATCATTTTTCGGCATGAAAAAAAAATAACGTTTTTAAAAACGTCTTTTAAAATGATCGTGTGTGGGCTTCACATCGTTTTTCATGGGTTGTAAAAAATGATCGTGTGTGGGCTAAAACGACGTTAAAAACAAAATTTTAAACCCGCGCATGCTCAGAAAAAAATTATGAGGGGTGACCGATGCTGTGTCCCTATGTACAGGACGTGGAGCTCTGTGTTTACACACAGAGCTCCACGTCCCTGCTCTGTCACCGCCGATCGCATGTACCTGGCGGACACCGCGGCCGCCGGGTACACGCATTGAATCCTCAGCGATGCGACGGCACTGTTTTTCCCCGCTGTGCGCCACTGGGAATTACAACAACATGACGTCCAAAGACGTGATCCCGGCACCTCAGGTCCGCGCTGTGGGCGTCTTTTGTCCATAGAGCGGATCTGTAGAGGTTAAAAACGATGGTGTGTGGGCAACGTCGTTTTTAATGATGAATTTTGAAAAACTTGTTTTTTTTCATGCCGAAAAACGATCGTGTGTACGCGGCATAAGACTATGCACCAGTTTTCTTACATTCCTTTGTAGATGAAGGAGGTTAACTGTACACATGTTCATTGTAGATAGGACTATGCAGCATCTGCAGAGCGCCAATGCCCCCAGTAATTCCAGCAAGATATAGGTTTTAAATGATATTCACATTGGAGAGTTTGCAGCTGACAACATATTGGCAAAGCAAATCTCATAACCAAATAACAGACAACTATCTCCTAAGTAGCCTTCGCTGCCAAGAAGAGAAAGAAAATGAAAACAGCTTTCAGCCTGATCCTACTAACAGCGACGCGATTGCTTTACTCAATCCATCTGCTCTCACTGATTGGTTACAGTTTATTCTGATCTTTGCTCTGATGTGTGGTGTCCTCATGAAACACTGACCTGACCTCATGGAAAGCAAATAACTATTCCAGATATACCCTTCCTCACACACCAAAATAATAATAATAAAAATCACTTTTCCTCCCTGAACGATACCTTTATTCAGGGAAAAACACAGCCGTACAAACAGATTATGCCATAAAGTTCTAGAGCACCAAATACAAAACACCTGTCCAAATCTCAATGTATACGGTATGCTGAAAATGGCCTTGAGAAACCACATATATTTATTTGTTCATACCATGTAGGGTTGCCACCTCATCCATTTAAAGTTTAAACCCAAACACATATGAATTACACAGGTCCTGAGGCTAATTTAATGGAGATGAGGCATCGAGTGAGCTTAATTACCACCTTAACCACTTAAGACCCGGACCAAAATGCAGGTAAAAGAACCAGGCCCATTTTTGCGATTCGGCACTGCGTCGCTTTAACTGACAATTGCGCGGTCGAGCAACGTGGCTCCCAAACAAAATTGGCGTCCTTTTTTCCCCACAAAAAGAGCTTTCTTTTGGTGGTATTTAATCACCTATGCGGTTTTTATTTTTTGCGCTATAAACAAAAACAGAGCGACAATTTTGAAAAAAAAAACAATATTTTTTACTGTTTGCTATAATAAACATCCCCCAAAAATATATAAAAAAAAAATATTTTTTTCCTCAGTTTAGGCCAATCTGTATTCTTCTACCTATTTTTGGTATAAAAAAAAATAAGGGCCTTTTCACACGTGCGGACCGTTTGGTCCGTTTTTTATGGATGAAAAACGGACCGCAATCCTTTCCTATGGGATAGCAGACGTTAGCGGATGAGAATCCGCTAACGTCCGTTTACATCCGTCTCCGTTAAGCTCCGTTTTTTTGAACGGAAGAAAACCCTATTTTTCTTCCGTCAAAAAAACGAAACGGACGAAAAACAGATGTTAGCGGACGATCCGTTTAACATCCGATCCGCTAACATCCGTTTTTCATCAAAATATGTAATAAAAATAAAGTTCTAACAAAAAAAAAAAAACGGACGAAAAAACGGACGAAAAAACTGATGAAAAAAAACAGATCTAAAAAACGGTCCGCACGTGTGAAAGGACCCTAAGCGTTCATTGATTAGTTTGCGCAAACTTTATAGCGTTTACAAAATATGGGATAGTTTTATTGCATTTTTATTTTATTTTTTTACTACTTATGGCGGCGATCAGCGATTTTTTTTCATGACTGCGACATTATGGCAGACACATCGGACAATTTTGACACATTTTTGGGACCATTGTCATTTTCACAGCAAAAAATGCTATAAAAACATTAGGAAAGGCCGCGGCTTCGGCCTAGCTCCGGAGCCGCGGCCATCTTGGTCCACCCGGCGGCGGCCCTCCTCCTCTGTTTACATCCACAGAGGAGGAGGAGCCCCACTCGTGGGACACACGCTGGAAGCGTCTGTACTTCCTGGGGGGGGGGCGTTGTTTTGCCTGGGAGGGGGGGTCTCTTGCCCGAGGAGAGGGGGGTCTCTTGCCCGAGGAGGGTGGGGGTCTCTTGCCCGAGGAGGGTGGGGGTCTCTTGCCCGAGGAGGGTGGGGGTCTCTTGCCCGAGGAGGGTGGGGGTCTCTTGCCCGAGGGGGGGGTCTCTTGCCCCCCTCCTATCCTTGTCCCAGATGTAATCTCATCTGAATCGGCTAGTTGAGACCCACAGGTACCTTCAAAGCCTCTGAAATAAATCTATCCCCTAGCCCTGCTTGCATTGTCAATGTACATTGATGCCTATAAAGCCATCTCTTAGACCCCTTTCACACTGACCCGCCCATAGCGTCGGCGGTAAAACTCTGATATTTTTATCGCCGACGCTATGGGCGGATTGGCGGCACATTTCGGCCACTAGCGGGGCGGTTTTACCCCCGCTAGCGGCCGAGAAAGAGTTAAAACCGCCTGCAATGCGCTGCTGAAGCACATTGCGGGCGGTATAACCACGCTGTCCTATTAATTTTAATGGAAAGCAGCGGTATACAAACCAGGCCAATATGAATTTTTTTTTTTTTTTTTTAATTCCTAAGATTATAGCTGCCCCGTCTCTCCAGTACCTTTTCTGTGTGTATGTAAAATGTGTGTGTATATTGTTTGTTTATACTGAGTATGTATACTGTATGTGTGTGTATACTGTGTGGCCCCATAATCTATTGCCTGGGGGGGCCCCATAATCTCCTATTGCCCAGGGGCCCCATGAGTTGTCAGTCCAGATTTAGCTATGCTTTAAGTTTTGCCATACAGTATATAATAATACCTTTTCACATAACTGCACAGTAGTCTAATTGTTAACATTTACCTAATGGAACACAATTCTCCTTTTCTAAAAGAAATAAATTAGCAGACAACCACAGGTCAAATATAAAATACCGGAGAGCTCTTAGAAAGGAGTACGAATTCTGTAATCTTCTTTCTCTAAGCTGTGATTAGTGTAATGCATTAAAACTCGAGAACAAAAAAAAGAAACCGGTATTAGATTTGCACAACACCTCGCGACTAAGTAAAACTCAGATACCAGAACGGTTATCTCAAGAGGTCTTTTCAAGTTTCAACAATACAATCATTTTCAGGACCGGGTGTCCAGCGCAGTTGTTTATGGCATGAGGCTTTCTGCGTTAATGACAGCCAAGCATCCACCCTTTCCCTAAAATAAAACCTACCGGTATCTTCATCCTATGTTCTCCTTTTACCAACCAGTAACCTGCACCCCAACACTTAGGAGGTGCACCACACACCCATGGCATTGTTTAAATCGAATGCCCCGTACGCACGACCGGTTTTCACGGCGAGAAAACTGCCATTTTTTAGATTGATCGTGAAAACCGTGTGTATGCTCCCTAGCAGTTTTCTCACCGAAAAAAAACTGCCCGCAAAAAATTTAAACCAGATCTTTTTTTTTCTTGTCGTGTTTCCCTTCTTGTCGCGAAAAACGGTCGTGTGTATGCTTTTCTAGGAGGAAAAAAACGTGCATGCTTAGAATCAAGTATGAGAGGACTCGTTCTGGTAAAACTAGCGTTCGTAATGGAGATATCACATTTGTCACGCTGTAACAGACTGAAAAGCATAAAGCTGAAAAGTGCGAATCGTCTCTCACCAAACTTTTACTAACACGAGTATCAGCAAAAGCAGCCCAAAAGGTAGCGCTATTTGAATGGAACGTCCCCTTTATAGTGCCGTCGTATGTGTTGGATGTCACCGTGGTTTGGATGAGCGTTTTTTTGACTAAACATGTGTATGCATGGCAGGCTTCAGAGGAATCACGTCGGGAAAAACGTTGGGTTTTGGCGTGTCAGGAAAACGGATCGTGTGTACGCCGGATAAGGCTTTGCCAGTATTGGTTTTCTGAGATACTTCCATGAGGTTTCAAAGCTTAGCAGCCTCATACATGTTCTTTTCGGCCACTAAGACAATCAATCATAATGATGGACCAAAAGGGATGTGTTGCAGGCAGGAGAACGCTACTAGGAGCTGTCAAAGCCGTTTATCACAGCATGGTATCGGGTGTGTGGAGGGAATTTTAAGGCACCTGCATCTACTTCAGTGGTTCTCAACCTGGGGGTCGAATGACAATTTGCCAGGGGTCACTGAATCCTGGACTGTTCCTGAATCCCGCACCGTTCTCACAGCCTTTTTGCGGCCACCTAGCAGGGCTGTTCCTAGAGCCTGTGGCCACCCAGCTGTGCTGTTCCAGGATCCCACAGCCACACACTCAGCCTCTTCACAGCCACCCATTCAGTTCACGGCATAGCTGGGGGGCAGAGACTAAAGGTCATTTGACTGGTTTTGGCATAGTTGTCACTGCTGCGAGACACCACAAAGTCGGAGACACAGTGAGTAACACTACCTGTGAATATAGTTGCCGATAAAAGTCCCCACTGCAGTTCTCAGATCAGCAGATGACCTTGATCAAGAGCACCTAAGTTGGCTGATCAAAACTCCTCCCAGCAGTGCCACTCATCCCAACTTCCCACTAGCACTGCCACTGATCCCAACTCCCCCCACCATGGAGTAAGAGAAGGAATAAAAATAAGGAATATGTGGAAGGGAGAGGAAAAGAGGGGGAGGAACAAAGAAAAAGAGAGAAAGAATAAGAGAAAGACGGCCAGAGAGAGGGACAGGGAAAAAACAAGAAATTAGGATAGAGAGGGATAAAAGGGAAATAAATGAGAACAGAGAGAGTGGTTTTAATACTGTACGAGTGGAAGGGACTCCGGGAGCGATAAATGTCCATGGGTTAGGGGCGCAAATTAACTTGTCTTGCCTCTGGTGCTGTCAACACTACGCTATGAAAATTATTTTACTGTTAGGGGTCCCCACATCTCGGGAATTTTTTTTTCAAGGGGTCACAGCACTAGAAAGGTTGAGAACCACTGATCTACTTGATACCACTTGATAAAAGGTGATCACTGGGATAGCAAGAGGTCCTAACCCCCGAAAATATTAAAATGTAAATAATTACCCATTGATGGTTAGGTATGTAGAGATCGAAGACACTTGTAGAAGCTAGCAAACAGTAGTTGCCAGTAATGAAGCAATCTACAGCAATCATTCACTGCACTGACTAACGTAATACGATTGGTTTCTGTGACTCATTGCCCTTTGTACGGTTTCCTGAACAATGTCGGTAAACACTGGTATATAGGTTGCCTGGATCTGGAATCTGCACCATCCAATGTAGGGAATTCTGTATCAGTGTATCTCAGCCAAGTCAGAAAATTACTTTGCAATTAGAGCTACAGCCGGAGATAACAATTAATATCTATTTCCACAGGGATCAAACAGAAGCTGTTCAGCATTATCAAAACACATGCACATTAAACTCAGAGCCTAATTACACAATGCATCAATAACTCCATTCTGAAATCCATTAGATTTTGTCTGGAAACCTTTACAGTCATGCTATAATAATTTTCCTCTCTATTATACCATCAGCACTGACCTGGAATCTGCTCCCAAGTCCCACCATAAGCTTCCCCAATAAAATGTAAAAAGGTCATCCTTTTTATTACCCAATCTGACAAAAGTAATTTAATATAAAAACCCTTTAATTCGATTCTAGCAAAGTTAAAAAATTCAGAATACGCACATATATTACACAAATTCCCAGTACAGCGAAAAAGAAATAGGCCAAATTTTTACATGCGTTTGTTATGTTGTTGATGATGATTTCTAGTGTACGTAATTTCTTCTACATGTTTAGCCAACAATGGCTTCTTCAGGAAATATTTAAGTGTGAACAATATAAAACGAATAGAAAAAAACATTTATTGAATAATACAATAATTTCCACGGTAGCCCTCCATTTTCAGTTGGGTGCAACCATTGGAACCCATGCATAGAATACATTAGGATGAAAAAACTGGGAGACTTTACAACGACTTTAGCACCTTCATGCTGACCGTACGCAAGGGCTTGTACTGGGGTGATGCATGCAGCTGGACGCATTGCCATTGTGTCCGGTGGTCTTTCTTGGGATAACAACCGATGCAGCTAAAAGCCTCTCAGCTGTCCCCCCCGCCCCGTGGCTTTCTCGTACCCCTGGGAGGCCCGAGCGACCAGCCGCCACATTTCCCGGCTAGTCGGAGACCCGAAAGAGGCCGGAATCAGCTTTGATTGGGTCTCGTATCTAGTCATGACATCACTTTCGGTTTACTGGAGCCTTAAAGGTGCCAAAATAAAAAAAAATTACAGTATTGAAAAAAAGCCAAAACTTGCCTATTTAAATGCTTTAACCTCTTCAGGTCCGCGCTATTGACATAATACGTGAACAGCGCGGACCTGAGGTGCCGGGGTCACATCTTTGGACGTGATTTACTTGTAATTCCCCGCGTGCGCCAAAACAGTCCCGACGCATCACCGAGGATCCGATGCGTGTCCCCGGTGGCCGCGATGTCCGTTAGGTACACGCGATCGTCGGTGAGAGAGCAGGGACGTGGAGCTCCGAGTGTAAACACAGAGCTCCACGTCCTGTCAGTGAGAGGAGACAGATGCTGTTTCCCTTGTACATAGGGAGACAGCATCGGTCACCTCCCCCAGTCACCCCCCTCCCCCCACACAGTTAGAACACACCCAGGCAATACATTTAACCCCTTCCTCACCCCCTAGTGTTAACCCCTTCAATGCCAGTCACATTTATACAGTAATTAGTGCATTTTTATAGCACTGGTCGCTGTATAAATGTGAATGGCGCCAAAAATGTGTCAAAAGTGTCCGATGTGTCCGTCGCAATATCACAGTCCCAATAAAAATCGCAGATCGCTGCCATTACTAGTAAAAAAACAATATAAAAAAAAAAATCATAATTATGTCCCCTATTTTGTAGGTGCTATAACTTTTGCGCAAAGCAGTCACTTATTGTGATTTTTTTTTTTTTTTTTTTACCAAAATACGTAGAAGAATACGTATCGACCTTAACTGAGAAAAAAAAATATTAAAAAAAAAAAAAAAATGGGATATTTATTATAGCAACAAGTAAAAAATATATATATACAGGGAGTGCAGAATTATTAGGCAAGTTGTATTTTTGAGGATTAATTTTATTATTGAACAACAACCATGTTCTCAATGAACCCAAAAAACTCATTAATATCAAAGCTGAATATTTTTGGAAGTAGTTTTTAGTTTGTTTTTAGTTTTAGCTATTTTAGGGGGATATCTGTGTGTGCAGGTGACTATTACTGTGCATAATTATTAGGCAACTTAACAAAAAACAAATATATACCCATTTCAATTATTTATTTTTACCAGTGAAACCAATATAACATCTCAACATTCACAAATATACATTTCTGACATTCAAAAACAAAACAAAAACAAATCAGTGACCAATATAGCCACCTTTCTTTGCAAGGACACTCATGCAGCCTGCCATCCATGGATTCTGTCAGTGTTTTGATCTGTTCACCAACAACATTGCGTGCAGCAGCAACCACAGCCTCCCAGACACTGTTCAGAGAGGTGTACTGTTTTCCCTCCTTGTAAATCTCACATTTGATGATGGACCACAGGTTCTCAATGGGGTTCAGATCAGGTGAACAAGGAGGCCATGTCATTAGTTTTTCTTCTTTTATACCCTTTCTTGCCAGCCACGCTGTGGAGTACTTGGACACGTGTGATGGGGCATTGTCCTGCATGAAAATCATGTTTTTCTTGAAGGATGCAGACTTTTTCCTGTACCACTGCTTGAAGAAGGTGTCTTCCAGAAACTGGCAGTAGGACTGGGAGTTGAGCTTGACTCCATCCTCAACCCGAAAAGGCCCCACAAGCTCATCTTTGATGATACCAGCCCAAACCAGTACTCCACCTCCACCTTGCTGGCGTCTGAGTCGGACTGGAGCTCTCTGCCCTTTACCAATCCAGCCACGGGCCCATCCATCTGGCCCATCAAGACTCACTCTCATTTCATCAGTCCATAAAACCTTAGAAAAATCAGTCTTGAGATATTTCTTGGCCCAGTCTTGACGTTTCAGCTTGTGTGTCTTGTTCAGTGGTGGTCGTCTTTCAGCCTTTCTTACCTTGGCCATGTCTCTGAGTATTGCACACCTTGTGCTTTTGGGCACTCCAGGGATGTTGCAGCTCCGAAATATGGCCAAACTGGTGGCAAGTGGCATCTTGGCAGCTGCACGCTTGACTTTTCTCAGTTCATGGGCAGTTACTTTGCGCCTTGGTTTTTCCACACGCTTCTTGCGACCCTGTTGACTATTTTGAATGAAACGCTTGATTGTTCGATGATCACGCTTCAGAAGCTTTGCAATTTTAAGAGTGCTGCATCCCTCTGCAAGATATCTGACTATTTTTGACTTTTCTGAGCCTGTCAAGTCCTTCTTTTGACCCATTTTGCCAAAGGAAAGGAAGTTGCCTAATATTTATGCACACCTGATATAGGGTGTTGATGTCATTAGACCACACCCCTTCTCATTACAGAGATGCACATCACCTAATATGCTTAATTGGTAGTAGGCTTTCGAGCCTATACAGCTTGGAGTAAGACAACATGCATAAAGAGGATGATGTGGTCAAAATACTCATCTGCCTAATAATTCTGCACTCCCTGTATTTTTAAACTGTCGCTCTTTTTTTCATTATAACGCAAAAAATAAAAACCGCACAGGCAATCAAATACCACCAAAAGAAAGCTCTATTTGTGAGGAAAAAAAGGACACCAATTTTGTTTGGGTGCCACGTCGCACGACCGCGCAATTGTCAGTTAAAGCGACGCAGTGCCGGAAGCTGAAATTTCGCCTGGGCACGAAGGGGGTTTATGTGCCCAGTAAGCAAGTGGTTAACCACTTAAGACCCGGACCTTTATGCAGGTAAAAGGACCTGGCCAGTTTTTGCGATTCGGCACTGTGTCGCTTTAACTGACAATTGCGCGGTCGTGCAACGTGGCTCCCAAACAAAATTGGTGTCCTTTTTTTCCCACAAATAGAGATTTCTTTTGGTGGTATTTGATCACCTCTGCGGTTTTTATTTTTTGCGCTATAAACAAAAATAGAACGACAATTTTGAAAAAAAATTCAATAT
The DNA here is from genome assembly GCA_029574335.1 of Rana kukunoris. Taxonomy (NCBI): domain Eukaryota; kingdom Metazoa; phylum Chordata; class Amphibia; order Anura; family Ranidae; genus Rana; species Rana kukunoris. The sequence continues at coordinate 159,988,982 of CM056055.1, forward strand.
TTTTTACTTTTTGCTATAATAAATATCCCCCAAAAATATATAAAAAAAAACGTTTTCTCCCCCTCAGTTTAGGCCGATACGTATTCTTCTACCTATTTTTGGTAGAAAAAAAAAAAAATCTCAATAAGCGTTTATCAATTGGTTTGCGCAAAATCTATAGCGTTTACAAAATAGGAGATAGTTTTATTGTCTTTTTATATATTTTTTTTTTTACTACTTATGGCGGCAATCAGCGATTTTTTTCGTGACTGCGACATTATGGCAGACACAGACAATTTTGACACATTTTTGGGACCATTGTCATTTTCACAGCAAAAAATGCTTTAAAAATTATTGTTTACTGTGAAAATGACAAGTGCAGTTTGGGAGTTAACCACTAGTGGGCGCTGTAGGGGTTATGTGTGACCTCATCTGTTTTTCTAACTGTAGGGGGGCAGGGCTGGACAAGTGGCGTCATTGATTGTGTTTCCTTATATTAGGGAACACGCGATCAATGAAGCTGCCACTGTAAAGAACGGGGAAGCTGTGTTTACACTCCGGCGGCGATCGGGTCCGCGGGTCCCGTGGTCACGGAGCTTCGGACCGGGTGGCGGGCGATCGCCCGCGACCCACGGCTGGGCATTTTAAGAGGACGTACAGGTACGTGCTTGTGCCCAGCCGTGCCATTTTGCCGACGTATATCTGCAAGAGGCGGTCCTTAAGTGGTTAAAAAGGTGAAGAAGAGAGATTTGGGGACTTTTAGACCCCAGATCCCTCCATAAAGCGTATCTGTCACTGCCTTTTACTGTCACAAGGATTGTTTACATTCCTTGTTACAGCAATAAAAATGATCAGAAATATATTTTTAAAGAGACGGTGTAAAAATAAATAAAAAATAAAGTGCCCCGTCCCTCCGTGCTCGCTCGCTAAAAAGCAACACATACGCAAGTCGCGCCTGCAAATGTAAACGATGTTCAAACCACACATGTAAGGTATAGCCGTGATCATTAGAGCGAGAGCAATATTTCTGGCACAAGACCTTCTCTGAACTGAACTCTAAACTTGTAAGCGGTAGACATTTTTAAAGTGTCGCCTACGGAAATTTTTAAGTACCTCAGGTTTCTCACCATTCCACAAGTGTGTGCCATTTTAAAGCATGACATGTTATGCATCTATTTACTCAACGTAACATCTTTCACATTATACAAAACAATTGGGCTAACTTTATGGTTTTGTTTATTTTTAATTCATGAAAGTGCCTATTTTCCCCCAAAAAAAATTGCGGTTGAAACACCGCTGTGCAAATACAGTGTGACATAAAATATTGCAATGATCAACCTTAAAGTGAGATTGTCGAGTCTCGTTTAAAAAAAAAAATAAAAAAAATAAACGAATATGTCATACTTACCTCCTTACGTTGGTTTTGCACAGAGCAGCCTGGATTCTCCTCTTCTCGGGACCTTCTTTGCTGCTCCTGGCTCCTCCCTCCTATTGAGTGCCCCCACAGTCAGCAGCTTCCTATGGGGCCACTGGAGCCGAGTCACAGCTCCATGTGTCCATTCAGACAAGGAGCCTGACCCGGCCCCACCCTGTCCGTTTCCTGATTGGCTAAATGGCTTTGATTGACAACTGTGGGAGCTAATGGCGCTGCTGCTGTGTTTCAGCCAATCAGGAGGAGTGTCCCGGATGGCTTAGACATTTCTGGACATCGCTGGAGAGAGAGGGGGCTCAGTTAAAGTAATTAGGTGGGTGCTGGGGTGGCTGCTACACACAAGTTTTTTTTATCTTAATGCATTAAGAAAAAAAAATCTTCTCCCTTTACAGCTCCTTTAACCACTTGCTGACCAGCTGCCGCATTTATACTGCACAAGGTGGCTCAGCTGCACTAGCTTCTGTAGGTGCACGCACACGCCCTGATTAGCCAGCGGGGGAGCCAATCAGCGGGTCCAGCGGACTCAGTCGAGCAGAGACAGAACGGGGATCTGCCAACGAAAACAAGGCAGATCTCCATTCTGACAGGGGATTACACCGAGATCCTGTCTTTCTGCTATGCAGGAAAATAGCTCTGTGTTATCCCAGGCAGCCCATCCCCCATACAGTTAGTAAACACACCCAGGGAACACAGTTAACCCTTTGATCGCCCGTTAACCCCTTCCCTGCCAGTGTCATTAGTACAATGTCAGTGCATATTTTTAGCACCAATCACTGTACTAATGTCACTGGTTCCCAAAAAAGTGTCAAAAATGTCAGTTAGGTGTTTTTTTACATCACAAAAAAAAAAAAACGCAGAGGTGATCAAATACCACCAAAAGAAAGCTCTATTTGTGGAAAAAAAAAGGACACAAATTTTATTTGGGTACAGCGTCGCACGACTGCTCAATTGTCAGCTAAAGTGCCGTAACACAAAAAATGGCCTGGTCATTAAGGGGGGGAACCCTTTACGGGGCAGAAGTGGTTAAGGCTTTAGAACCACTTTTTGGCAAATGCCCTGGACCACATCTAAGTAGTAAAAAGCGATCTCCATTGGATAAACCAGCATAGGGCAGAGTGATGGAAGCAGAGTTTTCTAATTTAGAGGAAAGGAGTACACTACCTTAGGTAGGAAGGAAGGGCTCGAAGGATGACCTTATTCCTCTGCAGGTTGCAGTATAACCAAGATTAAACTGAATTACTAAGCAGGTAGATGGCTACCTGGAGTAAACCAATTGGGTCTACTCTGGCCTGTATCAGCCTGGTACCTATCTAATGGTTGTATTTTCAGCACATCATACAATGGGCACAGATCAATGATGCAGAAAGGATAAGTGAAGCAGCTTCTAATAATTTTAGTTCTATCTCTCCATAGTCAAAACTCGCAGGACAAAAATAGAACAAATCTGTCTCTAAACCGATAATGCAGAATATATAGAAAACACATAAATCAAGACGCTCAAAGTAATCATTATTCCTCGCAATAAAAACTAAAGTGCATTGGCCACCTATCCATTTTCCACACTTGCATGCCACCACTTTAAAAATCAAAGTCAGTGTTTTTTCTCGGATCAGGAGTCTCAATTCACTTATGGTTATGCTTTGTAAATTTTCCACTCTGCCAAAGAGATCCGTGCTCCTGGTTGATAAATAACACTTAAAGCTCTGCGTACCATGCCCACTGTCTCAATGATGTCACATCCCCTTGATATAGGATCTCATTAAAGTTCCTGTTCAAACACAAGAACAGGTCAAGAACACTGCTGCTCCTTACTAATGCTGTATTATCAAAGAAAAGCTTTTAGTGCAATTCTCCCGTCATCTAAAAGACTAGGAATAAAGTTTAAGACATTCAGAGATTAATCAAAAATAAAAATGTAGACATAAAAGATCATTCTTCAGTGCACAAGTTCAATGCATTCTGCGTCAGAAGCAAATTAACTGTTTCAATGTCATGGAAATAGCCATATTTTGTTAATGTTCTAATAAGAGTATATGGTCACAGACAGTCATTAAAGGGGTTGTAAACCCTCATGTTTTTTCACCTCAATGCATCCTATGCATTAAGGTAAAAAAATACCTGGCAGTGACCGGCCCCCCAGCCCCCCGTTTTACTTAACTGAGCCCTGGAATTTCCAACGGCAGATATGTGCTGTCCCTCTGCCTGGGGTTCTCGGCTTTTGATTGGATAGATTTATTGGCTCCTGCTGCTGTCAATCAAATCCAAAGACGCGGACTCCGGGGGCCGAGTCCTACATTCGGCATCTATAAAACGCAAAATGATGGACTCGGGAGCGCGCCTGCAAGGTAACCTCCCGAGAGAGTGCTTCTCCTAGGGGGTTATACCATGCGGGGAGGAGCCGCGAGAGCCGCCAAGGGACCCCAGAAGTTGAGGATCGGGGCCACTCTGTGCAAAACAAACTGCAGTGGACACAAGTATGACATGTTTATTTAAAAAATAAAAATAAAATTTGAGGCTTTAAAATCACTTTAACCACTTCCCATCCCGGCTATTATAGAATGACGGCCACAAGGTGGCTCTACAATGCCAGGAGGATGTCATATGACGTCCATGGGCCTCCTGGCCCACCGTGTCACTTAGATGCCGATGCACGTGCCTGGCGGCTGCGATGTATGCCAGGTACCTGTGATCGGCACAGATCCACGTCCTGTCAGGGAGAGTAGACCGATGGTGTGTCCCTTGTACATAAGGACACCAATCAGTCACCTCCCCCAGTCAGTCCCCTCCCCTCACAGTAAGAATCACTCCCAGGGAACACATTTAACCCCATGATCGCCCCCTAGTGTTAGGATCGCCATAACATCGCAGTCCTGACAAAAATCGAATATAACCGCCATTACTAATAAAAAAGAAATAAAAAATAATGTCATAATTCTATCCCCTATATTGGGAGCTATAACTTTTGCGCAAACCAATCACCAATCGCTTATTGCGATTTTTTTTTTTACCAAAAATACTTATGTCTCTGTATAGAGAAGAGACACAAGTAAAGGGGCATTACGGTAGCGGTTATAAGGTGCCTGTTCCAGGCTAGAAAACTGATAGCACAAAAGTGGCTGTCACAGGAAGCACCCACATCAGTGGAATGGGTTAATGTCATAAACTCGACAATTTGGAAGGAAAAAGTAGCCTTAACCAGATGTGGAAATTTAAACAAATTTAAAATACTGTGGGAGCCCTGGCTGAGTAAAATGGGATGTCCACCCTAGAGGAGAGTAGAGAAGAATAATCGATTGGAAAAGGGAGATCAGCCAGACAGGAAAGAGAGGGAGGAGATAGAGAGAGAGGGAGAGAGAGAGAGCTGCACTTTAGAGATAAAGGGAATAAATTCACCTAGAAGAAAAAGTTTACACTGCAGCAGAGATAGAACTTGTGTTTGAGGTCCTAATAGGATGTGTGTGTGTGTGTGGGGGGGGGGTTATGGATAAGATATGTACCTCAAAAATGTATGTAATGCATACCTTTGTACAGGGGCGGACTGACTATTGACGCACTCGGGCACTGCCCGAGGGCCCCATGCCACTAAGGGGCCCCATCAGGATTGCCAGGCTCAGTAAAACCAGGGACAGTATGTAAAAGTTTGTGCTTTTTTTAACATCTGTCCCCGATATGTCCGAAACCAACATGCTTTTGATGTGAAAATCCTGAGATTTTAGCTGCCCTGCCTCCTGGCGTGGTGGCCATCTGTAAGCCCAGGGACCCCATAATCTTCTATTGCCCGGGGGCCCCATGAGTTGTCAGTCCACCACTGCCTTTGTATAGAGATGTATGTGTCTTATTAGATATTTTTATATGGAAAAAAAGTAATTAAGAATATATAAATAAAAAAAATAAAAAAAGGGAAAGAAAAAGAAGGGAAAAGGGGAAAAAAAATTGGCAACGCAAAGCTGTAAACTCGCATAAAAAAAAAAAAAAAGGGATGTGCACAGGCACCCGCTGATTGTTTAGTACACAGGCAGAACGGCAATTTACCTATGTAAACTAGGCAGATCATCATTCTATCAGTAGGGAAGGCATTGGTCCTGTGTTCTTGCAAAGCAAAAAAAAAAAATAGTGCAGTGTTCAATAAAAGTACAGGACCCCTTTATTTATACACGTATCACTTGTATGATGTGTGATCAATAAAAATAATTTGATGGGTAATAAAGCTGTACTAGCACCACATATTTTTCTCTGATTTACTATAAGGTCACACCTTTATTATATTACTTGCTTTCGTTCTCCTGCCCAAATGTGCCAAAAGCAAACCTGCCCTGGCCACTTTTTAAAGTACACCTGTGTGCAAAAAGAAAAAAAGACTACAAAACTTAAGTTGGTGACAGGCGAATTGAAATTTGAAGGGTTCAGCAGGGACCGTCTGAATTTCAATCAGTGTGGCCCTCCCTGTTCAACACAAGTCGATCGTTTGATCAACTTCTGTAGAAGGGACATGCTGGAAAATGTTTGTTGATCAGCAGGGAATCTCGCAATCAAAATACAATGTCATGGCGGGGGGATTTCTCCATCAATCTGTGTGGACGGAGGAATCTTTTTGGCTGGTAATTGATGCAGTCTCACCCGAGATCTGCCGCAGAAACTCCCAACATTCATACGCTAATATCACATTTCTTTAGCAACTATATAATTGTGAACAGGCACATTCTCTGCCCCCCCCCCCCCCCCTCAGTGTCTAAACATGTTTATATGAGGCACAGGTACTTGGCATTAGATTGTATGTAAATCATTTGTTTTATTTTCTTCAGTTGACATGCAAATTCCGCATTTGATCTTACCATCAGCTCTGAGCGCTTTCGGGTTCAGAGCGGTCAATCGCCAGGCAGTACGCTAGTCAAGCATAGTCTTTGCTTAAAGGGACACTAAAGGTTCCCTTTTTTTTTTGTTTAAATATCAAACATGTCACACTCCACTGTGCAGCTCATTTTGCACAGAGTGGCCCCGTTCCTGGTCTATTGGGGTCCTTCGGTGGCTGTCTCGGCTCCTCCCCACATAAACTAACCCCCTTCATGGTAAGCTCTCAGGCTTTCAGGCACTCTCCCGTGATACAGCCGGCAGCTATAGCCATTGACTGTATCACTCGGCACCGCCCCCGGCGCATCGCGTCAGTGATTTGATTGACAGCAGCGGGAGCCAATGGCTGCGCTGCTATCAATTGACCAATGAATGAGCCGAGAAGGCCACCCGAGAAGCCAGCGTGTTCACGGCCGTGGGACTTTTAAGGGGTCAGGTAAGTAAACAGTGGACTGGGGGGCTGCTAATTGTCGGATGTTTTTTCAACTTAATGCATAGAATGCATTAAAGCGGAGGTCCACCTAAACAAAACATATTAAAAGCCAGCAGCTACAAATACTGCAGCTGCTGACTACCATAATAAATGGACACTTACCTGTCCAGAGCGCCCGAGATTTCGGCAGCCGAAGACGAGCAAATGCTTCTCTCTCGGCTGACATCCTCGGTGAGCGAACCAGGAAGTGAAGTGATTCACTTCCCGGTTCCCTACTGCGCATGCACGAGTCGCGCCATGCATTTTCACTGGTCCCTGCTGTGTTGAGAGAACTGTGTGTTTCCCTCAACACAGAGGGGGGGGGGGGGTGTATTTTGCGGATATTCTGCAGATCTCTCTCCATGGAAGTGGGTGCAAATACCTGTATTATACAGGTATCTGTACCACCCTCCCCACTGAAAGGTGCCAATTGTGGCACCGGAGGGGGGGGGGGGGGGGGGGGAGGAATCTAATGTACCTTTAGGCCCCGGGTGGCTGTTTTACCGCAGCTAAAAGCATGTTTATGTTTTGCTGGAATTCAAGACTCCAGGCACAGCGATTAGCTACATTTGTACAGTGCTTTTAGCTGTGGTTGCGTTTAGCCGCGGCACGATATTGAACGGGGATCCGACTTGGATCCCTGCCAATATCAAGCACTGCGTCTGGTATGAATCTTGAGGGGGAACTCCACACCAAATTTCAAATAAAAAACCGGCATGGGTTCCCCCTACAGGAGCATACCAGGCCCTTGAGTCTGCTATAGATTTTAAGGAGACACCCCGTACGCCGAAAAAAACAGCGTGGGGTTCCCCCCAAAATCCATACCAGACCTAAATCCGAGCAGCAGCCCGGCCGGTCAGGAAAGGGGTGGGGACGAGCGAGTGCCCCCCCCTCCTTAACCGCGCCAGGCCGCACGCCCGGGCTTCTGTCGCCTTCTGCTTCTCTTCTTCTTCGATGTTGACACGTCGCTTCCTCCCGCTGTAATGCCAGGTGCGCGGCTCGCACCAACATATATAGGCCTCTTATGACGTCACACTCCCAGAATGCTCCGGTACCACCGGAGCATTCTGGGCCCCCCAGCACCTACCCTCCCATGTTGAGGACATGCGGTCTGGCATGGTTAAGGAGGGGGGAGCCGCTCGCTCGTCCCCACTCCTTTCCTGACCAGCTGGGCTGCTGCTTGGATACGGGTCTGGTATGGTTTTTGGGGGGAACCCCACAACGTTTTTTTGGCATACGAGGTGTCTTCTTAAAATCTATAGCAGATCCAAGGGCCTGGTATGCTCCTGTAGGGGGAACCCATGCCGTTTTTTTATTTGAAATTTGGCGTGGAGTTCCCCCTCAAGATTCATACCTAACACAGCTGACACAGTGCACTGCGATTACTTGCGGTTATGTGCCGATAGCTGCGGGATTTCGCAGCTGGACGCATCCAGTTCTATTTTTCTATCCGCACAAAACCGCTGGGAAAAAAAACGCAGGTAACCGTAGTGTGTGAATGATGTCATAGGAAAGCATTGTGTGCTTCCAGCTGCGGTAAAATCCGCAGCTAAAAGCACCATTCTATCCGTCCGTGTGAAAGGCCCCTTACAACCCCTTCAATTACCTTCAACAGAGTACAAGGATGACATCATGGGTCTATTATGTAATAAAATAGCACAAGTAACAGGTTAGCCTTAAAGAGAACCTATCACCTATACTATGCAATTACATATGTTAAAATTAAAACATTTTTTTTTTTTTTTTTAAAGCACCCCCTCAGGTAGACATAACTATGAAAAGAGATTGTGCCACAAACATTATGCATCGCCACAGACAAGACAAAGAGTGAGGACAAGAATTCTAGGGCCATCATTAACAGGTAACACGAAATTGAATTGTAAATGCTAATAAAGTATCACCTATAGACAATTTTGAGTACCGCTGTTTAATAATGGGGCACACGCAGTTTTATGGCTTTATGTATTTGGTATCGATTCCTAATTTGTCATATTTTTCCTAAATATTATACTGTTTGGGCCAGATTCTCATAGAATTTCGCTTGCGTACTGTAAGCCATTTGCACTACGCCGCCGCATCGTACTAGAGCAGGTGCCGTATTCCCTAACCATTTGCTCCGTCGTTTGCGTAGCGAAAATGGCCCAGCGTAAGCCCGCGTAATTCAAATGAGGCGGCTTGTATTTAAATTAAGCGCGCCCCCGCGTCGAACGAACTGCGCAAGCGCCGGCCGGGGAAAAAGCCCAGTGCGCATGCTCCAGCTCACGTCGGAAAGCGTCGTTGAAACCGACGTCAAAACAACGTGATCGACGCTTACGCAATGCCCTATTCGCGAACGAGTTAGTAAAACGACGTAAGCGACGGAAAAAGCCGACGCTGACCCGACGCCATACTTAACATGGCATCCGACGGCACCCGACGGAACTTCGTAAGGTTACTCCACATAGAAGCTGGGGTAACCTTACGCGGACGAAAACGACGTACGCGACGACGGGGCAGCGTAAAAGCGATCGGGAATCGGCTTACTACCTCATTTGCATATGCAAATGAAAAAACAACGTAAAGGCCACCTAGTGGCCGGAGTTGTCATTACAACTACGATCCGCAAGTGTAATGGTTTTACACTTGTCGGATGTAGAAGCGTATCTATGCAAAAGTGATGCTAAGCATCACACGCATAGATACGAGGCAAAAAAAAAACGGCGTTACGACGGGGTATCTGAGATACTCCGTCGTATCGCCACTGAGAATCTGGCCCAGAGTGTGCACATTTCAATGTTTTTTTTTTTACTGAAAATTCAGATTTAATAAACCATGTAAATATCATGTGACTCAAACAAAAAAACTGCAATTGCCACCATAAGGAATATGTCTTATATATGAGGACATTAAAAGGGCTTTATATCGACTGCTGTTCTCTTCTAAAAAGGAAGAGCTAAGCCTTGTGAGAAATAATAGGTCTCCTGCAGAGACAATATACTAAACAATTTCCCACTGGTATACTTTGGAACAAAACTTTCCAGCATTTTGGAATGTTTGAACTTATCATGGCTTTTTGTTCTTGGAGACAATCCAAACACTTTTGCAGATCCATAACAAAGAACATATTAAAGTGGTTGTAAAACCTCTCTTATCACTTGCACCTACAGGTAAGCCTAGATTAAAGGGGTTGTAAAGGAAATTCTTTTTTTCATAATAAGCATCCTTTACCTGCAGACATTCCTCTTTTCACTTCCTCATTGTTTGTTTTTGCTCAGAAGTTGCTCTATTTCTTCTCTGTTCTGTTCACTTCTTGCTTGTCTGATTGTTACTCACCACAGTGAAGGGAGGCTTTACTGCGGTGGTCAGTGATGTGCTTGCCCCCTCCTGGGAACCACATCTGTGTGGCAGGACGCTCTCTACGTGTTAGAGACTTCAAGGCGGTGTGAATTACTGGGCGTGCCACAATTCATACAGGGAAATGTAGTTCTTACATGAACGAACGATGCAAACCAGGAAGTGAATGAGAGAAAAGAAAATAGAACGCTGGAGGTGATATAGATGAAGGAATTTAATAGGTATTTACTCTTTTTTTTTTTAACAGAATCATTACACTATTCTGTCTGTCTACCTTGCAGACATTCATTTTAGGCAAAACATTTTTTTCCTTTACAACTCTTTTAAGGCTTACCTGTAGGTGCAAGAAATATCTCCTCAACCTACACAGTTAAGGAGATATTTGCAGAGAAAAATGCACCGATGTCTGGGGCGCATGCGCGCCGGAGACATTGGCACAGGCGCACTGAGAATGCCGGTTTTTAGAATGATAATGATGGCTTTGACGGCTCCCGTGTGCATGCGCAGAGTGATGTCATCGCCGCTCCGGCCATTCACAGCGCCGGATACCCGGAAGTATCCTGTGGGAGAGATGTCTGCGGCCGGAGGGGGACACGAGGAAGGCTTCGATTCAAGGCAGTGATGGTGAACTTTGGCACCCCAGATGTTTTGGAACTACATTACACATGATGCTCATGCCAAGGTTCACCATCACTGATCTAAGGTAAGTACTGTAATTCATAATAAGCTAGTATGCTAGTTTTTTTGGGGGGGCGGGGGGGTTACAACCACTTTAAAGGGGTTGTAAAAGGTACTATTTTTTTTTCCTAAATAGCTTCCTGTACCTTAGTGCAGTCCTCCTTCACTTACCTCATCCTTTGATTTTGCTTTTAAATGTCCTTATTTCTTCTGAGAAACCCTCACTTCCTGTTCTTCTGTCTGTAACTCCACACAGTAATGCAAGGCTTTCTCCCTGGAGTGGAGTGTCGTGCTCGCCCCTCCCTTGGACTACGGAGAGTCAGGACGCCCACTAAAACACAGCTCCTTTCTCTATCCGCAACACAGAGAGCGTCGTGACTCTCCTGTAGTCCAAGGGAGGGGGCGACAGGCCTGAATTTTTGGCTGGATTCGAACCTGAAATGCACCAGAAGACACACAGGACTCCTCTGCAAATGGCTCCGCAGCCGTCCTGGAGCTCCATAGAGAGCCGGTCAAAATCTTCTGACATGTAAATTAGATGTGAGGAAACCCGAATACAATTCACACTGCATTAACCCGGCCTTAATGCATGACCCCCATAAACCCTAAAGCATGCATACAAAATGTATTCTATAGATATGCAGGCCTACATATTTTTATTAGAACCCTCATCTATTTCTAAACCTTTCTAATCAAGTCAGCCAGCCTTCAAAAATTGATACCACTCTCTCCCATATCACATTTTATTCTGTGCTCTCAAAGTATCCAGCGATAATGTGTGGCTGTCCGATGAAGCCATTCAGCTCACAGAAGATGGTGCCGTTACTAGCAGTGCAGGTACAGCATATGTGCAAGAATGGGCTGGAGGCCACAAGGTGGAGTACAACGGCTGCCATTAAGGCGCACCACTTAGTTGTTATAGCAACAACAATGTGTAGAGACTGTACTTCTATCTAAATATGTTTCTCACATTTCATTTCTGTAATCTGACTTTACAATATTATTCAGCAATATAAAATAGATATTTCTGTACTTTCTGTTGCGGACTTCATTCTCTTGTAATAAATGTGACATTTTGTGCACTGCAGTCACTAGGAAAGTGTAGTATATTAGATATATATATATATATATATATATATATATATATATATATATATATATATATATATATCTTGTATTTTCCGGCGTAGAAGACGACTTTTTGCATCTAACATAATGCCCCAAAAGTCGGGGTCGTCTTATATGCCGGGTACCTGTCTGTCAGACGGCGGCCATCCATTATTCAAAAGCCCCGCCGCCTCCTCTGACTGTTCCGTGATAGGCGGAACACTAATTTTCCCAGCAGAGCCTCTGTTCAGTGTCGGCCTCGGACGAGAGGACATCCGTGATAGGCGGAACACTGAACAGAGGCTCTGCTGGGAAAATTAGTGTTCCGCCTATCACGGAACAGTCAGAGGAGGAGGCGCAGCTTTTGAATAATGGATGGCCGCCTTCTGACATACTCTGCAAACAGGAGAAGGCAGGGAGATCGTCGAGGCAGGGAATGGAATGGCACAGTGAGGCATGTATAGATGGCACAGTGAGGCATGTATAGATGGCACAGTGAGGGGTCGTCTTATACAGCGAGTATATCCCAAAACCAACATTTTAGCTGGAAAATTAGGGGGTCGTCTTATACGCCGGAAAATACGATTAAATATACACACACACACTGCACTTTCCTAGTGACTGCAGTATTACACATTTATATATATATATATATATATATACACACATACACACACACACACACACACATACACTACAGTCACTAGGAAAGTGCAGTATATATATATATATTTTTTTTTTACATATTTCTGAATAGTAAGAATCAGATAACCGCGTTCTTACCAGCGCCGCGTGCTCACAGGAAGCTCAGCAGGAAGTCAAAACAGTTACTGTAGTAGGGAAGAGGGAATCCAGATGACAGACACAAGTCCTCATACTCTGGTGAAATATGTGACCCCTGCCACTGTAATACACAACGACATTTAATCCATATTCTAATAAGAAGCAGAAGGGGTCCGTGGACACGTCACGGCTAAAGCAATTGTGCTACAGGGCAAATTATTTAATATTCTGGAAGAAGAGTTTTAAATCTTTACAAACAGATATAATTCTTTCAATATTTAATTGCATTATAGTGTTTTCCAAATCTGAAAATAGATTTTAGATGAGAAAAGTTCAGCTTGTTTATTCACATTAACAAAACAACTTACTTCCTCAGTACTGGGATTATTTGCATTCAAATTGCGCAAGCAATCGCTACGGCATTCTCCAAATTAATATTTTTTTAGTGGGCCCCCCTCCCAATTCATAAAAATAAAAAAAAAGCCTAAAAACAGAAAATTAAAGTTGTTGGCTAATTACAGCACACAATAGTAAATCACAGCTGTCATAAATGTATCCTATTCATGACAGTTCAAAATGTTGCCGTTACAGTGATCACCACTAACAACAAAGTGTAAAAAATAATAAAAAATCCATGATTCTTTTCCCCCTTCCCACAGGATGAACTCGGGGTAGGGGGGGGAATTACCCTAGCCGTGAGACCCGCTTGTCATCACACTAAACAAACTACTGAGCACAGTGAACAGACAAAAACATTTTTAATACCGTATTTGCCGGCGTATAAGACGACCCCCTAATTTTCCAGCTAAAAGGTTTGTTTTGGGATATACTCACCGTATAAGACGACCCCCTAATTTTCCAGCTAAAAAGTTTGTTTTGGGATGTACTCGCCGTATAAGATGACCCCCTTCCGACACACCTCACTGTGCCCGTTGCCTACCTCACTGTGCCCATTGCCTACCTCACTGTGCCCATTGCCTACCTCACTGTGCCCATTGCCTACCTCACTGTGCCCAACTCCAGATCTTATCCCTGTATGCAGAGTCAGTCAGACTTTAGGCGTCCATTGTTCAAAAGCCGCACCGACTGTTTTGTGATAGGTGGAACACTCAGTTTCCCAGCAGAGCCTGTGTTCGGTGTTCCACCTATCACAGAGGTCCTCTTGTTCGAGGCCGAGGATGAGAGGACCTCCGTGATAGGCGGAACACTAAGTGTTCCGCCTATCACGGAACAGGACGAGGAGGAGGCGTGGCTTTTGAATAATGGACGCCCACAGTCTGACTGACTCTGCATCCGGCGTATAAGACAACCTCCGATTTCTGGACGATATTTTGAAATATACAAAAGGTCGTCTCATATGCTGGAAAATACGGTAAAAGTCCCTTCCAACCCCCAACAAATCCTTACTGGCATAAAGTGAATATCTATCTGTACAATCCTGTGAAATAAAGTAGTGTAAACAAATACCGTATTTATCAGGCGTATAACACGCACCTTTTCCCCCTGAAAATAGGGGGGAAATCACGGATGCATGTTATACGCCAATAGCCTACCTCGGAGAAGGGGGACGAGCGCCGCCGGAATCACCGAGCCGTCATGTTCTGTTTACTCGGCTCTGACATCACACAAACGTTCTGCCTCCTCCACCAGCATTGGACCAGTGTTCTGTCAATCACAATAGCTGGCCCAATGGCGATGGCGGAGGCAGGACTGTGTATGTGACTGCCGACTGAAAGCCCAGTACTGTAAACAGAAGATGACAGATCGGTGATTTTGGTGGCGCTCTTCCCCCTCCTGATTTTCTGCACTGCATAAGAGATTGTAAGACTGCAGATAGGCATCAGGCTGCATTGGAAGGGGGCAGATCAGGCTGCAGATGGGCACAGAGGCTGCATTGGATGGGCGCATATCAGGCTGCAGATGGGCACAGAGGCTGCAGATGGGCATTAGGCTGCATTTGGTGGCCGCAATTTAGGCTGCAGATGGGCACAGAGGCTGCATTGGATGGGCGCATATCAGGCTGCAGATGGGCACAGAGGCTGCAGATGGGCATTAGGCTGCATTGGGTGGCCGCAATTTAGGCTGCAGATGGGCACAGAGGCTGCATTGAGGCTGCAGATGGGCATCAGGCTGCATTGAGGCTGCAGATGGACACTAATAAGGCTGCATTGATTGGCACTGACTATTATTTTGCTTCAAAGTGGTGTATTTGAGAAAAACATTTTTTCTTAAATTGAAGTGAGTGTTATACGCCGGCGCGTTTTATACACCGATAAATACGGTATATAAAATTAATAATAGCTGCTGTCACTAACAAGTGTTCTCACTTCACTTAAAAAGTTGCAAATAATAAACAGTGCTGCTTTAAATCAAAAACAATTAATAATTAACAATTAATAATGGTACCAATGTAAACAAAAAAAAATGTAATCAAACATATATTGCTAAAAGTTCATATATTAAATCTGTGACTGATTAAAGTGAATTAAAAAAATCAATAAATCAACAGTGCAAAAATCCAAAGTGCTTGAGCTCTCCTCATGGCTCACAAGCTGCTCCCCTCATATCTGAGTCAAATCAGCAGTGTTCCCCTCTGGGGATAGTAGAGAAGGCTGGTGTGGTGCTGGTAATCACCTTTCTCCTTCAAATCGCTTATTCCCATGGGAAAAAAAAACACTGAGCATCACAGCAGATATGATGGATATGCAAAAGAAGGAAGGCAAAATCTAGTGTTCTAGTGTTTAAAATCTATACACGTCCCATAGACATGTATCATTAAAGCATGGACTACTGAAAAAGTCAAAGGTTTTGTCGATACGCGCCTAGATTGCATATTGACATTACATCGCTGCCATCTTGAGACCTACTGTCCCGCATAGATTACAGTGCCATCCTTGTGAGTTGTATACCTTAACCCTTATATATATATATATATATATATATATATATATATATAATAAATAACAATTTTATTGGAGGGATTTGGAGGGATTTGGATGAGAAAAGTGATTACCAGCACCATGCCAGCCTTCTCTATTATCTCCAGAGGGGAACACTGCTGATTTGACTCGATATAAGGCGAGACTGGTGGAGGAAAGCACAAGCTTGATTATTTTAATTGATTACCATTATTTTGTTTCACTTGTACCATTATTCATTGGTTCGATTTATAGGACAGCACCGTTTAATTGGTTATTTGGCCAATAAGGCAGCCCACCATGACAAGAGGCCAAAAATAATTGTATATCAACATTGCTGATCTCTTGCAGATCCTTTAGGCCCCTTTCACACTGCCATGCTTCTCAGAGCGTCGGATGTCAGCGGTGACATGTCCGCTGACTTCCGATCGGCTAAAAAATGGTTGGATGGCGACATGTCTCCATCTGTCCATGGCGGATCGGATTGGGTGAGATCTAATGAAAACGAACATGCTGTCCATTTTCGCCGATCTCTTCATAGGAGACAGTGGCGTTTGACAAGCCCCTCCCCGCTTAGTGAGCAGAAAGAGACCCGTCATCCACCGGCTCAGCGGAGAGATCTCCCGCTGAGCTGCTGGACCGCTGTGAGCGGATCAGCCACGTGTGGAAGGGGCCTTATAGCCACTTCCGTCTACTTGCATGTACTCCAGCGACTGCTGTACATAATTTCTTGGGGGGGTTCCTAATGGTGAATAGTGGACTATGCCTGCACAGGGTGTGTCGGCATGACTGCTATTAGTCACGACTAGTAGTCCATAATGGACAGGATGACAATGCAGCAGGAGTACAACAGGGAGATAATGGCAAGAACATTGTGACCCTATAAAAGGAAGTGCATGAACATGAGACATTAATGGCAGATCACCGGGCATTATTCTATATTATATATAGATTTTAAAAATATATATAAAAAAATAACTTCTGAAATTACATTAACATTACATTTTAGTACGTATACTGTACTGTAAGCCAACTTCACAATTCCACCTACGTTTTCCACAACCATCCACAAACTATATACACAAACTATCTCCAGATACGCCGTCGTATCTCTGTTTTTGCGGCATCGGATCCATGCGCCTGATTGTTAGAATCAGTTACGCATAGATTTGCCTTAGATCCGACTGGCGTAAGTCACTTACACCGTCGTATCTAAGTTGCATATTTACGCTGGCCGCTAGGTGGCGTTTCCGTCGATTTCTGTGTCAAATATGCAAATGAGCTACATACGCCTATTCCCGAACGTATTTGCGCCCGCTCGTCGCAGTTTACGTTGTTTGCGTAAGCGTAAACTTACCCCTGCTATATGAGGGGTAATGTTGCGTAGGTCCAGCGTATGCAATGTTAAGTATGGACGTCAGGACAGCGTCGTTTTTTTCCGTCGTTTACGTAACTCATTCACGAATAGGGCTTTGCGTAAGTTACGTTCACGTGTATTTGGAGCATGCGCACTGGGATACGTCCACGGTGCATGCGCAGTTCAAAAAAACGTCAAAAACATGGGGTCATGATAGATTTACATGAAACACGCCCACCTCATCCACATTTGAATTACCCGGGTTTACGCCGAGCCATTTACGCTACGCCGCCGCAACTCTGGACGCAAGTGCTTTGAGAATACGGCACTTGCGTCTCTAAGTTTTGGCGGCGTAGGTTAAATAGGATACGCTACGCCCCGCTCGCATCTACGAGAATCTGGCCCAGTATGTTTTATTGTCCATTAGGGCAATTCAAATACTAATACAATGTAATGTTCTGACATCCTGTCACAGGTTTTTAACTATTAAAAAAAATCCAGACAACTGATCTGTACCTAGAAAAGAATAGTTTCTGTGGTTAGATATACAATGGTCTCTTCCCAAGGGTAGCAGTTCAAATAAAAGAAGCAAGCTTGTGTTTTAATTAAAAATGCAACAATCAGCTTTGCACGAGCCAGGACTTCCTGCAGCACAGTTAAAAATAATGTAAAGGAAACCAAAACCACTTACAGCTTCTTAAAAGCAGTTTTGAGCTGCTCTATTCTCTACAGCTTTAGTCTATCTCAGCAAGAATGTATATATATATATATATATATATATATATATATATATATATATATATATATATATATATATATATATATATATATAGATAGATAGATAGATAGATAGATAGATAGATAGATAGATAGATAGATAGATCTGAGCGGGGGGCCTTTTAAATCTGTGCTTCACACATGCAGGGCAAAGCAAAAAGTCTCCCACCCAGTACCTTTTTCTTTGTTCAGTTGTAGGGTGTCTCAAAAAATAACGGACATGTCTGGAAAATCGAAAAGCATTTGACACCCTCTGTGGGATAGTGCTGGGCCAATAACTGAGTACCAAAGCAGTAGGGTGACGACATTTCCAAACTACAATTCAGGGACACCCTCCCTTCCCAAAAATCAGCTTGTGATGTAACGAATCATAGCACAGTGATTGGACACAAGAGGCAGGATTTATGATTTCTCCAATTACAAACAGGGGGCGGGGATTGTGCTCCTCCAGGCATTCCCGGCCAGGCCAAGTACTGTCAGTGAGTAAAGCGGTGATGTGGTGGCCTTTTTTGGGGACATCAGATTGGCCCGGGGGTGTGGCTGTGTCAGTTTCATTCCGGGACACTGTATTGTCCTGGAATGAAGGTGCCCAGGAGTGACCTGCAAAATGCAATCCGGGACACGTGGTCGCCCTACAAAGCGGTCACATACACTCGCCGGCCACTTTAATTAGATACACCTGTTCAATTGCTTGGTAACACAAATTGCTAAGTAGCCAAGCATAAGAAAGCAACTTATTACATTTAGGCATCTAGACGTGGTGAAGATCCGAGCATCAGAATGGGAGAAGAAAGGTGATTTAGGGGTCTGAAAAAGAGAAAATATCCAGTGAGCGACAGTTGTGTGGAACGAAAATGCCTTGTTGATGTCAGAGGAGAATGGGCCGACTGGTTCGAGATAATAGAAAGGCAACAGTAACTCAAAAAAACACTTGTTACAACCAAGGTCTGCAGAATACCACCACACACTGAACACACAACACATCAAATCTTGATGCAGGTGGGCCACAGCAGCACACCGGGTGCCACTCCTGTCGGCAAAGATCAGGAAGATCAGGCTGCAATTCGCACAAGCTCATCTAAATGGGACAAAAAAAGATTGGAGAAACGTTGCCTGGTCTGATGAGTCTCGATTTTACCTGCGACATTCAAATGGTAGGGTCGTCAGAATTTGTGGTGTAAACAACATGAAAGCATGGATCCATCCTGCATTGTATCAATGATTCAGGCTGGGGGTGGTGTAATGGTGTGGGGGATATTTTCTTAGCACCAATTAGGCATCGTTTAACCACTTAAGGACCGCCTACTGTACATTTACGTCAGCAGAATGGCACGACTGGGCACATCAACGTATATATACGTTGGTTTCTAGTACCCAGCCGTGGGTCACGGGCGCGCGCCCCCGGCGCGCTCCCGTGACCCGGTCCGAAGCTCCGGGACCGGGACCGAGGGACTCGCGGACCCGATCGCCGCTGGAGTGCGGCGATCGGTCCCTTAAGCTGAAGAACGGGGAGAGCCGTGTATAAACACGGCTACCCCGTGCTTCACTGTGGCCACAGCATCGATCACATCATCCCTGTTATAGGGGGACGTGATCGATGATGTCACACCTACAGCCACAACCCCCTACAGTTGTAAACACACACAGGGAACACACAAATCCGACAGCGCCCCCTTGTGGTTAACTCTCAAACTGCAACTGTCATTTTCACAGTAAACAATGCAATTTAAATGCATTTTATGCTGTGAAAATGACAATTGTCCCAAAAATGTGTCAAAATTGTCCGAAGTGTCCGCCATAATGTCGCAGTCACGAAAAAAAATCGCTGATCGCCGCTATTAGTAGTAAAACATTTTTTTTTATAAAAATGCAATAAAACTATCCCTTATTTTGTAAACGCTATACATTTTGCGAAAACCAACCGATAAACGCTAATTGCGATTTTTTTTTACCAAAAATAGGCGATCTCACCGGGATTGTCGGGCGGGGGAACCCCCCGTGAACGGGTACATGCTCGCGGCGCCGGTCAGGAGGGACCTATCGCGGCAGATGGCGGCTTCTCCCGGCCCCCTCAGCTATGCCAAGATGGCGGCGTCAGCGCAGCAGGGCCTACATGCGGCGGAGGAGGCAGAGACACACGGAGAGTCTATAGCCGACCAGGACCTGGTCACACCGCAATCCCCAGGTACTGGCCTCCCCCCACTGCCCCTAGCTGTATCCCCAGCTTCCACGGAATCCCTGCTGGGGCGGATGTGCGCAGGGCCCCCCTCCACACCTATGCTGGATCCCCATACAGGCCTATTGCTGGAGGTGAGCGAGGCTGCAGACTCAACTCCCATTGCCACTGACATCCCCTCCATGATGGAGGCTTTTGCTCAAATGCTCTCTAGGAGCTTGGCCCTCAACGCAGCCCAGATCACATCATCCATTCATGCAGATCTGCAACAAATTGGGGTAAGGATGGACACTATGGAGAAAAAGGCTGATCAGGCTGTGGCGCGCATCAATCAAAACACAGCCAGGATACAGGATGTTC
This sequence comes from Rana kukunoris, assembly GCA_029574335.1. Taxonomy (NCBI): domain Eukaryota; kingdom Metazoa; phylum Chordata; class Amphibia; order Anura; family Ranidae; genus Rana; species Rana kukunoris. Next base: position 160,009,202 of record CM056055.1, read on the forward strand.
AGGATCAATTAGAAACTGCCCTTGCCAAAATCGATGACCTTGAGAATAGATCAAGACGCTATAATTTTAGGATCAGGGGGCTCCCTGAGTCCGAACGGGAGGTCCAGACGGCGGTGAAAACCTTCATCAAACACCTCATACCTGACATAGCGGACAACCGCCTTGAACTGGACAGGGCACACAGGGCTCTGCAACCGCCCCGCTCAGATGGCCTCCCCAGGGACATTATAGTGAAACCCCACTTCTACTCGGTAAAGGAAGAAGTGATGAGGAGATCCAGGAATGCCGGTAACCTTATGCTGAACGGTCACAGAATTCAAGTGTTTGCTGATCTTTCCCCATATACGGTGCAGAAAAGGCGATCACTTAAACCTTTGTTACAGCTCCTGATGGAGAGAGAAATCACTTACAGATGGTCATTCCCCTTACGTGTGAACTTCTCCTTTAAGAACAAAAGCTATGGATTCTCATCCCTGGCAGAGGGCGAACGCCTCCTGACGCATCTGGGGATCCTTTCCCTGGACCCCACCCCATTGCAGACCGGTAGGAACACCCCAGCCTCTGCGAAGAGACCCTCGCCAGCAAGCCCACTGCAGCACACATGGCTCAAACAGGGCAACAAGCGTTCCAAGGAGAATCTTCCGACCTGATGGCCTCCTCCTGTTCCTGCTCTCTCCTTGAGCTCGTGGACCTTACCTCTCCATGTTACCTGCGTTCCGGCAAGAACTTCCCGCTGTTCCCCTCATTGGGGGTCCCTCTTACTTCGGACATCCTGCCTATAGCGTTTGGACTGTTGTTTTCTTTAACCGTTTTCTTTTTGCAGGTGGGCTGAAGGGTCCATATCTCCTGGACTGGGACGGGTGGGCCTTGTCCGTGGAGCGCTTTGGAGGCTTGCGGGGGTGACGGATCGCGCATGGCGTTTCTTCACCTCTAGCGCGCTGCGGGCCCCCTGGGCCACTTCTATATTCTCAATTGCATTGTAATTTTATAATTAGTTAATATCTCCTGATCTGGTTTTTGTTCTCGTTTTAGTCCCTTTTGATATGCTTTCTTTCTTTTTTTTTTTTTTGATAATAGGTATGTGCTAGCTTCTTACAATTAGTACCCTGTACAAACTTTCGGGTTGAATGCCCTAGACAGCTTCATGCCTGTCTCCCGTATCCCCCCGGGGGCCCTGGCCTGGCCGGGGGGGGCCGGGGAATGCCCAATGTTCACAGTTTACTACTATGGTTTATCAGAGGGGGCGTCCTGCGTCCTCCTTTGAGTGCTGCTGGGCCCCTTTTTAGGCCCACGGTACTTCTAGTTTTGCTTTTTGTTTTCCTTAGGTGGTTGGGCCGTGGTGGACCCAGTGCGCCTTGATCTAGGACCGGGAGTGTGCTCGTACTCCTCGGTTCTTCTACGGAGCCCCTGTAACCAGGGAGCTCCGGACCTCTCAGGTTGAAGGGTGGGGATGACTGGCTCATCCCGTTCCCTGGGTGGGAAGGGGTTAGGGAACCCCAGGGTTTACTGTTTCACTGTCTTTTTTGTGACTGTTATTTTTCTTATGTTAGTGGCTCAGCCATTCTGTTCAGAGTGTCATTGTGTAACCAAACTCTCTTTCTCCCCCTCTTTTCTCTCACCTCTTCTCTCTGCTCCTTTTGCTGCTGCTCCTCTGAGTATCCTCGGGGCCTACGGACGTCGCGGACCCCTCCTCCCGGGACCTGAGCATTTTCGAGATTCCTTCGTCAGACTGTCTGGTGAGTGCCGATTTTTGGTTCAGGGAATGCATCCATATTTCACTTTAGTACTGCCTACCCCGTGCCATGTCTAACACACATACCCCTTCTCCGTCCCTCAAGTTAGTCTCCCATAACGTCCAGGGCTTTAACTCCCCCGTTAAGCGTAGGAAGCTTTTCCAGCAATATAACTCCATGCACGCAGACATCCTCCTGCTGCAGGAAACCCATTTCCCGGCCACCTTTAAACCCACGTTCCTCCACCAACGCTTCCCTCAATTCTTCCTAGCTTCCTCGGGTAATAAGACAAAGGGAGTGGCCATTTGCTTCGCCAAACACATTAATCTCTCCCAACCGGTGATCGTAGCAGATCCGCAGGGGCGTTACATCCTGGTCTCTGGTCACATTGACGGAGAACTTTACACCTTTGTCTCATACTATACACCAAATAAGGGCCAGAGATCGTTCTTTGTCTCTTTACTGCACAAGCAGGGAACACCTTAAGGGGTCGGTGTTTATTGGCGGGGACTCCAACACGGCCTTTGACTTTTCGCTGGACAAGTCCAAGAACGGGAAACCTATACCCAAGCGTCCCTCCAAACAGAGCGTTAAAATTGCTGAACTTCTTCACTCCGCTGGGCTGATTGATGTCTGGAGGGAGGTAAATCCCCGCACAAGGGACTATACACATTTCTCGGCCCCACACAACTCCTTCGCCAGGATAGACCACATTTTCACACGCTCGTCGTCGATACCCTTGATTAGAGGCTCCAAGATTATAGACACCCCCCTCTCGGACCACTCGATGGTCGTACTGACCACGTTGCGATCCTCGGGCGACAGAACGGCCCCTCGTTGGCGCCTACAGGAATCACTACTGAGTGACCCAATACACTGTACCCTCCTGGAGGCCGCGATCCAGGACTATTTCCTCATCAATGGGACGGGCGAGGTCTCGGCTGCTACCGTCTGGGCGGCGCACAAGTCGGTAATACGGGGAAAAATCATTCAAATGGTATCGAAAAATAGGGCAGAACACCGAGCGGACACGTTGAAGCTCATGGCGGACTTCCGTTCTCTCGCCAAAACACACAAGCGACATCCCACAGTGGAGAATCTTAGACAATTAGACAAGGCCCGGGCACTGCTTAACCTGAAGCTGACTACAGACGCAGAGCGTCACCTTAGATGGACCGGGGCCAGATTCTATTCCCAAAAAGACAGGGTTGGGTCTAAATTAGCGGTAAAGTTGAGTCCTAAACCACGTTCCCTAGCATTCCCTAAAATTAAGACGACCGCAGGGGACCTAACCCAAAACCCAACAAAGATTATAGATACCTTCTTGCAATTCTACTCTGACCTTTACACACCTGACAGAAAGACACAGGCTTCCGCGAGTAGAACATTTCTAGATGACGTCCCTCTACCCACCCTGTCCCTGGAACATAGGAATCTCCTTGAGAAGCCATTTTCTTCGGACGAAATATTAGATACTATTAAATCCCTCAAACTTGGCTCATCCCCCGGCCCGGACGGTTTTTCTAATGGCTACTATAAGAAATTTGGTCCGGCCCTGGCCCCGCATATGGCCCGGCTATTCAACTCTCTCAGGGAGGGACACTCCCTAGGGGCTGACCTGAATTCTGCATACATTTCGGTGATACCCAAACCGGACAAGGACGCTAGCGAAGTGAGCAACTATCGCCCAATCTCGCTTATCAACAACGACATCAAAATTATGACCAAGATCATGGCCAACAGGGTGGCCAGTTTTATCGCTACTTATGTGCATGGAGATCAGGTGGGTTTCATACCTGGGAGACAGGGACCGGACCAGATTAGGCGGGCCATTGATATCATCTCACTTCTTAGATCCGGTTGGGATGGGGGTCCCCCGCAGAAAGGTTTTCTTCTTTCTTTAGACCTTCACAAGGCCTTTGACTCGATAGACTGGGCATACCTGTCTGATATTCTGGGGAGGTGGGGCTTCGGCCCATACTTCCTGAATCTGATCCGTGCTCTTTACTCAACTCCCACGGCCCAGATTCGCCTAATGGGTAGATATTCCAAATCGTTTGTTATCGGCCGGGGAACCAGACAGGGTTGCCCACTCTCCCCCCTCCTGTTTGCAATGGCCATAGAGACATTGGCAATAGCGCTTAGATCGAACCCCGACATTAAGGGGGTGACTTGCGGACAGAGGGAGCATAAGTGTGCTTTGTACGCGGACGACCTACTACTATTTATCACCTCACCACTGACCTCCATCCCTGTACTCAAGACGCTGAGGACCTTTAGTGCCGTCTCGGGTTTCAGAGTGAATATGACCAAATCCACAGCACTGAACATCACTGTCCCCCCTGACACCCTCACTCAGATCTCTGGCAACTTTGACTTTAAATGGGCCTCTGGCTCTATACCTTACCTGGGCATCAAGCTGACACCGGACGTAGGCAGTCTTTTTAAGTCCAACTACCCCCCTATGGTGCTCAAGTGTAGGGGAGAGCTGGACAAGTGGTCGAGGTGTGGTCTGTCCTGGCTGGGTAGGATACATGCTGTAAAAATGACCCTCCTCCCTCGCATGTTATATCTCTTTCGCTCCCTCCCGATCCTCATCACGAAACACTTCCTCAGTAAACTACAATCACAGATTGTCCGCTTTGTGTGGGGAAACAAGGGATATAGATGCCCCGCAGAAATTCTCTTCCGCCTGAAGTCACAGGGCGGTTTGGGACTTCCTAACCTTTGGGGCTATTACCAAGCAGCTCAACTCACGCAAATATCATCAGTTTTTTTCCGGGGACCGAAACCTGAATGGCTCTCAATGGAGAGACAAGCCACTCCCAGGAACACTATTGACTATCTCCTTTGGTGTGATCCCAAAGCCAGACCGGCAATACTGTCTCCTACCCTCTCGCACTCGGTTTCCCTTAGCTCTAAACTCTTTAGGACGCACTCCCTGACAACCCCCCTGAAACCATTGGCACACCTTTTTCATAACGAGGCCTTCCCCCCAGGCATGAACATTGAGGCTTTCAGATGGTGGACTGACAAAGGTCTCTACCGGATTGGCCACTTCCTTACCCCGACGGGTCCGATTTCCCTATCACTCTGTAGGAAGAAACTGGACATGCCGGACTCCGAACTGTTCAGGTTCTCCCAAATTTTCCATTTCATATACTCTATTTGGTCCAATAAAAAGGTTCCCCCCACAGTCTCACCCTATGAGCACTGGTGCTCCTCCACGATGGACCAGAAGGGTGGCATCTCCTTGATCTATACGGCACTCGCTTCCAGACTGACGAAACCGTCCTACGCTCGGGCTTGGGAGGAGGATCTGGACGTCTCGTGGGAAACCGCGACCTGGTACCGGGCTACGCATAGAGCATACAAAGGTACTCTCAACATTTCTCTTATAGAGGCCAGTCTAAAAGTTTTAATTAGGTGGTACTACGTTCCTTCCAGGCTGGCTAAGATGTTTCCAGGGTCCTCACCAGCTTGCTACAAAGGTTGTGAACTGGAGGGGACTATGCCTCATATTTGGTGGACCTGCCCCCGCATTAGATCATTTTGGCGGAAGGTGTTCCGCATCATTAGCTCCTTAACAGCAGTGGTGGTGACTCCCTACCCTGGTGTAGCACTTTTAAACCAATGCATCCCAGGTTTACCCAAACATTCCCAGACCTTATCGCTGTTCATCCTCTTGGGAGCCAAAATGACCATTGCCAAGGCCTGGAAGAAACCCACTGTATCTATACAGGGATTTAAGAGGAAAGTCACCTGGATCATGTCGCAGGAGCAGATTGTGGCTAAACTTGATGATAAATCTGGGAGATTTCTGGCCATCTGGGAACCGTGGGCCGCCTTTTGTAACATTTCCCTCATACCAGGTTAAGTGCCCGACGGCCCGATCGCGCCCCCCATTCCCTGAAGGAGCAGATACTCTTACCCTCTTCCTCTCTCCTTGCCTTTTCTTTCCTCTCCACGTCTCTTTACCCTGCCTCTCTTGGCGCCTCTGCTGTAGTAAGATTGTGTTGTCACTTTATTTTTGCTTTTATGGCTGGTACAGGCCCCCCTAGGTCCTGGCGTACAAGGCTAAGATCTCACTCTGTTTATTCACACAGTTATCGGTCTCATACTTAGTGATAAGTTTGTATTTTTCTTATCTTTCCTCTTCGTGTGTTCCGGAGCTGGGACTGGGGCGGTGTGATCCCTTTCCCTGAGGGGCAGCGTGATCCCTTTGGGGCCGCTCGGGGTTTGGGGTCCCGCGCTCCTGCCCAGAAGGGGAATACTCTTCGATGGGCTCCTGTACGGTTGACCGTTTGCGGATTTGTACACTGTTCTATATTGTTCCGGCCAATGGTCGTTGTTGGCCTGATCGCCTCTTTTCTTCCATCATCACAATGTTGTTGTACTTTTTGCTCATGGCCTCGGAAGATGCCGCTTTTGAACCTATCTTTATGTTACTGTATTAACCTATGTGACACATGTTCTCCTTTTGAAAACTTCAATAAAAATTATTAAAATCGAAAAAAAAATTATATATATTTTGGGGGGATATTTATTATAGCAAAAAGTAAAAAATATTGGTTTTTTTTTTCAAAATTGTCGCTCTATTTTTGTTTATAGCGCAAAAAATAAAAACCGCAGAGGTGATCAAATACCACCAAAAGAAAGCTCTATTTGTGGGGAAAAAAGAAAGCCAATTTTGTTTGGGAGCCACGTCGCACGACCGCGCAATTGTCAGTTAAAACGACGCAGTGCCGAATCGCAAAAGGGGCAAGGTCCTTTAGCAGCATTTTGGTCCGGGTCTTAAGTGGTTAAACACCACGGCCTCCCAGAGTATTGTTGCTGACTATGACTATCTCTTTATGGCTACAGTGTACTCATCTTCTGGTGGGTACTTCCAGCAGGATAATGCACCATGTCACAAAGCTCAAATCATCTCACCACTGCTTTCTTGAACATGACAATGAGTTTACTGTACTTCTATAGCCTCCACAGTCACCAGATTTCCCAAAGGTGCTCTATTGGATTGATGTGGTGGAACAGGAGTCAGGAGATTCACAACATGGGGTGTGACACTCACAAATCTGCAGCAACTGCGTGATGCCTGGTTCAATCTATGCCACAAAGAATTAAGGCAGTTCTGAAGGCAAAAGGGGGTCCAACCCGGTACTAGCAAGGTGTACCTAATAAAGTGGGCGGTGAGTGTATAGAAAGTCTATAGCTCTATGTAAGCCATGACTTGAGCAACTTTTAACCACTTAAGGACCCGCTCATGTACATAAACGTAGGTACTTTAAAGATGGATATCTCGCTAATGACAGCAGCTGCTGCCACAGCACCAAACACACTTGTAAAACATAATGGTGCGTTTCGCGTTTCGCTTCTTCTAAAAATCATCCCTTCAGTGCAACCTTCACAGTTGTTGGATATTGTTCTGTGCGGCTGTGCACTTGCACTGTGAAACAGCAGCTGCTGCTACTGAGGAAAGTTGCACCCCTCTCCCACCCCTTCTTTCCTCACTGCCATTCACAGTACTAATATCCATTACTGTTCTATAATGCATCATATTCTGTGAATGGCAAAAGAGCAACTTAATGACAGACCTCCTCGGCCCATTCACAAAATGTGCTGCATTGTAGGAGTGTACTAATAGTTCTATGAATGGTGGAGAAGGCAGAGGGGGACAGGTGAGCGGCACAACTTCTCTCAGTAGCAGCCACTGCTGTTAAACTTTACAGCACTGGAAGACAGCTTTTCAGTACAGTATTTGGAGACACTGGAGGGAAGGTTTTTAGCGGAAGCAGCAGACTGCAGATAACGGGATAAACACCATTACATATAACTAGGGTGTCTGGTGCTCTATTCAAAAAAAATTCTAATGCTAATGCAATGATACGGTTTATCTGCACTCTTTTAGCACGTGAAATACATTTAAACGCTTTTCTGCAGACAAAGCGTGAACTGGAATGGAGTTTTATCCATTTGTCCCACTGTGTTCCATTCAGCATTATCCCAGATAGGCTGCACATAAAATTTCAGAGGTCCTGTATGAATGTAGTACTGCAAAGAAAAAAAGACGAGGAAGGGCTGAAGATAACATTCCTTATTTATAACAAAATAAATGAGAAACGTATTAGGAATCCCCCCCACCCAAAAACAAAACAAAAACACTGGCAACTTTATTCTATGCACACAACCTAATGCTTGCAATGTCTGGCCACATTTGATAGGTGGAAACTCTGCCCACAATTTAAAATGGTTGTTAAAGGAGTTGTAAAAGAAAAAAAAAATTTTGACAAAAATTTATGTCTGCAAGGTAGACAGACAGAATAGTGTAACGATTCTGTTAAAAAAAACTAGTAAATACCTATTAAATTCCTTCATCTATATCACCTCCGTCGTTCTAGTTTCTGTTCTCTCATTCACTTCCTGGTTTGCGGTGCTTGTTCATGTAAGAACTACATTTCCCAGTATGCATTGCGGTACGCTCAGTAATTGACACCTCCTTGAAATCTCCAACACGTAGAGAGCGTCCTGCCGCACAGATGTAGTTCCCAGGAGGGGGCGAGCACGTCACTGACCACCGGAGTAAAGCCTCCCTTCACGGTGGTGAGTAAAAATCAGACAAGCAGGAAGTGAACAGAACAGAGAAGAAATAGAGCAACTTCTGAGCAAAAACTAACAATGAGGAAGTGAAAAGAGGAATGTCTGCAGGTAAAGGATGCTTATTATGAAAAAAAATGTTTTCCTTTACAACCCCCTTAAGCCACTATGTGATCTTTATACCATCCCAATTGTTAGATAACAACTTGTGTCCTAGTGTCTGTGCTTTAGAAAAAAAATAAAAGCCGACTTCTACCTGATTTCACAGTGCCTCCTGGCTCTCACGTGACTCCCGGCTCTCTCCTCTCCCCATCTGACAGCTCCAGCGGGTGGGGTCAAAAACTTCCACTGACGTCCGCCGGGGAGGAGAGAGCCAGGAGGCGCTGTGAAATCAGGTAGAGATATACCTTTTTTATTATATAAAGCACAAACACTGGGACACAAACACTGGGACCCAACAATTGAGATGGTTTTATAGCAGCGGGGAACAGAGCAGATCAGCGCTAGTGAGAGATGACAGGCAGGGAGGGGGAGGACGACAAGATGTAGCAAGATGGCGGGGACGGCATCGAATGTGACGAACGCCGGCTCGTCGTAGTCGATGACATCACCGCGTTCTAGCCATTCAAAGTGGCCGTCTGTATGCACGGCAAGCTTGCAAGGAATCCCGACAGGAAAACCAACGTTTTTTTCCTGACGGGATTCCCGGCCGTGTGTACAGGGCTTTAGAACCAAAAAATGACAACTAGCTTAAAGCAAACTCCAGCCAAAAATCCCAAAATAAATGTCCCATTAAAAGAAAAAAAAAGCAGCTTTTACTGCATCACTTATATTTAAAGCGGATGGTTCACCCCAAAAAAATATTAAAAGCCAGCAGCAACAAATACTGCAGCTGCTGACTTTTAATATTAGGACACTTACCTGTCCTGGAGTCCAGCGGCGTCCGTAGCAGAGGACGAGCGATCGCTCGTCACCCTGCTGCTCCCCCCTCCATCCACGGTGAGGGAACCAGGAAGTGAAGCACTCCGGCTTCACTGCCCGGTTCCCTACGGCGCATGCGCGAGTCGCGCTGCGCCTGGCGATTGGCTCCCGCTGTGTGCTGGGAGCCGAGAGTTCCCAGCACACAACGGGAAAAGCCCGTCTTTTGCCCGAGACTGCGGGCCGGAAGTGGGTGCAGATACCTGTCTTTAGACAGGTATCTGCACCCCCCTCCCCCCTGAAAGGTGTCAAATGTGACGCCGGAGGGGGGGAGGGTTCCGATCAGCGGATCTTCACTTTAGGGTGGAGATCCACTTTAATATTCGTGCTGTCCCCACAGTACTTCTTTTCTGCCACTAGATGACCTCGGTCTTCCAAGTTAATGGAAGCCCAGCATCATTCAACCCACTTTATTAGAGCCCAGGGAAGGTGGGCGTTTTTTTGCAGATGCAAGCATTTCTTTTAAGAGAGTGTAATTGCGTGGAGCCACTGACAGCTACCTCCACTGGCTAATCACAAATTGATATATTTCATTCAACAACAAAAAAAATTGTAAAACGCAAGCTAGTGAAACTCGCATTACTTCAAAGGCAAGCATGGCGATAAGACCTCATCCACAAGATCCTACGTAAAATGTCTGTCTCAATGTAAATGTTTTTACAACTTTTACTTGTGTATATGCGCACAATGCGAACACACTAATAGTTGCTAAGACAATAAGTGGCTCGAGTTGCCTGCCCCCGAGCATTGAAAGATGCATGTCCCTTCTGAATAAGTAATTCAATGGCAGCCATGCATACGCAGAATGGCTGGTCTACAGTCATTTACAGTGAGGGGAAAAAAGTATTTGCTCCCCTGCTGATTTTGTACCTTTGCCCATTGACAAAGAAATTATCAGTCTAAAATTTTAATGGTAAGGTTTATTTTACCAGTGATATACAGAATAACAAAAATATCCATATAATGAGTGGAATAAGTATTTGACCTCTTCGCAAAACATGACTTAGTACTTAGTGGCAAAACCCTTGTTGGCAATCAGAGGTCAGATGTTTCTTGTAGTTGGCCACCAGGTTTGCACACATCTCAGGAGGGATTTTGTCCCACTGCTCTTTGCAGATCCTCTCCAAGTCATTAAGGTTTTGAGGCTGATGTATGGAAACTCCAACCTTATGCTCCTTCTACACATTTCCTTTGGGATTAAGGTCTGGAGACTCCTTTGTGCTTCTTCTTGAGCCCTTCCTTTGTTACCTTGGCCGTGTGTTTTGGGTCATTGTCATGCTGGAATACCCATCCGTGACCCATTTTCAATGCTCTGGCGGAGGGAAGGAGGTTCTCACCCAAGATTTGATGATACATCGTCCCTGATTGGTGAAGTTGTCCTGTCCCCTTAGCAGAAAAGCACTCCTCCTCCAAACATGGCGAGTTGAGTTGATGCCAAAGAGCTTGATTTTGGTCTCATCTAACCACAACACTTTCACCCAGTTCTCCTCTGAAGTTTGCTAATGAACAGCAGAATAATTTAGACAGGCCAATACAAGTGCTTTCTTGAGCAGGAGGACCTTGCGGGTGCTGCAGGATTTCAGTCCTACACGGCGTTGTGTTACCAATTGTTTTCTTGGTGACTATGGTCCCAGCCTCCTTGAGATCATTGACAAAATTCTCCTGTGTAGTTCTGGGCAGTCCTCATTCTCATGATCATTGAAACTCTACCAGGCGAGATCATGCATGGAGCTCCACACCGAGGGAGGTTGACAGTTATTTGGTGTTTTTCTTTCTCGTACATCACGGGACACAGAGCGGCATATTCATTACTATATGGGTTATATGGAGTACCTTCAGGTGTGGACACTGGCAATCTCAAACAGGAAGTCCCCTCCCTATATAACCCCCTCCCCTAGAGGGAGTCCCTCAGTTTTTTCGCCAGTGTCTTAGGTGTTGGTCACGGAATAGCTTTGCTCCACATCCTTGGGATTAAGGGCGGGCTAACCGGATCTGTCCAAGGAGCCTCAGTGCCAAAGTGGACAGTACCCGGGCCCCAAACCGTGGGGTTTTGCCTATAATGCTCCTCTTTGGAGGGCTGGACCCTGGGCCCAGGACTTGGAGTTCGTAAAGACCATAAGTTCCTGTTTGCCAGGGTGCTATATAGGTCCAGGACAGTGGGTACCTTCATAGGACCCCAGGGCCTGAAGGTCTATTACGCTACCCACGGAGATGGGAGAAGATTGGATCGTTTTGCTAGACAAACATCCTGCAGCATGGAGCAGGTAAGAGGGGAGCCTGCGGGACTTGGTTCGACAGCAGGCTCTCCGGGGTAACCTAAAAGGGGGGTAGCCTAGGTATGCTCTGCATTGGCAACCTTGCTCACTATGTCTGAGAAGACAGGATGATCTCATTCCCCCATCACTAGGTTCCCCTGTCTAAGAAACTATTGTGTTTGCTAGCTACCTGCTGCTTTCTTCCTAGGGCTAGTAAGGACCCCTATGGGGCCTTTTTGGAGAGTCCTACCTGGCCGGGGGTTTGATTCTGCCGCCTGGTACTGCAGTCCTGGGTCTCCAGCAGCGCGGCTCCTCCGTGTACTTCCTTCTCCGGCATGCGCGCGTCTTATAGACGTTTTTCGCGCCGTTCGGAGGGGAGGGCGGGGGGGGGGGGCGTGCCTGCAGCGTCATCAGGGGCGCGCCTTGTGTGCTGTTATAGATCAGCAGGCTATAGTCAGTGCTCAGTCTGAGGCTGATCTGAAAGGGAGAGGACGCAGAGCGGCAGAACAGTGACTCCCGGTGGCGGAAGAGGGGTAGTACATGCTGGACTTGGTTCCAATGCTTTTCTGTTAAGCCAAAAAATCCCCCTTTTTGCAACAGGTTGGAGGCTGGCAAACTAAGTTTGGGGTCGCTGTATGTTTTAAAAAAAAAAAAGAAAAGACTTATATATTTAAAAAAAAAAAAAAAAAACATACGGGGCTCCATCAGTTTTTGGGCATTAGTGATCTATTGTCCCCTAAACCCTAGTTGTACTCCTGGCCACTACAGTCTGCTGTTGTAGGCGGAGTCCCTCGATTTTGTATTATGGCTTCCAAAGGTTCGGGGTCAAAGGGTACAAAAAAGACCAAAAAACAAAGGGGTTCCCCCTCTGATTCTGATGATATGCCGATACTTTCCCCGCAGCTTATTCCCATGAAGGTCGCCTTGGATGAGCCATTGGGGGGGTCTGGTGCTGGGGCTGGCCCAGATCAGCCCAGCCCTGTGTTTATCACAGAGGAGAGGCTAGCTGTATCCCTAGGGGGGCTAGAAGAGAGATTAGCAGCGTTGATCGCTAGATCTATTCCTGGCAAGAAACGGGCTAGATCCCCATCACCAAAGGGTGTATCCTCAGATGCTGAAATTCTCTCTCCGGAGGAATTGGATTCACAGGAGGATCAACTAGACCTGAACCAAGAGGGTTCAGGGATTGAGGGATCTACCTCTGAGGAACCATTTTCAGACTCCCAGACAGAGAGACTGTGGGTGCAGTCTTTGACGGACATGGTCCGCTCGGCATTTAATTTACCATTGCCAGAGCCTCAGGTTCCTGCGGTATCCTCTCTGGGCTCTTTGAAAGCTCCTTTGAGCAACGCGGTTTTTCCGGTCCATCCTCTCTTGGAGGAATTGATCTTTCAGGATTGGGTACGACCAGACAGGATTTTTCTGCCGCCAAAGAGATTTGCGGTCAGTTACCCTATGGAGGAAAAATTCTCGAAGAGGTGGAAGCTCCCAGTGGTGGATGCAGCCATCTCATGTGTGAATAAATCACTAACTTGCCCGGTGGAAAACATACAAATGTTTAAAGATCCGGTTGATAAACGGTTAGAGACACTTTTAAAGGCATCCTTTGCTACGGCAGGAGCAGTGGTACAGCCAGCTGTGGCTGCAATTGGAGTTTGTCAGGCGTTAAAGGACCAGACAAAAGAAATGCTAAAAGACATGCCTACCCAACAGGCAGAAGAGTTTTCTGACATTCCCAGAGCTCTGTGTTTTGCGGTAGATGCTATAAAGGATTCCATCCAGCAGGCCTCTCGTTTATCACTATTTTTGGTGCACATGAGAAGGCTCTTATGGTTGAAGAACTGGGCGGCGGAGCCCCCATGCAAAAAGCTTCTGGCAGGGTTTCCCTTCCATGGAGGACGACTCTTCGGAGAGGATCTGGATAAATACATTCAGACTATTTCAAGTGGCAAAAGTACCCTTTTACCAGTCAAAAAGACATTCCGGGGTCCTACATTTAAAATGCAGCTCTTTCCTGTCTCAGGGCCCTCAAATTCCAGGCAGTATCGACGGCCGCCTGCGCGATCCAACTTTAACAGTAGATCGCAGGGACAGGCCCCTGGGGGTAAGAGACCATGGTATCGCAAGCCGACAAAACCAGCCCCTAAGTCTGCCTTATGAAGGGGCGCCCCCACTCTCGTGGGTGGGGGGAAGGCTTCGTTTCTTCTCAGAAGTTTGGGAAGCCAAGATCCCCGACAAATGGGTCCGGGCGTCTGTAACCACAGGCTACAGACTGGAGTTTCTAAAGTTGCCTCCGCCTCATTTTCAAGAGTCAAGGCTACCAAAGGATGCAGCAAAGAAGGCCTCGATGCTGGCAGCTTTGGATCACCTGCTTTGCCAGGGCGTGATAATAGAGGTGCCAGCCCAAGAGCAGGGGCTAGGTTTCTATTCCAATCTCTTTGTCATACCAAAGCCCAACGGCGATGTCAGGCCAATCTTGGACCTAAAGAGTTTAAACGTTTACCTAAGGGTTCGTTCCTTCCGGATGGAATCCATCCGGTCAGCAGTCGCCACGCTCCAGAGGGACGATTTTCTGGCTTCCATAGACATAAAGGATGCTTACCTTCATGTACCAATCTTTCAGTCGCATCAAAGATTTTTACGCTTCGCAGTGGGGCAGCGACACTTCCAATTCAGGGCGCTCCCCTTCGGGCTAGCCACGGCCCCCCGGGTATTCACGAAGATCCTAGCCCCAGTTCTGGCCAATCTAAGGATCCAAGGGGTCACAGTCCTAGCATACTTGGACGACCTTTTAATCATAGATCACTCACGGCCGTGTCTGCAACAGGCAGTAAACCTTACGGTTCAGTACCTCGAAAGGTTCGGCTGGGTCCTAAACCGGGAAAAGTCAGCGTTCCAGCCTACAAAGCAGTTGGAATACCTCGGCATGAGGTTAGACACAGAACAGCAAAGGGTGTTCCTGCCCCTTGTAAAGATCGAGGCTATCAAGGGGTTGGTTCAGTTGGTTCTAAGCAAGAAAAAACCAACTATTCGCCTGTGTATGCGATTACTAGGCAAGCTAGTGGCCACGTTCGAGGCAGTACCATACGCTCAGATCCACACTCGCGTCCTACAGGCAGCCATTCTAGCAGCCTGGGGCAAGAGAGCACATGCCTTGGAGTCCCCTTTGACGCTATCATCAAGGGTCCGACAAAGCCTGGCCTGGTGGTTGAACCCTCAGAATCTTCTAAAGGGAAGGTCCTTCAGCCCCGTTGTCTGGAAGGTAGTTACCACAGACGCCAGCCTGGCAGGCTGGGGGGCGGGCTTGGAGGGGTTCTCTCGCCAGGGAACTTGGGCGGAAGCAGAGAGGCAGCTACCCATCAATGTCTTGGAGATCAGAGCTGCTCGCCTAGCCCTCCTGGCATGGACTTCCAGATTACAGGGGTCCCCGGTGAGAATCCAGTCAGACAATGCCACAGCGGTGGCATACATAAACCACCAAGGGGGAACCAGGAGTCAGGCCGCTCAGAGGGAGATGAGCTTGATTTTTCAGTGGGCAGAGGTTCATGTACCCTGCATTTCGGCGATATTCATTCCCGGAGTGGACAACCTGCAGGCAGACTTCTTAAGTCGCCAGATTCTGTCGCCGGGGGAGTGGTCTCTGCATCCCCAGGTCTTTCAGACAATCTGCCAGAAGTGGGGAATGCCAGACGTAGATATAATGGCATCCAGGTTCAACAAGAAACTAGACAGGTTCGTGTCTCGAGCGAGGGACCCTATGGCCTGCGGAACCGATGCGTTGGTTTGCCCTTGGCATCAATTCAAACTTCTATATGCATTCCCTCCGCTACAGTTACTTCCTCGCCTGTTGCGCAGGATCAGAGTGGAGCACAAGCCAGTCATTCTAGTAGCTCCAGCTTGGCCCCGGAGGACATGGTACTCACTAGTCCTGAAGATGGCAGTGGGAGACCCTTGGACTCTTCCTCTACGACCAGACCTACTCTCACAAGGCCCGATCCTCCACCCTACATTACAGCATCTAAATTTGACGGCCTGGAGGCTGAATCCCTGATTCTCAGGGGTAGAGGTCTGTCTAGGCAGGTAATTCCTACCCTGATTAGGGCTAGAAAGCCGGCCTCCAGGGTGATTTATTACAGGGTGTGGAGGAACTACGTAGGCTGGTGTGAATCCAAAAGATGGAATTCCCGCAAATATACCATTGATAGGGTGTTAAGTTTTCTCCAGCTAGGAGTGGATAAAGGCCTGGCATTAAGCACAATCAAGGGACAGATTTCAGCTCTGTCAGTGTGGTTTCAGAGGCCGCTGGCCACCCACTCGCTGGTAAAGACCTTCATACAGGGGGTCTTGCGTATTAATCCTCCTGTCAAGTCACCAATTTGTCCATGGGACTTAAATCTTGTCCTGTCCACTCTACAGAAACAACCCTTTGAGCCGTTGGCTGAGATTCCTTTAGTTTTACTGACAAGAAAGTTGGTTTTCTTGGTCGCCATAGTTTCGGCCAGGAGAGTGTCAGAGTTAGCAGCCTTATCGTGTAAGGAACCATATCTCGTTCTACATAAGGACAGGGCAGTTCTCCGGCCCCATCCTTCCTTTCTACCAAAGGTTATATCCAATTTTCACTTGAACCAGGATTTGGTACTTCCATCCTTCTTTCCGAAACCCACATCTAGAAAGGAGGGGTTGCTGCATACCTTGGATATTGTCCGGGCCATAAAGGCCTATCTTAAAGCTACAGAAAAGATCCGGAAAACAGATGTGTTGTTCGTTCTACCAGATGGCCCCAAGAAGGGGCAGGCAGCTGCAAAATCCACCATCTCGAGATGGATTAGACAATTAATCATTCAGGCCTACGGTTTGAAGAGGTTGCCTCCTCCTTTGTCGGTAAAGGCCCATTCTACCAGGGCCATGGGCGCCTCCTGGGCAGCACACCATCAGATCTCTATGGCTCAGATATGCAAGGCGGCGACGTGGTCATCAGTCCACACGTTTACAAGGTTTTATCAACTAGACGTGAGAAGGAATGCGGATTCAGCCTTTGGGCAGGCAGTACTACAGGCTGCGGTTTAAGATCCTCGGGATCAGGGGCACCCTTGGTTGTAAAAAAAAAAAAAAAAAAATTTTTTCTTGACTAAGTTGGATTTATTATTATTATTTGAGTATACCTCTAAATTAAATCTCTTTTGAGAAGATGTCTCCCTCCCCTCATTAAAGCATTGCTTTCGGACATCCCATATAGTAATGAATATGCCGCTCTGTGTCCCGTGATGTACGAGAAAGAAAAAGGGATTTTTAAATACAGCTTACCTGTAAAATCCTTTTCTTGGAGTACATCACGGGACACAGAGCTCCCACCCCTCTTTTGGGGAACATTTTTGGGAGGCATACTGCTTGCTACAAAACTGAGGGACTCCCTCTAGGGGAGGGGGTTATATAGGGAGGGGACTTCCTGTTTGAGATTGCCAGTGTCCACACCTGAAGGTACTCCATATAACCCATATAGTAATGAATATGCCGCTCTGTGTCCCGTGATGTACTCCAAGAAAAGGATTTTACAGGTAAGCTGTATTTAAAAATCCCTTTTTTACATTTGGGAATAATCGCACCAACTGCTGTCACCCTCTTACCAAGCTGCTTGGCAATGGTCTTGTAACCCATTCCAGCCTTGTGAAGGTCTACAATCTTGTCCCTGACATCTTTGGACAGCTCTTTGGTCTTGGCCATGGTGGAGAGATTGGAATCTGATTGATTCTGTGGACAGGTGTCTTTTATACAGGTAACCAGCTAAGATTAGGAGCACTCTCTTAAAGGGAGCTTTACTTGTATAGAAGACACATGGGAGCCAGAAATCTTGCCGATTGATAGGGGATCAAATAATTATTTCACTCATTAAAATACAAATCAATTTATAACTTTTTTGAAATGTGTTATTCTGGATATTTTGTTGTTTATCTCTCACTGTAAAATAAACCTACCATTAAAAATTCTAGACCGATCCTTTCTTTGTCAATGGGCAAACGTACAAAATCAGCAGAGGAAAAAATTATTTTTTCGGGACAGAATAAATAAGCTATTTTCATCTCCCATAGACTTCCTAGGGCAGGGTTTGCCAAAAATTATTTTTTCCCCTCACTGTATAACTAAACTAAAAGTTGGTCATTCTGCACACGCACGGCCATCGCATGACTGATTCATTCATTAATTCAATGCCGACACGTAACCATTAATAGCGTAACCAGCAGCAGCAAGGACCGCTCATTAAACACTATTATTTACATGTCAGTCCTGAGCTGCAGCCATGGCCAACGTTGCACCTGCCTTCTAGCAACAAAAGAAAGCTAGATGGCTCGAGCCTGCTTCCTAGCACTTGCCGCCTAGCAGGTAGCTATAATAGTAATATACACTGTGTGAAATCATCATTTTTCTGCATGTTGTTCAACTCCAAGCTGTATAAACTTGAATGCTTATTGGATTTAAGCATATCAGGTGACATGTATTTGTGTAATGATAGAAAGCGTGGCCTAAGGAGAGCAACAACCTATATCAAGGTGTGCATAATTATTAAAGGAAAAGAAGGGCGCACCGACCTAGTGCATTACCAATGGCTAGGTTTAATTAAAATTGTATAAAAGATCATGAATACTCACAAAACAAGTACAAAACAAGCATAAACATCACTCCATCAAAGGGATACATGCCTCCGAAAGGTCTCCTACTGGAATCAAACACCCAGAGAATCCAGACAACTTAACCCTATTACTTTTGGCTCTGAGGAAGGGGGTTCGCCCTCGCAATGCGTAAACTGTAGCTGTAATCTGTTGTCTGGACTCTCCGGCTGTTTGGTTCTCGTAGGAGACCTTTCGGAGGCATCTATTCCTTTGGTGGAGTGATGTTTATGCTTGTTTTGTACTTGTTTTGTGAGTATTCATGATCTTTCATACAATTTTAATTAAACCTAGCCATTGGTAATGCACTAGGTCGGTGCGCCCTTCTTTTTCTTTTACAATTTAGTCTCAAGAATACCAAATATTCTGAGGAGGGCAGCAAGATCCCTGGTCATTCCCTATTCCAACGGAAGAATCTGGTTCACCAAGTGATCAAGCTCCCAAGCACAGGAGACGGTCTGTGTTTTTGTGCATAATTACCCTGTTTCCCTGAAAATAAGACCTACCCCGAAAATAAGACCTAGCGTTACATTCCAGGAGGGCTGCAATATAAGCCCTAGTTTAAAATGCTTGTAAAATCCTATAATCCGCTCTATTACAGTAATATATAATGTACAATGTGTGTGTTTCTGTAATATAATTGAGAGGGAAAAAGCTCCGGCGGGTCACAGAAGCGCAGAGTGGCGCTATAACGAAGGTATTTGGCACAATTATATTACAGAAACACACACATTGTACATTATATAATACGGTAATAGAGTGGATTATAGGATTTTACAAGCATTTTAGCTCAGTTCACACTGGGGATTCCTGACAGGGAGGGAGAGAAGACAACACATTACATGATAAGACCTACCCCGAAAATAAGCCCTACCATGTCTTTTGTTGCCAAAATTAATATAAGCCCCGGCTTATTTTCGGAGAAACACGGTATTAGGCAGCTTCTTTTTCTCAGGCAAAATGGGCCCCAAAAAAAAAAAAATATATATATAACTGACTCTGAAAAGTCAAAAATGTTATAAAGTCTTTCAGAGGGATGCAGCACTCTTCAAATTGTTGAGATATTGGGCGTAATCACTGAACCATCAAACATTTTGTTGCAAAAGGTCAACAGGGTTGCAAGAAACACATTAAGAACAAATTAACTATCAAAGATTTGAGAAAAATTTATATGTGAAGCTACCAGGAACCCAATATCCTCCAGTGCCTTCATATTCCAGAACTGCAACCTACCTGGAGTGCCCAGAAGTACAAAGTGTTCAGTGAAATGGCCAAGGAAAAGAAGTCTGAACCCCGACCACCACTGAACAAGACATATACGTTGAAATGTCAAGATTGGGCCAAGAAATATTGGAAGATAGATTTGTTTTTTGGAATATGCCAGGTTTGTAAAATTGAATAAAAATATATAAAATGTTATGCCAAATCCAGAACACCGCTCCAGACCATATTTTGCCCCGAGGTTGCGCCGCGGGTTTGGAGCGTGCTCTAGGTCCGGTTTTGTCTGTGTTGCACTGCGGGTTGTGGCTGTGTTAAATGGCTAGTTTTGCCTGTGTGTGAGGGCAGGTTGCAACACAGACAAAACCTGCCCTTCAACACACCCACAAAAAGCAAGGCTAAATCTGACAACTACGGAGTCCCCCCACTCTTTGCGTAGCTTTCCATTGTGCCTGTAAAATGGTAACGCCCGTCAAAAAAAAGCCTCCTACGATGTGCGCATGGTGACGTCACTTCAGCTGATTGGGAAATCAGCTGGAGTCCCCTTCGGTACTACAATTGCCCAGGCACTTTTCATAGGAGGGAACAAAATCGATAGAACAGCGGCTTTAAAAAGCCCATCTCTGCTCACCATCAAATAATAGCAAGGAAAAAAAAGCTGCACTCCAATGTCCGCTCTTCCAGGCACTTTTCTTCGGATGGGAACGCTAGGATGCAGATGTACGGTTGGCAGTTGAATATAAATGCCTGGAAGAGCAGACATTGGAGTGCATCTTTTTGTTCATCAACATTAACGATCAAATCCCAAATACATCATACAGCGATCTGCTATACGTGCAAAGAGTGCCACAGATTAAACATTAAAACAGGATGTACAAGCAGTAGTCTGTGAGCATAAATACAGGAAACAGGATGCCAAGTTTGATTATGCTTCAAACCAGTTTGCAAGCAAACAAACAGGATTCCTTATATGCATTGTCTAGCCTGTATTGGCAATGCAGATATATGCTATGCAGACTAAGCATCTTGGCTCTAAGATCATCTTGGGTCATTTTGGTGTTCTCCCGGAGCCCTCCAGGTAGTGAGAGGATGTGTGTCTTGCAAATGTCAGACATATACAGAACTCCACTGGCAAGCTGGCATAGTGAAAAACCTGTGCGTCTGTAAAGGAACCACCCACACAGCAGATGGAGGAGCACGGCAATGAAATTAGCATGTGTCAGCACTTAAATGTGACTTCTTCTTTTCAATCCTTTTAGCATATTAAAGAGGGTTTCCACACTAACATTTTACTGACAAGGCTTATGTCCAGCATTTATTTTCTTCCTTTACCAGCACCCAGGTTGCTAGAGATCTTGTTACCAAATGCCATTCAACTAAAAGCCCTCTTTTCCTCCCAGGTTACATCACAGCATACAGAGAAAGCAAGCTGTATCATCATTGAAGAGCTGCTCCAGCGGAGGATGGGCAGTTCACTTGCTGCATCTTCTAATAAGGTGAAACGCACTTTTACAACAAGATGTGTTAGCACGTGGCAGTGCTGTTCATTTTCAATGGCACCACAAGGAACTATGGCAACACAGCGAACCACAACGCACCGTCCATTGTTATACACCGAGTCGAACAAAATGCTCCATGTCCATTTTTGGTCCTTTCCTGTGCATTGACAGCCTGCTCAAATAAATGGGCTGCTTTAATCACTTCCCTACCCAGCTATTGTAATATGACTGCCGCAGGAACACTCTGTCCCTGTCAGAAACAATGAATAAGACCGAGACAGAAGTACAGTTAAATCACACTTGTTTAATGATAAAAATAAAAAGGTAAACAGAGTAAGAGTGGGGGCGTGTCCGCTACCTCTGGGCCGTCGTCCGTAAATTTGGGTTTGGTCCCCGTTTTATTGGGTGGGTTCAGATGCTATACCGCAATCCTACAGCCCGGATACGCACCAATAACTCACTGTCATCGTCTTTCCGGTTTCCCCTGGTCTGTTTGCACTAGCCATGGAGCCCATGGCGGCTCGCATCAGATCTGACCCCTCGATGGAAGGGATTCGGATAGGTGCAATTGTGGATAATATATCCCTTTACGCCGATAACACCCTCCTTTTCCTCAAGGATACTTGCTCCCTCCCACCCGCGGTCCAGATAGTGGATGTCCTTGGCCATCAAGGTTAATTGGGGTATTTCACTCACTACATGCGTTGGGCCCTAACCCGCCGACAGGCACCCCCCTAAACTGGACACCTGAATTTAAATATCTGGGAGTAAGGATCGGGACTCTGCTGTCCTCATACTATGAGCTGAACTTCCAACCTCTGCTGAAAAAAACTTTTCACAGAAATGTACAACCTGGAGGACTCTCCCCCTTTCACCAGTGGGTAGAGTAAATCTGATTAAGATGGTATATTTGCCAAAATTTCTTTACTTCTTTCGAAATTCCCCTCTGATTCCCCCCGCCACATTTTTTGCCAAGATAAAAAGTATAATATCCTCCTTTATCTGGAATGGGAGGCCCCCACGGCTGGCTGTCTCCACCCTTCAGCTTCCCATTGATCGGGGGGGGGGGGTTGTCCCTACCGGACTTCCAGGTCTACTTCTGGCCAGCTGTCCTGGTGACGGTCAGATGGTGGTTCTCTCAACCCTGCGATAACCCGGCAGTGACTCTGGAGGCGGCCTTTAATGGGGTCATATTGGCATCACAGACTTGATGCGTACAACCATTACTATATGGCACAGGGCTAGGACCCGTTTTGGCTCCCCCGAGACGTTCTCGCCTCACATCCCCCTCTGGGGTAATCCTAATCTGCCGCACATGAATTTGGTTCCGGATCCACAGGTCTGGGCGAGAAAGGGTATAGTGAAACTCAGGCACATTGTTAGGGGGGGTAGGCTGCGTTCACTCTCCAATCTCTGGGATGCCTACTCACTACCGGGATGGACTCTGTTCCGATATTATCAGCTACGGCATGCCTATGGGAAACAGTTCCCACCACTTCTCACAATGTAATCAGACTCTGTGGAGGGGTTTCTTAATGCTAAGGTCATAGACAAGCCCCTGTCCTCCTTGTATCTCCATTTGTCCATAACTCCCACAAAGAAACTTGAAGACTCTGGACAAATGGAAGGTGGACATTCCTGATCTGACGAATGGGAGACATGTGTTTCTTCTTTTGTTACAACTATGATTTTGGCTAGAGACCGATTTATGCAGGTCAAATTCCTCCACAGGGCCTACTTCACCCTGAAACGGTTGACAATGAGTCATAACGTCCCGGTGGCTTGCCCCAGATGTAATCTAGGGGCTGCCTTTTTCCACATGGTCTGGTCCTGCCCGCCTCGGAGATTATTAGTCGGGAGTGGTTGCCCCCCTTGACCAAATTACCGCTCTGGACCTGGGAGCTAGCCCTAAATCAATGCTGCTGAATGTATTCGGCCCTGGGGTGCGGGGTAAATGCACTAAATTATTCCTCAGGTAAGCTACTTTTTATGCCCGTAGGGAGATATTCCACTGTACAAGATCACCTTTGCTAATCAAAACTGTCCTACTAAATTTGATAAGATATGGTGGATAGATGCCTGGAACACAGAATTTACAGGTGACAATGATGACAATGGCCCTCTTATGATTTCCTGGAGGCTATACGCTGTATGTTCAAGGTGTGTTTGACTGCTTGGATGAGGTCCCTCCCTCCTCCCTTCTCCTCCCCCCCATTCTACACTCCTCCTGCTTCCCTCCCCCCTCCCGGACCTCCTTTAAGTAAACTTAACCTATGATTTCTTGTTCCCAAATTGGTATCTCATTGTATTGGTGTATGCTAGCCTTTCAACAACTCTCTCCTGTTCATACCAGCAACACATCTAACTGGTGAGATTCTGTGTGATGCTTTCTCTGTGACCAACTGTGTTTATGCATCGCTTGTACTGTAAAAATTTGAATACTGTAAACATTTTTCTTGTGAAGAAAAAAAACAAAACAGAGTAAGCGTAGTCAAAACATAGCCAGAGTTCAGTAACCGGATCGGGTAGTCGGCCAAGCCAATGTCCAAGAGCCAGCAATAAAGCTAGTAGTACAGCAAGCAGGATCTGTAGCCAGAGGGAACATCAGTCAAGCAGGTCTTCAACAGGAACACAGGAGAAGGTCTATTGTGATGTTAACACGGACGAAGGCAGAGAGCAAATGAACTGGAAGGCTTTAAGTAGGCAGAGCTGATGAGTAGGATCATCAACAGGTGGATCACTGTGGAGAGATGGGAGCTGGCAATTAGCTGACAGCTGAGCTGCCAGCACAGAGAAGGAAGGGCTGAGCCCAGCCCTGACAGTCTCTCCAGGCAGCCGTCATATGATGTCCTCAGCTCCCCGGCCCTCTAGGGGGCGCACACGGCGCGTCAATCTGGAGCCGATGCTCATGTCCAGCGGCTGCGATGTCTGCCGGGCACTCGCGATTGCCCGATAACAGAGAAGGTGAGAGGAGACCGATGGTGTGCTCCCAGTACAGAGGAACACCGACTGGTCTCCTCCCCTTGTTTGTCGCCTCCCCCACAGTTAGAATCACTCCCTAGGTAACACGTTTAACCCCTTGATTGCCCCCTAGTGTTAACCCGTTCTCTGCCAGTGACATTAATCAGTGCATTTTTATGGCACTAGTCGCTGTATAAATGTAAATGGTCCCAAAATAGTGTCAAAAGTGTCCTATATGTCCGCTGCAATAAAAAAAGAATCCCAGCTCGGCGACATTACTAGTAAAAAAAAAAAAATTTATAAAAAATGCCATAAATCTATCCTCTATTTTGTAGACGCTATAACTTTTGCGCAAACCAATCAATATACGCTTATTGTGATTTTTTTTTACAAAAAATATGAAGAAGAATACATATCCGCCTACACTGAGGAAACATTTTTTTTTAAATTGGGATATTTAATATAGCAAAAAATTATTATTTATTTTCAAACTTGTCACTCTTCTTTTGTTTATAGCCCAAGAAATAAAAACCTCAGAGGTGATCAGTTACCACCAAAAGAAAGCTCTATTTGTGGGGAAAAAAAACATTTTTGTACACAGAATGCGTAGACCACTCCCCAGAAACATAATTTCCTGCTTGTGTGATTGGCTTACTAATTTTCCTCAGAAGTCTGCGTAAGGGTGGCCATACATTATACAATTTTCTTGTACAACTTTCCTTTCCTCGTTTTTAACCTTGTTTTTTTAACAGGTTATTGTCGGCTATGCCGAATGCCGAAGCCGCCAGAAAAAAAGGGTCCGGGACTTGTTTGAGCTTCACGCGATCAGCGTTTCGGCATGGAGATGTGAACCATCTCCATAGAGATTAATGTTATTTCTCCCCTCCAGCGTATCTGAGCGTCGCGCTTCAGGCGACAAAACACTCAGGTGTGAATGGAGCCTTAAGAAAATTGAACAAGAAAATGGTATGGTGTACACTAGAGGTCGACCGATATATCGGCCGATTTTTGGCACTTTTTAATTAATCGCCATCGGCCGATTGTTTTAAAAAACAAAAAGCCGATTTACTTTTCAGCGTGACTTGCATTGACTCCTATGATGCAGAAGTCATTGCAAGTTGCCTGAAGTTTCCCTAGAGGAGAGACTTGTCTCTGGGCAGCCTGCCAAGTTTTGAGAAAAGAATTACAATGTTGCTACTTATCAATGAACTGTGTGGAGAGGTTCTCAGTTTAACCATTTAAAGACTTAGGGCTCTTTCACACTGTGCAGGGACCACCCTGTCTTTTCTCCGCTCTCCCCTATGGGGGGGATCGGATGAACACGAACCGTCTGTCCGTGTTCATCCGATCCGATCCGCCAGACAGAAGGAAAAGTAGGTTTTTCCTCCGTCATACTTTGGCGGATCGGAGCGGGTCGGATGTCAGCGGACATGTCTCCGCTGACATCCGCGGCTCCATAGAGGAGCACGGAGCGTCCATTCAGGTCTGCAAAAAAAACTGGCAGGCGGATCTGAACGGACGCTTCGTGTGAAAGAGCCCTAAATCTTTTCTGACACTTGTTGCTTAAAATTAAAAATCCTGTATATTCTGCTAGAAAATCACTTAGAACCCCCAAACATTATATTTTTTTTAAGCAGAGACCCCAGGGAATAAAATAGAGATTGTTGCAATATTTTATGTCACAAGGTATTTGCGCAGCGGTCTTTCAAAAGCAATTTTTGTACGACGGCACTATTAAAGGAATGTTCAATAACAGTCGTGTTAGTAGAAGTTTGGCGAGAGACAATTTGCGCTTTTCAGTCCGTAACAGCGCGACGAATGTGCCATCTCCATTACGAACGCTAGTTTTACCAGACCGGGCGCCTCCATCTTGTACTTGATTCAGAGCATGCGTGGCACACGATCGGAAATTACGAGAGCGGATTTTGTTGTCGGAAAATTTGTGAACAAGCTCTCAAATTTTTGTTGTCGGAAATTCTGACAGCAAATGTCTGATGGAGCCTACACATGGTCAGAATTTCCGAGAAAAAGCTTCCATTGAACATTTGTTGTTGGAAATTCCGACCGTGTGTACGCAACATTACAGTGCCTAGGAGCATTTATACTGTTGGAAGTTTACTGTACTGGGCAAGGGAGACTTGGCAGGGGGGGGGGGGGGGGGGTTGGCTTTGGTCTTTAAAGAAAAAAAAAATGTACTTTTCCTTTAAAACGAAAGCCCTTTTTTTTTGCAATCCTTTAGAGATTATATTTCTCTTAAAATTCCTATCAAATCAAATAACACACAGATGTCAGAATGAGCACATATGTGATGCGGTAATAAAAAGAAGCGCTGTACACACAGGTAGTAAAGCTATGTGGAATGTACAGTCTCGTAAACTGGTTTACAATGGATGGACTAGTGAAGGTATAACCACCTAGTTTAACCACTTCACCCCCGGAAGAATTTACCCCCTTCCAGACCAGAGCACTTTTTGCGATTCGGCACTGTCGCTTTAACTGACAATTGCGCGGTCGTGCGACGCTGCACCCAAACAAAATTGACATCCATTTTTCCCACAAATAGAGTGTGATGGCCAGGAGTCTACAAACTTTAGATATAGTGTTGAATTTTACTCCTCACTTATATTTGGCAACTTTTCTTAGACAGTTCTTCATCTTTCTGCCTTCCCTTAGTGTTTCACATTTTGCTGCCTACTTTGTCTACCACCATCACCCTACATTTAAACAGGCAGAAAGGGGCGCATAGTTTATTGTGCTCAACGGCACCTCTGGACGCAGCAGCGATCGGTACTATGGCGATTAGCTGCGGCCAGTATATGGATGGAGGGGACTCTGCATCCATGGTCAGTTGGAGGCTCTATCTGCGTGTAACCGTTCACCAATGACATTCTAACAGCAGCGCCAAGTACAAATCTGAGAGCCACCACTGGCAGCTCCTGCCGTGAGCCCCTGGTCACCCCTGTGTGGCTGTGTGAATGTAACACATTCAACTCCCAGTGATATGTATCTATTACAATGCAAGTCACACACGCCTCGCGATAGAACGGTATGAATGAATGAAAACTTATATAGGGTGGCACATGCGAACTGAATCGCCTCTGTTTAACAAATATAATGTTGAGACATAAAATGTATAAAAAATAAAAAAAAAAGGACATAATTTAGTATACTTACAGTTTAAAAATAGTATGGATTTAGAAATGAACTAGAGCACATACCGGAATTTTTCTTGCTATCAATCCTAGTGCTGCTGTGCAGATGATTTACTGAGGCCAAGACCGGGGCAGCCCTGGAAGCCAATTCAGCTCTGCTGCAGCGCACCGCGTTGTTCATTACACCACACCAAAATGCAGCGAAGCAGAGTTTCATAGAACGTTCCAGTGAGACACAGATTTGAAGATTACCTAAAAGTCTTTTTACTCGGATGCATTTTTTCTGTGCTTGCACCCTGCTAAAAGTGCAAGAAAAATGCTATAAGGGCCAGTTCACAGCAGACGCAGTTCCGTTCTGTACTAAAAATGCATGCACAGTGTTTTCCATGTATTTCAATGGCTCTAGTTCACACCATGCAGTCAGTGTGGCAGAAAATGACCGGAAACTGACTGCATAATGTGAACTAGAGCCATTGAAACACATGGAAAACACTGCGCATGCATTTTGTGCAGAAAAAAAGCGCACGGAACTGAATAGAACTGCGTCTGGTGTGAACTGGCTCTAAAAGTAAATCCTATGGAACTCTTCACACCAGTTTTCTGAAGGTGTGGTGCATTTAAGAGTTCTGCATGCTGAATCTTTGGTACCCTATTTAACCAACTGCTTACCGGGCACTTTCACCCCCTTCCTGCCCAGCCCAATTTTAAGCTTTCATTGCTGTTGCACTTTTAGTGACAATTGCGCCGTTACTTAACACTGTACGTAAATTAAATTTTTATAATATTTTTTAAACAGATTTAACTTTCTTTCGTGGTATTTAATCACCACTGTTTTTTTTTATTTTTTGCTAAACAAAACAAACACTTTCTTTGTTTTTTCTATAACATTTTGCAAGCAAGTCATTTTTCTTCTTCACCGATGTGTGTCGATGATGCTGCACAGATGGGCACTAATAGGCTGAACTGATGGGCACTGTTGAGGCTGCACGGATTGGCACTGATTATCAGTGTAAATGTCCCCTTTTACAGGAAAGACAGTTATCGGCTTTACTTTCCTCGGACAGTGACAGCACTGAGGAAAGGAAATGCAGATAACCTTTGTTTACATGTGATGAACTGTGATTGGACACAGCTGATTACATGGTGAAGGGCAGCTGTGATTGACCCTTTACCTCAATCTGTGATCAGCTGGGTCCGAAAGAGAGCGATCACAGAATGCACGCAATGCATGCACTGGGGGCACGCAGTGGGCAAGGTTCTGGGAAAATGTCAATAAACTCCCTCCTGGAAATGTGCGAACGCGCTGTAGCCATCATCGACTATAGTGCAGTCGGCAAAAGGTTAAAAAGCACACCAAAAAAAAACACATTTAAATGAATAGAAAATGCATCAAAAATGCATTGAGGTTGCATATTTGTCTGCTTTTTGCGTCACATGTCCAGGTTTCACAGGTGCAAGCCGAAAGTCGGGTAACTAGAAAAATGCAATAAAATCGCATATGCGTTTATCAAATTTTTCTTCTAGCAGAGTGAACAGTGAAGAGAAAGTGATGACCACTTTAGTGTAAAGCTGCTCCTTCATTGTCCAACACAAGCTAGGGTAGGCCTGTGACCAAGCGTTATTGCTCAGCTGCAGTGTAGTCAGTAGAGCAGGGGTCTCAAACTACTGGCCTTCCAGCTGTTGCAAAACTACAAGTCCCATGAGGCATTGCAAGGCTCACAGTTACAAGCATGACTCCCACAGGCAGAGGCATGATGGGACTTGTAGTTTCGCAACAGCTGGAGGACCACCAGTTTGAGACCCCTGCAGTAGAGAGCTCTTAGGAAAAGAGGACCTAGTTATGCTTTCTGGCAAGGATGCCTGGATCACTAAACTAGTTAAACAGAATTAAAAATCTTTGACATATCAAATACATACTTGAGTATGTACACACGCACACACCCCCCTTCCTGCCCAAGCCATTTTTCAGCTTTCAGCGCTGTCACACTTTGAATGACAATTGCGCAGTCATGCTACACTGTACCCAATGACATTTTTATACATTTTTTTCCCAACAAATAGAGCTTTCTTTTGGTGGTTTTTGATCACCTCTGCAGCTTTTATTTCTTGCGCTATAAACAAAAGAAGATGGACAAGTTTGAAAAAAATATATACAATATTTTTTACTTTTTGCTATAAGAAGAAGAAGTAGCCATTTTTTTTTTTTTTTTTTTTCAAAAAAATATTTTTCCTCAGTTTAGGCCAATATGTATTCTACATATTTCGCAATAAGCATACATTGATTGGTTTGCACTAACGTTATAGTGGCTCCAAAATAGGGGATAGAATGTCATTTATTTTTTACTAGTAATGGAGGCGATCAGCGATTTTTATCACAATTGCGATATTGCGGCGGACACATTGGACACTTTTGACACATTTTTGAGACCATTCACATATCGAACAGTGCTATAAAAATGCATTGATTACTGTATAAATATGACTGGCAGGGAAAGGGTTAACACTAGGGGGCGATCAAGGGGTTAATGTGTTCCCTAGGGAGTGATTCTTACTGTGGGGGGAGGGGCCTGACTTGGGGAGGTGACCGATCTGTGTCCCTGTGTACAAGGGACACACCGTCGGTCTCCTCTCCCTGACAGGATGTGGATCTGTGTGTTTACACACACAGATCCACGGTCCTGCTCAGTTACTGGGCAATCGCGGGTGCCCGACGGCCATCGTGGCCGCCGGGCACATGCATCGGGTCCCCAGTGACACGCCGGCAGCGCGCCCCCTAGTGGCTCATGAAGGCGCAACTTCATATGACATCCGCCTACAACGAGAAAGTCTTCGTTCCGCCGTCATTTGGCGGCGGGCGGTAGACTAGTGGTTAAGTCATAAAAAAATATGTATAAAAATAAGGCATTTGGCATAGATAGCATATACCCAAATCAATGCATAGCATGCAGTTACTGGTTATATTTTTAAATGCAAAAAGGTGTATTTATTTGTCAAGATTTTGTCTGTACAAAACAAATACAAAAAAACAATTAATATCAGCTAGAACAAAAAAACAACACCATGTCTTATATCACGTCACATGAAGGCACCTTCATTACCAGCATTTGTGTTTGGATAAGCGTACAAGCAGGATCTGCAATGCAAACAATGAAACCTGTTTACAAAGAGCTTTGCTTCAGGTCTTTTGTGGAGAATAACAATGATAAATCATCCACAGCTTCATAGCGATAGGCCAGACAATTAAAGTGGATCCAAATAGGCACCACTAAATAAGCTGCTGGACTTGGATGGATAAAAACATAAAAGCACTCACATAAAAATTGAAGAACACAGGCATAAAGTTGGGGTCCTATGATTCGTCTGGTCCAGCCGAGGAATAGTTAGGTCCCTGGAAACTCTTCATAGTACTGTTAGCTGTGCAGGAAACAAACAGCGCTGAGCCCAGAAGGTGTGCTGGTATAGTGTACGAGCGTGCCGGTGTATCGTCATACTCCGCTCCCCATCACAGACTGCTCCGGAAGTACTGTGGTGGCCAACTGCGCATGCGCGATGCGCTCCAAACACATCTGCGATGCGTTCCAATGCATTTACGGCAGTGCACACCAGCGAAACCTCGTTCGGCATCCAGGCTCTTTCCTTAACATCCCCGTGGATTGGAGGACGTTAAAAAAAGAGCCAGGAGGCAGAGCGAGCGGAGCGAGCCGTCCGAGTGAAGCGAGGACG
This sequence comes from Rana kukunoris, assembly GCA_029574335.1. Classification (NCBI taxonomy): domain Eukaryota; kingdom Metazoa; phylum Chordata; class Amphibia; order Anura; family Ranidae; genus Rana; species Rana kukunoris. The sequence goes on from CM056055.1 coordinate 160,039,977, forward strand.
TGAGGCCGACTGGCCACTTTCCCCTAAGTCCACGTCGCTCTGAATGACGGCTTCGCTGGTGTGCACTGTCGTAAATGCATTGGAACGCATCGCAGATGCGTTTGGAGCGCATCGCGCATGTGCAGTTGGCCACCACAGCACTTCCGGAGCAGTCTGTGATGGGGGAGCCGAATATGATGCGTCACCGGCAGAGGATGCTGGAACGCACGCTGGAACGCTACGGCTTGGAAGGGGGGGAGAGACGTCATCACGTTGGACCTCAATGACACAACGCGTTTCAATGCAAGTGCCGTGTGTGAGATGTCTGATGACACACGGCGCGCACCTTTCTCAAGTTGCTTGTAATGGCTAACTGCGGCCAATTTATATATGCCTGTGGTTGCCATCTAGTGGTCTAATAGTATAATGTCCTCAATTTTAAAGGCATTAAAACTATGGATGGCACTTGTTTTAATTTAACAAAGAATAATAAACAAGTCAATGGGTTTTTATGCTCAATACTAACGGACAGATCATTAACATCAATAAATGTATATACATATATGGGACAAAAAAAAAAAAGTATATAAAGTTTACAACACCAGAAAACCTTGTTAAAAAATGTGTTAGGGATAATTATAAATGTAATAAATATACATGTAATGAACACATATCTTCATCTATGTATGAAGATATGCGTTCATTACATGTATATTTATTACATTTATAATTATCCCTAACACATTTTTTAACAAGGTTTTCTGGTGTTGTAAACTTTATATATATATATATATACACACACATTTATTTTTTGTCCTATATATGTATATAAATTTATTGATGTTAATGATCTGTCCGTTAATGATCTGACTTGTTTATTATTCTTTGTTAAATTAAAAACAAGTGCCATCCATAGTTTTAATGCCTCAAAATTGAGGACATTATACTATTACGCCACTAGATGGCAACCACAGGCATATATAAATTGGCCGCAGTTAGCCATTACAAGCAACTTGAGAAAGGTGCGCGCCGTGTGCGAGACATCTCACACACGGCACTTGCATTGAAATGCGTCATGTCATTGAGGTCCAACGTGATGACGTCACTCCCCCCTTCCAAGCCGTAGCGTCCCAGCGTGCATTCCAGCATCCTCTGCTGGCACGCTCGTACACTATACCAGCACGCCATCTGGGCTCAGCGCTGTTTCCTGCACAGCTAACAGTATTATGAAGAGTTCCCTGGGACCTAACTATTCCTCGGCTGAACCAGACGAATCATAGGACCCCAACTTTATGCCTGTGTTCTTCAATTTTTATGTGAGCGCTTTTATGTTATTATCCATTAAAGTCCAGCAGCTTATTTAGTAGCACCTGTCTTGTTTTCTATTTGCATGTCCTTGGAGCATTGCTTCGGCTTCCCCCACAAGGCTGCCCTTTACCAAAGAACTGCGACTCACTTCAAAGCTTATAATAGCTTACAGGACTTGTACTGAGGACAATTTAAACAGTGTTTTCTGTGTGCGCCTGCATTGCATATATTTGTGTATAAAGTGGATCCAAGTCCACTTAAAAGAAAGGCGTCCTTCATCCCTGGTTACTAGCTAGGTAAAGCTCAGGCCTCGTGCATACAGGCACTTTGGGGCATGCAATGTAATTTGCAAACACAGTTGCCGTGTAGAGCTGTCCATAGTAATAGCTGTACGCTGTATTCTGAGCAATACACGTTGTATACCCAGAAGTTCCTGTGGCTGTATAACTGAAGTGTTAAAAAACAGATCTGCAAACCAGAATTGGTTGTCTTTACATAAGTGGCCAGCTTCTTTCTCACCACTAAAAGCGGTTATGGTGGAATGATTAGCTGTCTGCCTGAGCAGCCAATGAGGCCCTCTACCTCAGACAGAGCCTGTCCTTAGTAACCATCACACAGATCTCACCATAAGGCCGACCATACACAAATCGAATACACAGAGCAAAATAAATTTGCTTGTTGCCCCCAACATGTTGATGATGGAATCCCTCCTGCCAAGCCATTGTCTTTTCCCGGCAGAAGACAGTGATTATCGCTAGTGGCTATAGCAATTTGCAGCAGGCTGGTTGTACCCAATTTGATCGATCAATCAGGGACCCCTGGTGACATCAGACATACTGGCAAAACGCAGCGGGTGAACTCTACGTGACGTCACTTTCGCCACTGTGGAAGGTAGATGGAGAGCAAACCGACTTTATCAAATTTTAAAGGCTGTATTTGATCTACAAACACTAAGTGTAACTTTGAAGCTTGCGATTTTAATAAATTTGATATATTACACTATGAGAGGCTTTCTTCTTTTGAGTGAGATTTGTCCTGGGTTTAGAAGAGTGCAAGAGCGCTGGTAGCTATTGGGATATCTTGAGCTGGCCCCCATATAAGCGGTACAATGAACTAGTGAGTACCTGTAATGGGAGTCAGTAATGTCTGGTGAGTGGGCTGTGTGCATATATGTTGGTGAAGAAGAGCACTGAATAATCACTGGGGGTGTGGGATTTTTGTATGACCACCCTTGGTTGGATACACCTTGTGATCGCTTGAAGACACTGCACGCATCTGACTTTTTTTGTTATATTTTTTTTGTAATATTTTTGTTTTTTCATCATTTAGTTTATTATATTATAGTTTTTATATATTTCTATAAGTGTATTGGAATAAAAGTTTATCATTGGGAGCGCAGTTAACTAATATACTGTATGCTATACCATTCACAGGCTTCATATGATAAATCATTTCAGAACTTTTCCCACCTTTAAATGTGACCTATAGTCAGTTGAACAACAAACTGAAATCTTTTAAGTGAAGGGAAGTAAAAAAATATTTTTATATATTTATATAAAGTTGTACGGCGGCAGGTCGGCTCTCCTGGGCGAGAGCCCGTAGCTCTACGTCGGCACTTTCGACGGCCACTAGGGGGCGCGTGCGCGCCGCCGGCGGCTAGCGCGCCCCCCGCTCGCCCCCGAGTCTCGTGCCCGGCGGGCACGATCCCTGCCGGGCACACGCGATCGCTCGTTACAGAGTGGGGAACAGAAGCTATGTGTGTAAACACATAGCTCTCGTTCCTGTCAGCGGGGGAAACGCTGATTTTCTGTTCATACAATGTATGAACAGAAGATCAGTGATTTCCCCTAGTGAGGTCACCCCCCCCCCATACAGTTAGAACACAAACAGGAACACACTTAACCCCTTCACTGCCAATAGCATTTTTATAGTAATCCAATGCATTTTTATAGCACTGATCGCTAAAAAAAATGCCAATGGTCCCAAAAATGTGTCAAAAGTGTCCGCCATAAGGTCGCAGTACTGATCGCCGCCATTACTAGTAAAAAAAAAAAAAAGCCATAAAACTACCCCCTATTTTGTAAACGCTATAACTTATGCGCAAACCAATCAATAAAAGCTAATTGCGTTTTTTTTTTACAAAAAATATGTAGAAGAATACGTATCGGCCTAAACTGAGGAAAAAAAGTTTTTTATATATTTTTGGGGGATATTTATTACAGAAAATAGTAAAAAATATTGCATTTTTTTTAAAATAGTCGCTCTATTTTTGTTTATAGCGCAAAAAATAAAATCCGCAGAGATGATCAAATACCACCAAAAGAAAGCTCTATTTGTGGGAAAAAAAGGACGCCAATTTTGTTTGGGAGCCACGTCGCACGACCGTGCAATTGTCAGGTAAAGCGACGCAGTGCCGAATCACAAAAAGTGCTCTGGTCGTTGGGCAGCAATATGGTCCGGGCTGAAGTGGTTAAATAATATGATTGCACACCCTTACACCAATACATTGTTGAAGCACCTTTTGATTTTATTACACCACTCAGTGTTTTTGGGTATGAGTCTATCGGCATGGCACATCTTGACACTCTTCTTTGCAAAAACATTCCAAATCTGTCAGATTGTGAGGGCATCTCCTGTGCACATCCCTCTTCAGTTCAGCTCACAGATTTTCAATGGGATTCAGGTCTGGGCTCTGGCTGGGCCATTCCAAAACTTTGATCTTTTTCTGGTGAAGCCATTTCTTTGTCAATTTGGATGTACGCTTTGGGTCGTTGTCATGCTGAAAGATGAAGTTCCTCTTCATGTTCAGCTTTCTAGCAAAAGCCTGAAGGTTTTGTGCAAATATTGACTGATATTTGGAACTGTTCATAATTCCCTCTACTTTGACCTGTTCCAGCTGAAGAAAAACAGCCCCAAAGCATGATGCTGCCACCACCATGCTTCACTGTGGGTATGATGTTATTTTGGTGATGTGTGGTGTTGTTTTTGTGCCAAAAATATATATTTTGGAATTATGGCCAAAAAGTTCAACCTTGGTTTCATCAGACCAGAACACATTCATACATGCTTTTGAGAAACTTCAGATGTGTTTTTACAAAATTTAGCTGGGCTTGGATGTTTTTCTTCGTAAGAAAATGCTTTCGTCTTGCCACTCTACCCCATAGCCCAGACAAATGAAGAATACGGCAGATTGTTGTCACATGTACCACAAAAAATAAATAACAAACATGTTATACTTGCCTCCACTGTGCAGCTAGTTTTGCACTCAGTGGCCCCAATGGTCTTCTGGGGTCCTTTGGCGGCTGTCTCGGCTCCTCCCCGCAAGAACTAACCCCCTTCATAGGCCTCTTGTCAGCCTCCCTGACCAGTTTTCTTTTCTTCTTTTCATCAATTTTGGAGGGATGTCAAGTTCTTGGTAATGTCACTGTTGTGCCATATTTTCTCCACTTGATGATGACTATCTTCACTGTGTTCCATGGTATATCTAATGCCTTGGAAATTCTTTTTTACCCTTCTCCTGACTGATACCTTTTAACAATGAGATCCCTCTGATGCTTTGGAAGCTCTCTGCGAACCATGGCTTTTGCTCTAGGATGCGACTAAGAAAATGTCAGGAAAGACCTACAGGAACAGCTGAACTTTATTTGGGGTTAATCAGAGGCATTTTAAATGATGGCAGGTGTGTACTGACACCAATTTAACATTTAAATAGGATTGCTTAATTCTGAACACAGCCACATCCCCAGTTATAAGAGGGTGCGCACCCTTATACAATCACATTTGTTTAGACTTCTATTAAAAATTTCATTTTTTCAATTGGGTTGCACAGTTTATAGGTCACATTAAAAAGGTGAAAAAAGTTCTGAAATTATTTATCTTTGTCTCTCTTTTTTTTTTTTACATCACAGAAAGTTGACATTTAAAAAAAGACTTTTTATATCCACTTTATAGCTACTGTATATCTACTGCATCTGAACTGAACCTTCAGCTGAAGTGTATGCAAACACAAGCAATGAACATTTATTTTTTGCTCTCTTTAGGCATATCAAATATACCTTTGAAAGTGTATTGTTCTATCTGTTCAATAAGTGCAAAAAAATAAAAAACATCATCACTATGCAGGTGTAAGAGGACGAGTGGCGGCACTACAAAGTGGAAAAAGAGACTTCTTTATTTAACAAATCTAGATAAAAATGTCAAAAACCACACTGTTCCAGGGCAGCCAGTAAACGCATTTCATCACGCGTCGGTGCTTATTCACTGACGTGTGAAAATGCATTCACTGGCTGCCCTGTTATTTTTGTCATTTTTTCAGTATTCAAAAAATAAAGAAGTATTTTTTCCCCCTCACTTTGTAGTGCCGCCACTTTCATCTTTCATGTACATTGGTTGTGGCTGCGGACCAGGCTGGCACCCAGGTGGTTTCAGCATATGTGGACCCTATTGCAGGTTGCTTGGATCAATGTGTACACTATGTGCCATATTATTGCTTTGGTTCTCTCTTCAAATGAGAAAACTCCGTTCCGTTATTTTATGGAAATAAGGAGGGCAAAGTACTCCTAACCCTCTCTATTTGAATAAAGGAAGGGTTTTTAGACCCAAGAATGAAAATGTAATAAATTACAATTTCCTACTCCTTTTGTTATGGTGGCTGCATTCATTTTATTTCGGACTTGCCAGCAACATACTTCTTGTTCTAGGATGACCATGCATGCTCACCCTACTGTATTGAAGGAGGAACATAGTTCCTGCCAACGCACAGGAACAGACATGTAGCATTTTTTCCAATACAGCACACTGCAACCAATGGTAGTGCAATACTGTGCACCTGTCAGGAGATCTTTATCATTTGATAAATTAACTAAAGCTAATCAAAAAATGTCATGAACCTGCAGAACTATAATCATTTAAAGCGGGGTCCGGGCATTATTTATTTTTTTGCAAGCTAAAATTAATCACATTAAATAGTCCCTAAAACATATTAATAGTTCACAAAAAGAGGAAAACGTGGGTGATGCTAGAAAACTCCTTCTCACAAACCCTGACGCACGCACTCCCTTGGTTGGCACCCCGATATTGGCCCCAGTCCATCAGGATGCACCCACTCATCCTCCCCTCATTACTGGCCTTTAGTAGAGCAGTGTCTCTCTTCAATCTATTCTCACAACCAGGTCCACCGACTCCCGTGAGAGGGAACCCTGAGTTCCCACCAGGAGAATCGGAGGTTGCGTATACACGACCGGTTTTCTCGGCAGAATTCAGCAAGAAACTCGATGGGAGACGTATTCTGACGAGAAAACCGGTCGTGTGTACACTTTTCGCAGAGAAAACTGTCGAGGAACTAGTCGAGCCAAAAAGAGAGCATGTTCTCTATTTCCTCGACGGGCAATAGGAAAATTTGGCTTGACAACTTTTTTAACAGCCGAACAAGGAAAACGATGCGTTTCGCCCATCGAGTTTCTCGGTCGTGTACGCGACCTTTAACTGGAATGGCCACACGAGGAGGTTCTGGCTTGCCACTTCTTTCATAAAGGCCGTAGGTGCTCCTACAAAAAGTTGATCTCTGATTCTTGTACTGGTGCCTTCTACTTCTGGTCATATAGACAACTGACACACTTTCTTACTTCCACAAACTCAAATGAAACATGGAATAGACATCTCACACCATTTGAAGCACTTTGCTCACGCACTACGCCACAAAGACATCTAATTTTCATACATTTATGGCCTTCTTCAAGCCGACACAGGTCCTTCCACGATGCATTTCTTACATACCTCTTGGGAAACAGATTTACAATTGACTCTCACGGAAAAGGACTGGGAAATCATGTATACATTGCTCATTATGGATCGATGAATGTAGCTATCCAGAAAAATGGATATAAAAATCATAACTAAATGGTATAGGACTCCAGGTCGCTTACACAAGTTCTCGCCCTCAGTTCCAAACGTCTGTTAAAGATGCAAAAGTGCAGTAGGATCCATGATACATATTTGGTGGGAGTGTACTTGGCTCCAACCATTCTGGAAAGAAGTCCATTCCATAATATCTCGGGTTACCACCTTTACCCTAGATTACAACCCGGCTCAATACCTTCTACACCATACAACCCTACCCCAACACACCTATCAGAATTCGTTGGCCATGCATATGGTCAATGCGGCCAGGCTCTGCATTAGGGGTGTTGAAATTAATCGTACGACTTGCATTAATCGATTTTTGATGACGTCACCTGCGCGCCGCTATATGCACTGTCTGAAAGCCAGGAAGCCGTGGGCGTCAGCTACGGGCGTTAGCCGCGCCTCTTTTCCTGCCCCGCTAATGCAGCTGAAGGAGCTGTGGGCTTCAGCGCGCCTCTTTACCCTCCCCACCTGCTGATGCAGCTTAAGACGCCGCGCCTCCTTTCCCGCCCCCCGCTGACGCCATTCCCAGCCGCCCGTCGCCATGTGGACGCATGGAGCAAGTGTCCTCGGTCCCGGTCCCGACCCCCCCAGAGCCTTCCTCCTCACCTCACCTCACGCTGTGCACACTGCACAGGCTGCGGCTGTGGGAGACCCGAGACGACCGAGTACTGTAGTACTGCAGGCAGCAGATCATCATCAGGTACTTAGGGGATGCACAGTAGCAGCAACTAATGGGCACACTGGCAGCAATTGGTGGCACACTGGCAGCAATTGGCGGCACACTGATGGCAATTTATGGGCACAGTGGCGGGAACTGATGGCACACTGACGGCAATTTATGTCACACTGACGGCAATTTATGTCACACTGACGGCAATTTATGTCACACTGACGGCAATTTATGTCACACTGACGGCAATTTATGTCACACTGACGGCAATTTATGGCACACTGACGGCAATTTATGGCACACTTACGGCAATTTATGGCACACTTATGGCAATTTATGTCACACTGATGGCAATTTATGGCACACTGACGGCAATTTATGGCACACTGACGGCAATTTATGGCACACTTATGGCAATTTATGTCACACTGATGGCAATTTATGTCACACTGATGGCAATTTATGGCACACTGATGGCAATTTATGGCACACTGATGCCAATTTATGGGCACAGTGGCGGCAATTGATGGCACACTGACAGCAATTGGTGGCACACTGACAGCAATTGGTGGCACACTGATGGGCAATAATTTGGGCACACTGGCAGCAATTGGTGGCACACTGGCGGCAATTGATGGCATACTGGCAGCAATTGATGGCATTGGCACACTGATGCCACACTGGTTTATGTATGTCTTATTGTTTTAGTGATTGATTCACATCACAACTTTATCGATACCTTTTTTTTGTATGATTTTTTGCTTTTGCTCATCACTGCCACACACATGCAGCCATGCATTGCATGTGTGGGGCAGTAATGAGCAAAAGCAAAAATCATACAAAAAAAAAAAGGTATTGATGAAGTTGTGATGTGAATCAATCACTAAAACAATAAGACATACATAAACCATAATTTATGACATGGCATACATTGTTGTTTGGCAGGACTTTATGGAGACAATGTCCGCAGTCTCTGATCCTCTCTAGTATCATGTCCGCAGTCTCTGATCCTCTCTAGTATCATTGTCCGCAGTCTCTGATCCTCTCTAGTATCATTGTCCGCAGTCTCTGATCCTCTCTAGTATCATTGTCCGCAGTCTCTGATCCTCTCTAGTATCATTGTCCGCAGTCTCTGATCCTCTCTAGTATCATTGTCCGCAGTCTCTGATCCTCTCTAGTATCATTGTCCGCAGTCTCTGATCCTCTCTAGTATCATTGTCCGCAGTCTCTGATCCTCTCTAGTCTCATTGTCCGCAGTCTCTGATCCTCTCTAGTCTCATTGTCCGCAGTCTCTGATCCTCTCTTGTCTCATTGTCCGCAGTCTCTGTCCATCTCTTGTAGTATTTTGGGGTCAGTCTGGAGCTCCTCTTTAAGATGTCTGCTGTATTTACAGTTTGCTACATGCAGAGAGTTTTTTTTAAGAACAGATGAAAACCGTGCGCAGTAATCTTGATGCATCGTGATGCATCGCGGAATCGAATCGTGGACTTGATAATCGTAATCGCATCGAATCGTGAGACCGGTGAAGATGCGCAGCCCTACTCTGCATACCCACACATTGGCGTTTAACTGATATCCCAACCATCAGAGAGTGGCTGACCAGGGTGACCAAAAGAGAGGAGATGGAGGAATTTATTCATACTGCCCAAGACCATATTCAGAAATGTATAACGACCTGGGACTGCTGGTCACATTTCAGGAATTCAGAATATTACAAGTCCTTCTTCCCTTGTTAGCAAGTGACTACCCGGTAGAGGGACCCTCATGATCTGGACCCGCTCCCCCCCCCCTTATTTTTTCTTCCCTCCCCACCTAGGGCCCTGTCCCCCCTTTGCGATATACCCGACCAAATTTTTCCAGGTTTCACAACGTATACACCTCTTTGTTTTCCCTACTTTAGGGACATCAAGCCTAAGGTTTCAGGCATGGCCGCGGTTAGGCCTGTTGATATTGGCCTCCGGGGCATTGCAATTATTCTCATTGCTCCTTGATTCCATTTAGGTACCGCTATTGAGCTACAAAATGTCGGTTATCCATAAGTTGTTTATAGGCTTATAGAATTCATCTGGTGATATGTGAAATACAGCGTGGTTCTACTACACGTGCTTACTGATGTCGTAACAACTCGCGTTACCCTGTAAGGTTTTCCGTCATGTTCCCATTACCAGAAGATTTGTCATGTTATTCTACATATGCATTTATGTACATGTTTATGTATGATTACTTTTTACCTAATAAAAAATAAATTTTGGGAAAAAAAAACATTAATAGCGCCCCAATCGTTCCAGAAATCATTGCAAATACTTGCCTTATATCCCCTAGCTCATGTTGTGGCTGTATCCAACATATTTTTCTTCCTGGTTTTCAGGGAGAGGTGCATGCTCTGCGATTTTTAGGCACGGTAATGCCCAGAAACTATGGCTATGGCCGCTCGCTGTATCAAGGGAGTGCGCCCACAAGGACTACACACAATGTGAGCTCTCTTGCATGAATGTGTGTAGTTCTTGCGAGGAGGACCAGAGACAGCCGCCGAGGGACCCCAGAAGACGTGGATCGAGCCACTCTGTGCAAAACGAGCTGCACAGTGGAGGTAAATATAACATGTTTGTTATTTTAAAAAAAATATAATTGTTTACAACCCCATTAAAGGCAAGCTGTTAATAGAAAGTTCATTTTTAGGGTGAAACTCCACTTTAAGTTGCTCCAGGGAATATCCGATTGCCTCTTGGGAGGGGATGAGGAAGGTTTTTTTTTCCCCTGTTGGAGCAAATTGGATCATGCTTTATTGTTTTTTTGCCTTCCTCTGGATCAACTGTGGGTATAGGATTGTATATACAGTGGAAACTCGGATTGCGAGTAATGCGGTTAATGAGCTTTTCCCAATACGAGCAATTATTTTTAGTCCTAACTCGGTTTGCGAGTGTTGTCTCGCAAAACAAGCAGGATTCAAGCCTCTGCGGTGTGCAGTACCGCATTTGGCCAGAGGTTCGGGGCGCAGGAGCCGCTCTAACCCATTCCGAAATAATTCGTTCCAGAGCGTTTCCGAATGCAGCTTTCAGAGTATTTCTGAGTCTCTCCGGTGCCCCCACCTCTGGCCACATGCGGTATTGCATGCCATAGAAGTCAATAACAAATCATTTTAGTTTCCATTGACTTTTATGGGGAAACTCGCTTTGAAATGCAGGTGCTTTGGATTTCAAACCTTCTCCTGGAATGGATTATGCTCGCAATCCAAGGTTCCACTGTATAGGATTGTATAATTTTTCTATCTTCCCTTCTATAGGTTGAACCAGATAGACCTGTGTCTTTTTTTCAACCAGACTATGTAACTATGTATTAAAGCGGAGCTCCAGCCGCGATTTTTTTTTTTTTAAAGTCAGCAGCTACTAACAGTGTAGCTGCTGACTTTAAATAAGGACACTTACCTTGTCCTACTTGCCCGCGCTGATGGCCCCCCGATGCCGGTCCCACGATCGCTCCGGGTCCCGCACCGCCATTCACACTATGGGAAACAGGCAGTGAAGCCGTACGGCTTCACTGCCCATTTCCTACTGCGCCTGCGTGAGTCTCACGCTGGCTTGTGAATGGGCACGCTGCTCTCTGAGAACACACACCGTTCCCAGAAAGCAGCGCGCCCCATTCACAAGCAGAAGGACAAGAAGAAAAGGCACCGCGGAGTGGAAGAGGCAGATTACGGACTTCCGCATAGCAACAGGTATTTCGGGTGAGTATTTTTTTTTTTTTTTTCAGGTTTTTTTTTTTTCAGTTTTTTTTTTTTTTTAAACAACATGGGAAAATGTTGTTTTCCTGGGTGGAGCTCCGCTTTAAAGTGTTACTAAACCCACAGCAGTAAAATCAGTCTGTATATGCAGTAAAGAATGCTTGTTATGCTTTTTGATCCTGCCTTCTCGGATGCTCCTCTTCTTCCACTGTCTCCAAACAATCTCCAATCCAGAGCCTTGGAGGGCACTCTGCACATGCTCAGTTTGGTATGTATTTTTTCTTTAGAGCGTGCATGTGATCAGCACAGGGCCAATCAGCACTGTCCAGAGGGTCAGGGGTCCTGCAGCCTTATAGAACAATCAGGAGAGAATGAAAAATACTCCTACAAGCTTTAACCAGACACTGATAGACATCACAAGACTGCTCTTTACTGCTGATGAGAAAAGGTATTTAGCGGTCTGTATTTACTAAAACTATTGCATTTTGACGTTCTGTGTACTGTGGGAGACCAGATATATTAAATGTAGGCTCCTGGGTATAGTAACACTTTACATTGACCTTACACTGATAGAAATTCAGCTTCTCCTGCAGGTCCTCCCTTCGCTTAACAGAAGTCAATTATTTAAAAGTGCATCTATGGTCAAAATGTAAAATATTATATACATTTTCACATTGTATTTCAATTATTTTTAGCCTACTCCTAATAATCTGAACAATCTTAAAGTTTCATTTACTTCCCCGAATTATGTGACACATATTCACTATGCCCTGTGAATAGACACTGCTGTGTCACACATTTCACAGAGCCTGCCTTCTGAAATACAGAACTGCTGAGAGGAGGAGTTTCAGGAAGTGGAGTCCATACAGGAATAACTGCTAGCAGGCAGCAAGGTACCATGGGATATGTAGTCCTTGGAAACGGATGTAAGCAGCAGAGGAGAACCTGCAAAGCATGCAGGAAATCCAGGAAGTTGTGGAACGAGATGGCCAGGAGAGAGGCAGAACTCACAACATGAAAGATTTTTTTAAGTTGGCTTATTTTGGGGGTGTCAACTAGAACTATTATTTTTATTGTTATTACAATGCTGATGTTATAAAATGAAAGTGTGTGCTGTGAGCATAGACCTTCTGTAATTGTGTTCAACTTTCCAAATACAATATACAGTACTGTGGGGTGGTTCCTCCATTAACCTAATTTGTGTGGATGGAGAAATCTGTCAGTTTGTTCAGCTGTCAGAACGAGAAATAAAAAAACTAACCATGTATGTCCTGCCTAAGTGTATGTGTACATTTGCCAGAACTACATACAATCCAGAACGTAGGCGAGACCAAAGGTCTAGTAATGAAACAAGAAACTAATATATAAATTCCATACCAGGCTAATGAATCACAACTATGTGTATCAAATAATAAAGTCCATAAACCACGACAAAATTCTTCAATCCAAGTGAAAAGTGGAGTATTCTTAATTGCTGTGAGGAATAAGTGTCATCTTCCACTGATAATTAGGTAAACATCACCAGATCACCGCGCCACCCATTACAGATAGTCAAATGCGCATGGGTAAATGTGAAGATCTTCGGTATAATACGGCCCCCAAGAGAAGACTCCTCATAGTGTAATATTTAGCAAATTTATTCCATAAAAACATGTAGCACAGTTCAGTAAACAAGCAGGCACGCCGATTGCATTCCACTTGTGTTCCAGATATCTGGCGGAAGTGACGTGCCATGCACTAACCAACCCAATGCGTTTCGTCAGTAACATCTGACGTCAACATCAGGGGTCATGTCCCATAGACTTGAATAGGACATACCTATACCACAGGAGCATTGAAGTCTATGGGATGTTAGTGTGCAGGTGCGGTCAGCCCAGCATTGGATTTTTACCATCCAGAATGAAAACATGGACGCCCGCTGCCATCAGAAGAGGTAAGTAAGCACCTGCGTTTGGTGATGGTTTATCCTGGAAATAGCAAATCAGAGGGACTGTCAGGATTACCAGCGATATCACACGAATACAAAGAGAACAGGATACCTTTTCATACAGGTACATGGTACAGCAAGCACATATCAGGAAGCTTGCTATGGGGGCACTCGAGCCGCAGCTCCCTGTGTCCATTGAGGCTGGGTTCACACTATACTACACGACAGCAGTACAACTTTCATCCTACTTTGCTCTGCGACATCTGTCCTACATTGGTCCTACATTGGTCCTACATCCATCCGACTTTCATGAACAGGATACTACTTTGATCCGACTTTGTGATAGTCTGACTTGTTCTTTGACCAATCAAAACAATCCCAGAGTGAGATCAATTCATTTTACCGCTGCTGTAATCACAATGTCGGATGTCAAGTGTGAACCCGGCCTTAGACACAGAGCTATGGCTTGCCCCATCCCCTTTCTTTTCTCATTGGCTCACTGACTGAGAAAAGCAGCAGCCAATGGCGTCACACTACTGTCTCAGTCAATGGGGGGGGGGGGGGGGTCCCGGGCAGCTGTATCTCTCGTGCAACATCACTGGATCTAAATGGGGCTCAGGTAAGTATTAGAAGGGCTGAAGGGGGCTGCTGCACACAGGTTGTTTATATTAATGCATAGACTGCGTTAAGATCTAAAAAAAATTCTGCTTTAACGCTGAACTTCCATAGCTCTGCATGAATTTTCAGAGCTTTGTAGATATTGAATGTCACAGGGCAAGTTCAGTAATCTGCTACAAAATGCCCTAGCTCCTGAAATACACTCCTAAATAAACCATCACTGCCCGTAGGTGCTTACTTACCTTCTCTGATGGCAATGGCCTCTCATAAGGTCCTTCATGCTGGATAATTAAAATCGAATATTGTATCTGGAGTTCAACTAAAAACAAAAAACACACACACACACAAACAATCCAGCACAAAACCTTTTCATCATTATTGCAAAGGGAAAACATGCCCTTTAATTAATCTGCACAGAAAATATTCATCGTGTATCCATAATTGGAAGTTTTATTAGATTATTGCTTTTAGTTAATTAATTGAAACACAAGATAATGTAATTCAATCAATACTACATATAAGGCTAGTGGGAAAGGGACATTACCAAGTCATTATGCTGCCAAAATATTTAGTGGTCACGGTCAAAGTACCAATCACAAAGAAATAAAATGACTCAGCGTGGCAGCCTTAGTAATTGGTCTGTTGAAAGTCCGTTATGAAACTGCACAAATCGCTGATTATCTTTACTTGGGGGGTAGGAAGTCTTTACAAAGTCAACAAGACAAGGCACAGCCAAGCCAAAAAATACATTTTCTAAGCAAAAAAACAAAAATCTATATTTTTAATAAGAATTAATATTTGGGTTGAACTGTACAACATGGTCTACAAATGATTACGCTAACCTAAGCTAACCTGTAGTTTGCCCATATACCTACCTCTCCTTCACTCCCACCCCACTCTAGTCAGTGAGGGAAAAAAATCTGGGAGTTACCTGGTACTTCTGGGTATGAAGGCTAGGGTTGTCCTGATACTACTTTAAGACCGAGTACAAGTTCTGATACTTTTTTTCGAATACTTGCCGATATCGATTACTGATACTTTTATTTAATCTCATGTGACAGTGGCACATGTGTCAGTAGCTTTTTTTTTTTTTTTACAATTATTTTTTTATTTTATTATTTTTTACAATGCTTTATTTTTTTTATTAGTTATAGCAATCATTATTATTATTTTATCAGCCCTGTTGGGGGGCTATGGTGAGATATCAGGGGTCTTAACAGACCTCTGACATCTCCCCTTTGAGACAGGGAAAGGGACTAGGGACACAAATTCCCCAGTCCCTTTCTCAGCAGCCTCAGCTGCACTAAAAATGAATAAAACTGAGACATCTTAATCACAGGAGGTTACGTTTCAGTTATTTGAATGGACAGAGTCAGTGATCACTGACTTTGTTCATTCAGAAAACGAAGGAGCCGAATTTACCAGCTCCTACCTCCGCTCTCCATCCTAACAGATCGAGGGGGACAGCAGCACGGAGGGGGAGAAGGGAAGGGGAGAAGAGAGGGGGACAGATGGAGAGGGGCAATCTAAGCAAGAATACTAACCCCTCCACATTCTATTGAAAAAAATTGGGCTTTACATGCACTTAAAAAAAAACGGAATGCGGCAGCAGCAAAAGTGCGCTTTAACGCCCCGCTGAAATACATAGGTTTCCTTGGCAGCCTGAGGATCCGTGCCGAGAGTGCACACTGACCAGGCTGTCTTCTATATCTTTTGGTTACAGCTTTAGGCCATGATCCAGCAGAACAGGCTCCTGATCTATTGATCTCTGAGAGACACAATCACAGTGGTCACCAGCTACCTCCTTGCATTAAATGTCACTTAAAGGGCCTCCGTGAGGCAGCGTGAAAGGGTTATTGTGCTGTGCACGTATGCACAGCATACGTGCACAATATGGCAAACCTGCCCTTTTCAGACATCCAGAAAGCACAGCATTACTCTAAATCTGCGTCTCATTGCTTTCTGCAGGCAAACAGGGTTCCATCTCAAAGAAGCTCAAGAATATGGATGAGACCAGGGCTCGACAAAATCCGGGCATCAGGTCACAATTGCGACTAGAATTCACGACCTGGCGCCTGGGGAAGGAAACACAGTACTGCAGAAGGCCGTAAAGCCGCAGCCTCAATTACCAGCTGGTGCGGCCCGACCATCCTGTGTCTCCATGCGCCCCCACCTCTCCCACCGCGCGATCGTGTTGGGCCGTTCCGGCAGGTAATTGAGGCCGCGGCTTTGCGGCCTTCTGCAGGCCTACGTTTTCTTTCTGTGATCTGGCGCCATCTTGTGGGGGCCGTTGGCATTACAAGACTAATGGAGCTTACCCTGTGTGTTTTCTCTGCCATCTCCTTCCCTCCAATTAGAACCCCCAAACATTATATATATTTTTTATTCTAACACCCTAGAGTGCAATACTTTCTGTCACACCGTCTTACAAGCGCACTTTTTGGGGAAAAAATACACATTTTTTAATTAAAAAAAATAAGACAACATTAAAGTTAGCCTATTTTTTTTTTTATATTGTGAAAGATAATGTTACGCTGAGTAAATTGATACCCAACATGTCACGCTTCAAAATTGCATCTGCTCCTAGAATGGCGACAAACTTTTACCCTTTAAAATCTCCATAGGCGACGTTTAAAAAATTCTACAGGTTGCATGTTTTGAGTTACAGAGGAGGTCTAGATTTATTGCTCTCGCTCTACCGATCGCGGCAATACCTCACATGTGTGGTTTGAACACCGCTTTCATATGCCGTCGCTACTCACGAATGCATCGGCTTCTGCGCGCGAGCTCGGCGGGACGCGTTTCTGGCTCCTAACTTTTTTAGCTGGCTCTTAGATTCCAAGCAAATTTGTCAAACCCTGGATGAGACATACACACCTAACAATGGTCTTCCGGGTGCTTTATTCATCAATAGGAGCTGGTGGTCCCTGGGTTAGATCATCACCTGGATGAGCATCGTTAGGTGTGCGTCTCTCATTTATCCAGATTTACCCATTTGTTCGCTCTCCCCCAGAGTGCTGGGTGTTCAGAGCGGCCTTTCACAGCTCCATCCATTGCAGCCTTCTTTTGCTCCACTCAGCTCTTTTTTAGACACCGGGCAGCCTCTTGTGATGTAGTGCAGTGGTCATCAACCCTGTGCTCGGGGGCCCACTAACAGGCCAGGTTTACAAGATAACTGAAATACATCACAGGTGATATCATTTGCTGCTCAGTGATTGCAGTATTCTAGTCTGCATCTCCCCAAGGTAATACATAAAACCTGGCCTGTTAGGCCCCTTTCACACGGGCAGGTCCGCCTGTCAGTTTTTTCGCCGGACCTGAATGGGCGTTCCATGCAAGTCTATGGAGTGACAGATGTCAGCGGTGACCATGTCCGCTGACATTTGATCCGGTCCGATCCGCTAAAATCAGACGTATAACCATACGTTCGACATCCGTCCTGGTGGATCAGATCAGGTGAGATCTGATAAAAACAGACATGCTGGCCGTTTTCTTCCGATCTCTCCATAGGAATCAACGGTGCTCCACAGGTCCCTCCCCGCTTAGTGATAGTGAAAATATAAAAAAACGATTCTTTACAATCACTAACTTTAAAGGGGTTGTAAAGGTAAATAAAAATTCCCTAAATAGCTTCCTTTACCTTAGTGCAGTCCTCTTTCACTTACCTCATTCTTTGATTTTGCTTTTAATGTCCTTATTTCTTCTGAGAAATCCTCACTTCCTGTTCTTCTGTCTGTAACTAAACACAGTAATGCGACACTTTCTCGCTGGTGTGTAAAAAGCCTCTTGAGGGGGGAGGGACACTCTCTACTTTGCAAATAGAGAAAGGAGCTGTGTGTTCGTGGGCATCCTGACACTCCTGCTTGCCCCCTCAAGAGGCTTTCTCCACACCAGGGAGAAAGCCTCACATTACAGTGTGGAGTTACAGACAGAAGAACAGGAAGTGAGGATTTCTCAGAAGAAATAAGGACATTTAAAAGAAAATTGAAGGATGAGGTAAGTGAAGGAGGACTGCACTAAGGTAAAGGAAGCTATTTAGGGAATTGTTACCTTTACAACCCCTTTAAACCTCCTCAGTACAAGTTCCCTACAACACATAGCAAATGTGACACATTTATGTAAAAAGGATTTTTAAAACATTAACTTTCACACAAAAGGATTTCATTTTAAGGAATGCAAAATACAGTCAAGCACCTAATCATTAACACCAAACAAAAACTCACACTAAACCGGTTAAAACCCAACAAGCCTGAGCACTGCTTATGCAATGAGACAGCATGTGAAGGGAAGACAGAGAATACAAACATTGCACTTTATAACTGAGAAAGGTCACATCTCCGATAAAAACATAAAATCAAGGCTGTGTCCCTGAATCTTCACATAGCTGGCTGGACAGATCAGCTCAATAAGACACAATAAAACACTCAGACAAGCTGTAGTTATAGATTAGTGACCACTTTAATGGTTACTGCTTTCTAACAAGTGTAGCTAAAAGTTACTGTGCATGCATTTCTTACTCTATGAGGCCTCTTCTACACTAGCGACTGAGGAGGGGCGGTAAAAACCCACACAAGCCCAACCACAAGTCAACAATGACAAACTCTATACCAGCGTTTCTGAACCTTTGTTCAGTCAAGGCAACGGTGGTGGCTGACTTTTCTTCTTTTTTTTTTTTCGAGGGGGCGGCAACCAGTCAGTCGGTGGCGGCAACCCCCCTTGGGAGGACATCCAGGACATCAAAGCCCCTCGCTTACCCCATCTAGGAAGCGGGCTTTAGCGTGTCTGGCAGCTTTCTTCCTCCTCCTGTGGTGTGGATCCCGATGCCGTGAATCCCCCTCCTCCTCATAGGATCACCTGACCTTTCAGCCAATCAGGAAACGGGTATCAGACCCGCACTTCCTGATTGGTGGAGAAGGCGATTCAGTGTTAGAAAAGCCAATATTCATTTTCTTTTCTAACACACCTGGGTGGGCCCGGAGAACAATGCTCTGCGTCCACCCTATTTTGAAGTCTATTAGAACATATGGCTCTATTTAGGTGCTTAAATAAAAACACCCCCACCATTGTAATTCAGGCACCCGGCCTCCTGAAAGGGGCTAGACGCATTAATAGGGAGTGACTGCGGCAGCCGTGGATAGATTCATGCTATGCATAAATCTATCCATTAACCATATAGGGGGCGCCGCCTGAGGAGTTGTAAAGGAAAAAAATAGTTTTGCCTAAAATTAATGTCTGCAAGGTAGACAGACAGAATAGTGTAATGATTCTGCTAAAAAACGAGTAAATACCTATTAAATTCCTTCATTTATATCACCTCCGACATTCTAGTTTCTGTTCTCTCATTCACTTCCTGGTTTGCGGTGCTCGTTCATGTAAAAACTACATTTCCCAGTATGCATTGCAGCACGCCCAGTAATTCACACCTCCTAGAAGTCTCCAACACGTAGAGAGCGTCCTGCCACACAGATGTAGTTCCCAGGAGGGGGCAAGCATGTCACTGACCACCGCAGTAAAGCCTCCCTTTACGGTGGTGAGCAACAATCAGACAAGCAGGAAGTGAACAGAACAGAGAAGAGAGAGCAACTTCTGAGCAAAAACGAACAATGAGGAAGTGAAAAGTGGAATGTCTGCAGATAAAGGATGCTTATTCTGAAAAAAAAAATTTCATTTACAACCTTTTTAATGCCCATGCAAGGCACCCTTTAAAATGACGCATAACCTCAAGGCACCTCATTCTAAAGTTTAAAAGCAAACTATAGTACATAAACGCTGCAACAACCACACACATAGGTATGGTTGCCACCTCATCATCGCTAGATAAGGAGGATGTTGTGCACTTGCACAGAATTTTTTTTTGCCCCCCTCTGTCGGCTCTAGGGTCCCATTAGATTAATGAAGAGGAACATTGGAATGCTAATCGGTACCGATGTGCAAAGGTGTGTTCGCTTTGGAAGAATAATCTCCTCTAACGTTGGGTGTCCCAAGCTCTTTCACACGGAGCGGTCCGTTTTTCGGTCCGCTCCGTGTGTGTCCGTCGGCTCAGCGGGGGGTCTCCACTGAGCTGTCGGGCGGACAGGGCGGTCCCCGCACACTGTGCAGGGACCGCCCTTTCTCTCCTCCGCTATCCCCTATGGGGAATCAGATGGAAACGGACCGTCTGTCCGTTTGCATCTGATCCGTTTGGCCGGACGGAAGAAAAATAGGACATTCTTCCATCCGAAAAAACGGATGCGGATCTGGTGGACGTTAGCGGATGCATCATCCGCTAATGGATCCGCTCCCATAGGGGTTCATTACAAGTCCGTTAACGGACTTGTAATTAGCGGACCGTTCGTCCGCTAGTGTGAAAGGGCCCTTAATGTTAAGAGGAGATTTTTCTTCCAAAGCGAACACACCTTTGCACATTGGTACCAATTAGTATTACAATGTTTCTCTTCTCCCTCAGTTTCTCTCTGTCATTCAGCTAATGTGACCCCAGAGCTGACGGAGAGGGGAAGGGTAGGGGAAAACACAAATGCTGTGCAAGTGCCCAACACCTTCCTTATCAACCGATGAGGTCATTGGATGTTAGGACAGCGGTGGCTGGAAGGTTGTAATGGTGCACATTGAAAACATGTGGCTTTATCACAGGCACCACTTACCAATGACTTCATACAGACAATGTAAGGTGCAAAGAAAGAAATGGATGGATGCGTCTGTGATGGGTGGTTAGAAAGTAGTTGGGAAAAATGTTAGCTAATGCAGTTGAAACACAATGCAATAACCGCTGATGGGAAAAAAAGAAATCAAAGTAAAGCCAAGAGCACAGAAAGCCTGGTACAATGCAAAACATGATCTCTGTACTGGATCTGCAAACATTCATTCAAATGACTTTGGCATTAGCAAGCAGTTCATAATTACAATAATTTTCCAGTCAAAGCATAGTGTAATGCCGCGTACACATAATCAGACATTCCGACATCAAAACCGTGGACTTTTTTTAGACGGATTGCTCGCTCAAACTTGTCTTGCAACGTCAAGAACGTGGTCACGTACAATACTACGACGAGCCGAAAAAAATGAAGTTCAATGATTCCGAGCATGCCTCGAGCATTATCGGAAATTTTCCGACAGCAAATGTCCGATGGAGCATACACGTGGTCATATTTTCCGACAACAAGCTCACATTGAACATTTGTTGTCGGAAATTCTGACCGTGTGTATGCAGCATTAGACTGTTAAATATGAAATATTCTGTAAAAATATTGTATACTCTATCTTTAGGCACAGGAACGTTGTGCATCTTTGGTTTCACTTCAAGGCCGAATTCAGGCAAAAATTTGGCCCCAATTCGTCCCTGAAATGGAGAACAGGGAACGCACTGGACCCCGACTGTGAGCCGCATCTGTTGGAAGAGTGAACCCACTTCTGACAGATGCGGCTCGCAGCAGGGGTCTGTTGCGTTCCCGGTTCTCCATTTCTGGGACGAATTGGTCAGCCTGAACCAAAATTTCCAGTGACTTGCTCCAACCGAGGTGTTAATCAGACAGGGGGTGCTTCATGGAAGGCTACATCTGCTGTGGGGTCTCTAGATATCCCTGTGTTCTGCAAATCCTTTTCCATCAACTATAACATCATTTTAAACAATTTTTTTTTCTTTTAGACAGGGTGTGAAAGTTTTTCTTGTTTTGTTTTTATTGTTAGCCACTGGGTAGATTTTTCCTTACTTCGATGCAATCACCAAGACAGGAATAGAGCAGACACTCTTCAACTGAGGTGAAAACCATTATAAATTTGTTTAAAGTAAAAGGTATTTCTCTCATGAAATTTTTTTTTTCCCTGGAAAATAAATAAACAGATTTCCCCATCTACACCAGCCAGGTGGATGTAAGAATCGTCCCTGCTGTGTTTTTTGACAGTGGGGACTCCTCTGCTGTCCGAATACACTAATCAGCGCTGCAGCCATTTGCTGCAGTACTGATTAAAGGAAAAAACTTTCCAACAAGCTGGTTCAAGAGAAGTCGATTATTAGACTGACTTCTCTGGAATGGGAACAGCCAAAGATAGATTGAAGTTCACCCAAGGACAAAATTTTGATCCATCTATGCCCAGCTTTGGGACCTATGCTAGGCTTTTATTTCTGTCTGTTAGCCTGTTGAGACTATATCCCCCCTACTGTTTTAATATTCATGAGGTCAGTTAGATAGGAAGCAAGGAGGGCCTTTAGAAACCTTTAGGCTGGGTTCACACTTGTGCAGTGAGAATTTCAGCTCTTTTATCTCTGCAGACAGATAAGAGAAGTGTTCAGCAGATTAGCTCTGTTTTTGCTGTGAATTTGGAGACCTGGGGGAAGTTCTGAGTGAGAGGAGAGTGGGGGAGAAATGTATTGAGCTGAATGACAGAAATTCCTGAAGAGAACTGAACACATCTGCGAATCAGCTGCGTACCCATAGAAGATAATGGGACTAAATTCGCACCTGAGCCGCACCGCAAGGCCTCCACAACGCATACGGATTTCCGGCAATGCGCAGTGCGAATGCATCGCACATATGTGAACCAACCTAATTGAAAACAATGTATTTAAAAATGTTCTGCGTATTAGATGCGGTTTACGCCGCAACCAATTTGCATAGGTGTGAACCCGGCCTTACTGTTGTCTGTACACATTGGCAATTTCTCACTTCCTGTCCCAATCACCCAAGCTCTGTAAAATAAAACTTAGGTTGGAGTTACACTTCTATTTCTTTAAAAATTTTAAGAAAATGTATTGGAAAAAATGAATAGCCCAACATTACTCAAACCTTTGCACATGTGTATGCATTGCTAAGTTCCAGGTTTGTGTATCTGTAGTATATAGGAACCAAGTTATGTGAAGGTTGAAACTTGTGACATCGCATGTGATCTATAAAAACCCATGAGGCTCTGACAGAGAAAAGTACAAATGTATGATAAATAAATAAATAAAATACTGTGAGGTCAGAGACTCCATCACTGTATCCTAAATTATCTGCCGAGCAATTTCTGTCCGCAATTGCCACTTACACTAACTACTGCAGAGTTCTGTGTTATGTATGCAGAGCTACTATTGAAGAATATGTGGCAGGCCCACAGAGTGCACAGAAACCCTTAGCCCAGGGTCACATGGGGTCTGGTATGGATTTGGGGGGGGGGGGCACGCCATTTACATTTTTTTAATTTTGGTGGGGGGGTCTCCTCCAAATCCATTCTAGACCCAAAGGGTCTGCCAAATCGGCCCAATGTGAACGGGGGCTTATAGAAAGAAGTCAGAACTTTATCCATAACAACTTGATACAAAAATAATGTTATTTAGCAAGGCTTGACAAATTTACTTTGAATCTAGGAGCTAGCTAAAAAAAGTTAGGAGGCTTTTTTTTTACTTACTTTTCAAACAATGGAGGTGGTAGATCTTGAATTTGCAAATGGAGGGGACCGGAGCCGGGCATGCTTCTGGGTGGGATGGCTCTCCTATTGGGTGGTTTCAGGGGATGCGTGTCCCTTCGGAGCTCTGTGTGTGGGGATTTGACACTTGAGGTCGTTGGCGCTGAGGTTTTTTGATGTACCTGTTGTGTCTGCTCGCCTCCCTTCTACCCTCCAGCGCCACACGCGAGGACTGGCGGGGATAAAGAGGGTTGGGCAACGGTGCACATGGACTGGCTGGTGCCAAGGGGAGTGTGGGGCAGCCTTTGTGAATGGTTGGCGGGTCTGCTGAGGGAGGGGGTGGAGGGCGAACAGGGGTGACCGCGTGTGGAGAGGAAGAGAGAAACATTGGCTCTGCTGCAGAGCTGGAGTTTCCCCCCCCCCTATTTGCTAGCTGACAGTAGTGGCATCAAATAGGGCCCCATTGTTTGGCGCTTCTGCATGGTAACTTGTGAGAGGTAAGCATAGAGGCTATATTTATGGCCCTGGAGTTAAGGGTCAATGAAAGTCTGGCCGCTTGTGGAACGAGTTCTTTAGAGCAATAGAAATGCATTTTTACCTCAATGTCAAGAGGACCATAGTCCCGCTTTCGGCCCAGGGCTCTATGAACCCTGTCCATCTCCAGCCATTCGAGGGGAAGATCAGGTGCTAATTCTTGGAACAGGGCCTGTACAGTACCCTGCAGATCAACTACTTTCTTTGGGAGGCCCTTGATGCACAAGTTGCTTCTCCTGGCCCTATTTTCCATGTCCTCTAGCTGGTCTTTGAGGACTTCTAATTCACGCAGAGCCTTCTCCGGGTCTTGTTCCTGTCCCTCTAGGAGTGTGGTAGCAGCATTCATGCAGACCTCCAGTGAGGTAGTGCTGTGTCCAAACTCTCAGAGTTCCCTCCGAAACTCAGCAATAATGGTGGCCGATACCTTGGCCAGCACCTGTTGCACCACTGGGAAAGGAGAGATGCATCTGGGGAGCGGCCAGCAGATTGTTGGGGGGGAAGAGGTTTTGGCTGTCTTCAGAGTCAGCGGGTTAACTTAGGGGAGCTGCTGTCCCTTGTGGAGCTCACTGAGCCTGGCGCTATTTTGGAAGGAGCGGGGCAGCCGCACGTGCAGAGTATGGGAAAAATCGTTGCCTTTATGGTTCCTGGACTGGTGACACATCCCAGGCTGGGAGGCAAAGGGTGAGGACTTCTTCGGTGCTGATCTGAGAGCGGGCGGCCGGCTGAAGCGCTGATCACAGCCTGGTTTGAAGCTTGTGACAAGTGGAGCAACTTCTTTAAGCATATATCTTAAGTTGCTGCAGGCATGGTGCATGTCAGTCAGGCAATGGGAGTTGCTCACGCCTGGTGCTGGCGGTGAGTGGGCTGGCAGAAGCCCAGGCGCCAGGACGCGGTTTCTGGTTGCCATGGTGACCTGGCATCTGTAATTTGTCAAGCCCTGTTCTTTAGCAAGGAACATTCGTTCCCCATTAATAATTGTCTTTGTTTCTTCATGTTGGAGATAAACTGAATAAGCTCACGAGCAAACCAAACTAATGATTCAGAACCTTCTTAGTTGATACAGCTGCTGGCACTGATCACAATCTTATAAGCGCATAAATATATAAAAACATAAAATGCTCCGCTATATTAAGGATTACCAATGTGATATGACACATAAAATACATGAATATTTTAGTGCAAACCGTGCATGATTTTAAAACATAAAAACATATAATATATAAAATGTCCATTGTGCTGGCAAATTAAAACAATAACAGATGAAGTGTGCCACTCTAGATTGAAGTAACCAATGTGATATGACACATATAAAGTGCAAAATGTGCATAATATCAAACATATTTAACCACTTCCGTACCATAGGATGTCATATGACGTCCTGGACTTCAGTGGGGGATATCTGAATGATGCCTGCAGCTACAGGCATCATTCAGATATCCTTTTTACAGGCGACGATTCTGCGCACCATAAGAACGATCATAGCAGCGGTTCCACCACTTGATCATTCTTACAGGCGGCAGGAGGGGACATCCCCCCCCCCCCGCCGACATCCGGTGCTTCTCGAGGGTCTCCCGTGCCATCGGAGGCCTGGGAGAACGAATCGGCCGCTGGCGAATGACGAGCAAAGAGATTCTTATGACCGTCGGAGGCCCGGGCGCAACGTTATGACGTCACACCCGGAAGTGAACAATCGGCGGCTGAAAGCATGACATCAGGGGAAAAAAAGTCACCAATCTCATGCTTTCCAGCCTGGAGGAAGCATGTGGGGTCTTATTGACCCCGCATTTCTCTATAAAGAGGACCTGTCACACACTATTCCTATTACAAGAGTTTGGGGCCCGCGGAAGAAGAGGGGTGAAGATGGACGCTCGCTGCCATGGAGGAAGACGGCGACATCACAGGCTTCTACTGCAGGTAAGTGTCACATAATGGGCTACTATGCGATGCATAGTAGCCCATTATGCTTTACCTTTGCAGGGAGACATAGAGGCAGTAAACCCCATCAGGGTTTACTTCCTCTTTAAGGCTGTCAGCAGATCGGCCTTTACAAACTTGGCAGTGCCTAAAAATGGAGAGCAACTGAGCATGTGCAGAGCAGGGTAAGACAGTGTATTGCTGGATTTAAAACCGTGTAGATACAAAAAAAATTTAACGCTGTACAAAGCTATACCTGCAAAAGGGGCCTACATTCCAATACAAACAATGTCATACAATTCATATTCTTATTAAAAAAGCAGATGTAGCCAGCAGCTACAGAGTGGGGTCTTTGTTCTCTGTGTGAAAGCAGGGGTCTCTCTGCAGAAGTCTGCACCAGAACGGTCTGCAAAGTAATCCTAACTAATCAGGGGGGTGTTGGACTTCTGTCTGCTGCTTCTTTACAGGTAGCAAGGGCCCCACTCAGCTGCTGCTGGCAGGGGACAGACTTTCCTACTCAAACTGTGGACGTTTTGAAATGAACATAAATTGTAAAATATTAAAACAGCTTTGGCTTTGAAGCTTGAATTAAAGTGAGAATTTAATTAGGCTTTAAATGTATTCATCGTTACTAATGAACAATAACACATTATTAAATAAGGTAGATAAACATGCAGCAACTGAAGCCCTAAATGCATTCATTGTTACTAACGTATAACACATAATATTAAGAAAGGTTGCGCAAGATGCAGTAACAACATCTTAAAGTGTATTTCCACTTTTGCAGCCAAATTGGGATAACACCTTCTTTATATTTATTTGTAACATGTTCCAATTGACAAAGCATAGCTTCAAAATGAAATAAAAATTGCTGCTTACCTCCGAACTTGTGTAAAAACCTTTGCGCCTAAGGGTAAAACAAATGTTAATGCCTAAGCACAATTTTGCAACTTTGACATGTTAGTAAACCATACATATCATCACTACTACTTTGTGCATCCAGGTGGATTATACCTTGTTTTGTTTTTTTTGACAAGTTGGTAGTGAATAGCTATTTTTTATTATTATAAATAATAAAATAATAATAATAATAATAAAAAGAAAAAAACTGGTGTAAAATATATATATAAAAAAAAAAACTACCACCAAAGAACAACCCAAAATAACCAGGAGTTCTGGGTCCCAATCGTTAGTACGGGATGCAGGGCTCCCGCTGAGACCCAGGTCTCTGTGCTGGGAGGGTACTGTGTGGCACCCTCCCAGCACAAAAGACACATATGCGGTCCTGGGGAAAAAAGCCCAGTCCAGTGAGACCGCATATCTGCCTACTGTCAGGGTTAAAAATCTTACCAACTTTCTCCTTCTATATAATGTTAACGTGTCACTAAAGGTTCAATGTTTAAATTAAAGGGGTTGTTCCCCTAAAAAGAAACTTTTAACATTGCATGTCTCTTCTTAATCACATCTAGAATCGGCTGGTAGTTTTAATAAAATGCGTCCGTACATACCATTTTCTTCATGCTGCCTCACCGCAGCTTCCGGATATGATGGATGGGGACAGGCATCCGATCGACGCATACAGCGCGTCACGAGATGCTGAAAGAAGCCGAACGTTGGTGCGGCTCTATACGGCGCATGCGCACCAACGTTCGGCTTCTTTCGGCATCTCGTGACGCGCTGTATGCGTCGATCGAATGCCTATCAAGTAGGCACGCTCTACCCCGACCGAGACTACATGCCGAAAATGGTATGTACGGACGTTTTTTTAAAATACCAGCCGATTCTACATGTAATTAAGAAGAGACATGCAATGTTAAAAGTTTATTTTTAGGGGAACAACCCCTTTAACCACTTCCAGGCCAGCCGCCGCAGTTATACTGTAGCAGGTTAGCTCCCCTGCACGAGCCGTTGTAGCTGTACATTGGCTCTTTAAGACATCTCCAGCGGCATGCGAGTGTGCCCCTGGAGCCGATGCGAGTGCCCAGCGGTCGAGATTGCTTCTGGGCACCCACGATTGCTCGTTACAGAATCCCAATTTTGTTTGGGAGCCACGTCGCACGACCTCGCAATTGTCAGTTAAAGCAAAACGGTGCCGATTCGCAAAAAGTAGCCTGGTCCTTTAGCTACAAAATGGTCCGGGGCTTAAGTGATTAAATACTACTATAGACCTTTCTATAGCTGTAGGCTATTTACATATCTCCTGAAGCCTGATTGAAACACTCTCAGAGATGGCATCATCCATCCTGTCCTGTTGCTAGGACGTTGCTAAGACACTCCGAGCCAATTCAAAACACCCCGCTCGCATGCTTTCTCTCTCCCTTACATAGTAAGAGACGGTGGACTACACTTGCGGGTGGGTGGAGGCGACCAGCAACGCCTGGAAGTGTCTTAGCAACATCCTAGCAACCAGAAATGAAATGGTGATTCCACCTCTGAGAGTCCTTTAGTCAGGCTGCACGAGGTCTGTAAATGGCCTACATCTATAGCAACATCCTTTTTTAACTTTGGTCAAAGCTGCACAGTTTGTTTTTATCCACAGGCACCCCTTATCTACATGGGCAGTTTTTTTGATAAAGGTTAACCAACCCTTTAGTTATGTAGCTCTTCTATTTATGATCATGCGATGATACATCTTCCCTTCACGTTCCTGTCTCCGAGGTAGAGGCTGTGTTTCTGTTAGAAAGCAGGCAAAGAAACAGGCCAGTGGGCGGGCAGAGTGACAGGCCAGTGGGCAGGCAGAGTGACAGGCCAGTGGGCGGGCAGAGTGACAGGCCAGTGATTGGCCAGAGTAACAGGCCTGTGATTGGGCAGAGTGACAGGCCAGTGGGCGGGCAGAGTGACAGGCCAGTGGGCGGGCAGAGTGACAGGCCACACAGCAGGGTGGTATGTGACAGCCCAGTGGGTGTGCAGAGTGACAGCCCAATGATTGGGCAGAGTAACAGGCCAGTGGGCGGGCAGAGTGACAGGCCAGTGGGCGGGCAGAGTGACATCCCACAAAGAAGGGTGGTATGTGACAGCCCAGTGGGTGTGCAGAGTGACAGCCCAGTGATTGGGCAGAGTAACAGGCCAGTTGGCATGCAGTGACAGGCCAGTGGGCGGGCAAAGTGACAGCTCAGTGATTGGGCAGAGTAACAGTGTGCTTTCAGCTTTGATAATGAGGCTCTTAATGGAAGCTTCTGTCAATCAACAGAATGGGGCTGGGAAGAGGGCGGGGCAGACAGACTACAGAGACACAGGTGTGCTGTGCATGTCAGCATGGCAGGATCACTGTGTATTTAGGAGCAAAGAACTACATTTACACAAAAAAAAAGTTTATGGTATGTATTTTTGGGGTGGCTCATACCCACAGTTGTAATTAAGATGCAACGTAAACAAGTGTGTGCGTTTAGAAGTGTATATGGGCAAGTTCATTCCAGTGGCTAGAATAATTATTTACAGATTTTCGCACATTTAGGCACTTACTAGAACTGCACAATTAATCGTTATAAAATCGTGATCTTGATTCAACCCCGCTCACGATCTCTATTGCAGAATTTCCCTATTCTTCAATGTAACAAGTGTAGAGACTTCTCTTTTGACTCTGGGCAGTCTGCCAAGTTTTTAACAACATTGACCATCCTAGTCGATAACTGGAAACATTGTAACTATTCCTTCTAAGATCAAAGGGATAAACTTCTGTGTGTAAATGACCACTTAATGTCTGACACTTGTTTCTTACAGAAGTTAAAGCGGAGTTCCACCCAAAAGTGGAACTTCCACTTTAAGCACGCCTCGCCCCCTTACATGCCACATTTGGCATGTCATTTTTTTTGGGGGCGGGGAGTCCCACTTACTATTTCCACCCAGGGACTGTCTAGGCGACTCCTCTGGCCTTAGGCGGCGCCTCCCTTTAGTTGATCGCCTGGGACAAGTGACAGGTCCCAGGAGATCACCTGTCCATTCACAGAGCTCAGCGCGACTTGCACATGCGCAGTGAGTGCCCGGCCGTGAAGCCGAAAGCTGTCACGGCAGGGTGCCCACACTATAAATAGAGGTGCCGGCAGGGGGGGGGTAGAGGAGTGAAGTTCCGAGGGGGCGCGCCGCTGGACCGTGGAGCAGGTAAGTGTCTGTTTATTAAAAGTCAGCAGCTACACTTTTTGTAGCTGCTGACTTTCAATAAACAGTAAAAGGCTGGAACTTGGCTTTAAAAATCTGTATTTTTCCTCTAGAAAATTACTTGGAACCCCAAAACATTTATATGATAGATAGAAAGATAGAAAGATATATTTAGCAGAGACCCAAGGGAATGAAATGGTGATTGCTGCAATATTTTGTCACACAGTATTTGCACAGTGGTCTTTCAAATGCAATTTTCTGGGAAAAAAATACACTTCAATGAATTAAAAAAAGTTAGACAAATTTACATATGTAAAAAATGCTAAACTACCCATCCTTGAATAAAGGACTCAGGTAGGTCAGTTTTATATTTCTGAATGCTTCTCTAGAAATTGCCCCCATGTGGCTGGACATATTGGATGTAATGAAGCTGCAGTCATCTATGTGCTTAAAGCGGATGTCCGGCCAAAATTTTTTTTTAAAAGCCAGCAGCTACAAATACTGCAGCTGCTGACTTTTAATATTAGGACACTTACCTGTCCTGGAGTCCAGCTCGTCACCCTGCTGCTCCCCCTTCCATCCACGGTGAGGGAACCAGGAAGTGAAGTGTTCCGGCTTCACTGCCCAGTTCCCTACGGCGCATGCGCGAGCCGCGCTGCGCCCGCCGATTGGCTCCTGCTGTGTGCTGGGAGCCGAGTGTTCCCAGCACACAACGGGGGGGGGGGGGGGGCGGCGACAGGATGTCAGAAAAAACCCGTCTTTTGCCCGAGACGTGTGGCCGGAAGTGGGTGCAGATACCTGTCTTTAGACAGGTATCTGCACCCCCCCTCCCCCTGAAAGGTGCCAAATGTGACACCAGAGGGGGGAGGGTTCCGATCAGCGGGACTTCACTTTAGGGTGGAGCTCCGCTTTAAGGAAGCCCAAGGCCTGGTCACACCTATGCAGGTTGCACTTTGCATGTTCCAGCTGCAGTTTGTGTTTTTCAAAAAACGTTTTTGATCCAATGAAGTCTATGGAACCAAATACCAGAAAAAAGCCCCTGGTCCTTTTCATAAGATACACAGATGTGAACTACATCCATAGGAAACCATGTTAAATGGACTGTAGTGTGTTTCTGCAAAACTCAAGACGCACTAAAAAAAATGCATTGGTGTGAACCAGGCTTTAAGGGTCTCAAAGCTTATGCCGCGTACACACGATCCGTAATCCGTTTGTCTGATGAAAACGGTCTGATGGACCAGTTTCATCAGACTAACTGATGATTTGTGGGCCTCATCGTTTTTTTATCCATCGGTTAAAAAACTAGGAACTTGTTTTAAAATTATCTGATGGTTAAAAAAACAATATAAAAAAAACGATCGTCAGGGGGGAAATCCATCAGTCAAAAATCCACGCATGCTCAGAATCAAGTCGACGCATGCTCAGAAGCATTGAACTTCATTTTTCTCAGCGCGTTGCGTTTTACGTCACCGCGTTCTGACACGATCGGTTTTTTAACTGATGGTGTGTAGGCACGACTGACCATCAGTCAGCTTCATCGGATAACTGATGGAAAAATCCATCAGACCGTTTTCATCGGATGGACCGATCGTGTGTACAGGGCATTACAGTGGAACTTCGCTCTCTCAATCAGCATGAACTATTCCAGTCCTTATGCTGCTAGTATTAGTAAATAGATAGGAACGTATGTGATATTTACTTGTTTTAAAGAGGAGTTCTGCCTGGGGATTCTTTATTTTTAAAGTCAGCAGCTACAAATACTGCAGTTGCTGACTTTTATCCACTTCTGCCCCAGAACATTTGGATTTCGCCATTTTTTGCGATATGGCACTGCGTCACTTTAATTGAGCGGTCGTGCGAAGCTGTACACAAACAAATTGACATCCTTTTTTTCCCCCGACAAATAGAGCTTTCTTTTGGTGGTATTTGATCGTCTCTGAGGTTTTTATTTTTAGGCTATAAACAAAAAAAAAGAGTGACAATTTTATTTATTTTTGTAATAATTTGTTTCCTCAGTTTAGGCCGGTACGTATCGTTCTACATATTTTTGGAAAAAAATAAAATTGCAATAAGCGTATATTGATTGGTTTGCGCAAAAGTTATAGCATCTACAAAATATTGGAAAGATTTATGGCATTTTTTTTTTTTAGTAATGTCGGTGATCAGCGATTTTTTTTTTTTATCAGGACTGCAACATTATGGCGGACACATCAGACACATTTTTGGGACCATTGACAATTATACAGCGACAGTGCTATAAAATGCACTGATTACTGTGTAAGTGTGACTGGCAGGGAAGGGGTTAACACTAGGGGGCAATCACTGTGTTACCTGGGGAGTGATTCTAACTGTGGGGGGATTGGACTGCCTGGCACACCCCATACAGCGCGGAGATCTGTCTGTTTACATTGACAGGTCTCTGTTCTGTCTCTGTGTGGAGCGATCGCGGGTGCCTGGTGGTCGCGATCATGTGCATTGGTCATGGCGCGGGCCCCCTAGCTACTACGGTTCGCCCAGAGGAGCCAACCTGCTGCAGTATACCTGTGGGGGCTGGTTGGGAAGGGGTTACTATAGCAATATTTACCTGTACAAGGAGCCTGTGATGTCGGCACCCCAGCCGATTTTTAGATAGGCTGTCAGGTATTGCTGCCGCCATTCGTGATAAGGGAAATGGGCAGTGATGCCTTTTGGCTTCACACCCGGTTCCCTACTGACAGAAGCGCAGTGCGCTTTTTAACTAGACCGGCGGCAAAGGAAGGAGGAGGGGGCCGAACTTCTGAGGGACGGCGCCATCACATCCCAAAAGTGGGGAAGGGTACCTGTCAAAAAACGGTGTGGCACCGGAGGGGGGAGGAAGCAGATAAGCGGAAGTTCCACTTTTGGGTGGAATTCCACTTTATGCTTTTTTTCCCCCTATTTCTTCAGTTACTTTCTGGTTTCCAGGCCTAGGCAAATTATGTCATACATCCCTTGAGTCTGCATGCCTGAGCTAAGGGCAGATAGACTCCAGAAAGTAAAGACTACATGAATCATCTGCCCTTACTCAAGATGGCCACGGCCAAAAATTCTAGGCGGATGTTTTTCAAAGTGATTTCTCGGGTAAAATAAAGCCTTGAGACATGGATGGGTGAATATTAAAAATGAAGTAAACAGCATTTTTGGTTTGTGGTGCTCAGATGTAGTTCTGCTTTGAGAGATACAAAATGGATGTTATTGCATCATCCCCAATATCTGTTCCCTAATTGCACATTGCAAGCTATTCTGAACGGCCTCATTCACACAGGCACTGAGGCACACAGGCTGTGATATCTGTGGATGTGTGTTTGTGGCAGCCCGTGTAAAGCTGGCCACACACCATACAACTTTCTTATAACATTTTCTTTAGATTTGCCTTCAACTATGTAGTGCGAGGGCCTGCCTGACTGCATACACATTGGAAGTGTTTAGGTTTGACCTCATTATATGGGTTTGGTAAAATCTTTTGGCTAGATTCCTGTAGAGCGGCGTAATTTTGTGCGGGCGTAGCGTATGACAGATACGATATGCCGCCGTAAATTAGAGAGGCAAGTGCTGTATTCACCCAGCTAAGTTACGGCGGCGTAGCGTAAATGGGCCAACGTAAGCCCGCCGAATTCAAATGTGTTTGATGTGGGCGTGTTTTATTTAAATTAAGTGTGACCCCCACGTAAATGACGTTTTTTACTAACGGCGCATGCGCCATCCGTGGACGTATCCCAGTGCGCATGCTCCAAATTGCGCCGCAAAGACCCATTCACGGACGAGTTACGCGAATGACGTAAAACGTGAAAAATTTGACGCGGTCCCGACATCCATACTTAAAGGGGTTGTAAAGGTAAAAGTTTTTGTTACCTTAATGCATCCTATGCATTAAGGTAAAAAAACATCTGACAGCACCGCCCCCCGAGCCCTGTCTTACTTACCTGACCGTTCGAAATTCCCGGGCGCGTCTACGTCATCCTCTTCGGTTCCCAGCCTGGCCGTTGATTGGCTAGGCTGGGCGGATTGATAGCAGTGCAGCCATTGGCTGGTGCTGCTGTCAATCACAGCGGATGACGCGGCGCACCGGGAGGCGGAGCCGAGTGATACAGTCGGCGGCTATGGCCGCCGCTGTATCACGGGAGCGCGCTCGCAAAAGCTTTTCACCGTGCGAGCTCCCTCGCATGAAGGTAGAAAGCTTTTGCAAGGAGGAGCCGAGACAGCCGCTGGGACCCCAGAAGACAGCTTTCCGGGCCACTATGTGCAACAACAAACTGCACAGTGGAGGTTATTTTAAGAAAAAAAAAATTCTGACTTTAGTGTTGCTTTAACATTGGCTGCGCCATCTTTTTGGTGGTTTATCTTTACGCCTGAAAACGCCTTACGT
Source organism: Rana kukunoris (assembly GCA_029574335.1). Taxonomy (NCBI): domain Eukaryota; kingdom Metazoa; phylum Chordata; class Amphibia; order Anura; family Ranidae; genus Rana; species Rana kukunoris. Next base: position 160,074,409 of record CM056055.1, read on the forward strand.
AAACGACGTATCTTTACTGCGACGGCCGGGTGTACGTTGGTGAATAGGCGCATCTCTCCGATTTACATATTCTAGGCGTAACTCTTTATGAATCCGGCCCTTTGTGTATGGGGATCCTGCAACTGCCTAGACTCAATTAACAGGTTTGCGGGTGAGAAGCCCTGAACGAATGCATTTTGAGCCGCTCACCCGCACTTCTGTCCATGCAGGCAAACTATTTCAAGCTAGCTACCTGCTCCAATATAACAATTAGAAAGATAAAATAAAAAAGAAAGTAATAATAAAAAATGATTAATATATATATATATATATATATATATATATTATATATTAGTATAACCTTGGTTTGCAAGCATAATTCGTTCCAGAAACATGCTTGTGATCCAAAGCACTTTTTTTACAGGGTATAAAAGAAAAGAGAGGCACCTCTAAGGCTGCATTCACATCTAGGCGTTTTTACGCCCGACGCCTGACGCCGCATATGCTGGAGGGGAAATTTAACATTCCCCTCTATGGAGATGGTTCACATCTCCACGCCGAACTCCTGAAGCCCAAAACAAGTCCCGGACCCTTTTTTTCAGGCGTCTTCGGCGTTCGGCATAGGAGATGATGGACCTCTCCAAAAAGGGGGGTTAAAAACTAGGCGTTTTGTCGCCGCAAATCGCGGTACAAAACGCCTCACATTTGTCGCCGCAATTCGCGGGTCAGGACGCACGATTTGGTGTGAATGCAGGCTGCGTGTAGCAATAAGTTGCAAAATGTTGTACCTTCATTAAATGTAACCATATTGCTACACTGGGAGGCGCCTCTCTTCTTTTTATACTTGGTTGTGACATGACGCTACTCTTATATCAAGACATTGCTTGTATATCAAGGAAAAATGTATTGCAACATTTTACTTGTCCAAGGTTTTACTGTATACACACACATTTTATAATAATAATATTTATATATATATATATATATATATATATATATATATATATATATATATATATATATATATATATATACACACATATATTTATTTTTTATTATCTAATTTTTTTTTTTTTATATAATTTTTTTTCATTATCTTCAGGTATGCTTTGTGAATAGCAACACATAATAAACATATAGGGCCAGATTCAGATACACTACGCCGCCGTATTTAACCAGGCTATACGTCGAATTCTGGTAGATTTTGTCCCTTACGGTACGGCGGCGTAGTGTATTTCTCGCCGCGTAATCGAAATACGCGATTAGGGGGCGTGAAGCATTTAAATTAGGCGCGTCCCCGTGGCGATCGAACTGCGCATGCTCCGTTCGGAAATTTCCCGCCGTGCATTGCGCGAAATGACGTCGTTACGTCATTCTTTGTTTGAGTAGCGTCGTTTACGGACATTCCTATTCCCAGGCGAGTTACGTAAAAAATAAAAAAAGACGTTGACATTCGACGCGGGAACGACGGCCATACTTAAAGCGGAGTTCCACCCTTAAAATCACTTTGTTTCATTACAGCCAGCATACTGGCGTCAGCGCCAGTATGCTGTTTTTTTTTTTTTTTAATGCACGTACTTACTTTATATAAAATCATTGAATTTCAGGCGCACCGCAGAATGTCGCCGCTACAAGGCGTCACGCCTTCCGGAAACAGCCGATTAGCATTCTGCTTTTCTCGGCGCCTGCGCACAGACCCAGGAGCTGACTGCGCAGGCGCCGAAAATAGCCGGTCCTAGTTTGGGTTTTTTCGGAGGGCGTGACGCGGCTATATACGGCGCCTGCGCAGTCAGCTCCTGGGTCTGTGCGCAGGCACCGAGAAAAGCCGAATGCTGGATGTAATGAAACAAAGTGATTTTAAGGGTGGAACTCCGCTTTAACATGGGCTGTCTAATATTAGACCAGCAAAAAGCTGGTATAGTTTTACGCAGCAAAAAGATGACTAAAGATGCCGTAAGAGATTGCGATTGACGTTCGTAATTTCGTGGATCGTCGGCAAAAGCTCATTTGCATACCCCGACGCGGAAAACTACAGGAACTCCACCCAGCGGCCACAAATTTATTGCAGCGTAGATCCGAAGGCGTACAAACACGGAAGCCAGTCGGATTGAAGCCCGCAGCCGTATTTTCATGGTTTGAGGTTTCAGACTATTTAAAAAAACGTGCGTAATTTGAAAGTACTCCAGTCTAACACGAGTTAGACAGGAGTAAGGGCTCTGTGAATCTGGCCCATAGTTTGGGGGTTCTCAATTAAGATGGCAAAAGTGGAAATACACCTTAAGAGCAGAAATCTGTCAGATTTGAGTGTACTATTATCATTTTAGTAAGTAACACGTTCTTATTGACTGCCAGGGGTGCACTTTGAGGTGCTTTATAAAAACTGCAGTTCAAATATTCTGACAAATAGAACCCAACTAGTGTTAAATGGATCTCTCATTACAAATCACCGTGGGCCCTGTGTCTGGCAAATATCCACACATGGAGCAGATTTCATCCTTTTCCAGCTGGATTGGCCAAGATCAGCACAGTGTGTGGCCCTGTCAGCCCTTTCACACCCGACATTCCCCTGTAAGGATCCGGGCAGAAGACTGTCACACCAGCAGCACCAATATCCAATCAGATGCAGCCACTGTTTGGGGATTGTGACAGCTGGTGGGGCCGGATATCAAAATACAATAGCTGCAGCAAGACATTCATCCATCTGTAGTGTGGATGAGAAATCTGAATAAAATTAATCAATATATGTATGACCAGCTTTACTTTTACTCAGCCCCTCCCCCGTTAGCACTGAACGTCCAGCGCTGAGACTTGTAGTTCTGACTATAGTACAGATATCACAGAGAGTTGCTCGCCTGGCACGTCCTCCATTTAGAAAAGGCCTTGTATTCTTTTCAGTGAATGCAAGGTGCTCTGTGATTGGAGGAGGTGTAGATGAGCATCGTCATTTCCCCTCCTCCAACCACAATGCACCTTGCTTTCACTGAAAAGAATGCAAGGATTTTTCTGAATGGAGGAGGTGCCAAGTGAGCAACACATCACAGTGATCACTATACTAAAGCTGGAACTACAAGTCAGCGCTGGACAGAGATGGGCACACGTCATTGGCGATTATTTTTACTGTGCAAATGGCTAAAAATCATGGATATATGGATATACTTTAGATTTAAAGGCCATGGCACATCTATGGTGCAGCTATGGCAGGTCCATGGCACAGCTATAACAGATCCCTGGCGCATTTATGGCAAGTCCATGGTGCATCTAAAGCAGAGCTACTGCAGATCCCTGCCAGATAAGGTGGATCTATGGCACAGCTACTCCAGATCCCTGGCACATCTATGGCAGATTCATGGTGCATCTATGGCACACTTACAGCAGATTCCTGCCAGATAAATGTTGGATCAATGACACAGCTATGCCAATATGGGGCTATGACAGATCCATGGCACATCTATGGCAGAGCTACAGCAGATTCCCGCTGGATATATGGTGGATCTATGGCACATCTACTGCAGATCCCTGATGCATCTATGGCACAGCTACAGGAAATCCTTGCCAGATATATGGCAGAACCATGGCACAGCTATAGCAGATCTATGGCACAGCTACAGCGGATCCCTGCCAGATATATGCTGGATCACAGCTACTGTAGATCCCTGGTGCATTTATGGCAGATCCATGGGCATCTAAGGCAGAGCTATGGCAGATCCGTGGTGCATCTATGGCACAGCTACAGCGGATCCCTGCCAGATGCAAGTTGAATCTTTGACACAGCTATGTCTCTGCCAAATATATGGCGGATCCCTGGCGCATCTACGGCAGATCCCTGGCGCATCTACGGCAGAGCTACAGCAGGTGCCTGCCAGATATATGGTGGCCCTATGGCACAGCTATGGCAGAGTTGCAGCAGATATAAGGTGGCTCTATAGCACAGCTATGGCATATATATATATATATATATATATATATATATATATATATATGGCAGATCTTTGGTACAGATATGGTAGACTAGATCCCTGGCACATCTATGGCAGAGCAATGACAGATACATGGCAGATCCCTGGCACTTCTATAGCGGATCTATGGCACAGCTACAGCAGATTGTCACCCTATGGCACACCTACAGAGATCTATGGCAGCTCCCTGGCATATGTGTGCCCAGATCAGGTGTTGGTATGACACACAGGACATGGAGTCCTATACATGGACTGATCGGTACCCCCCAGGAGAGGGGTGTCGGGCAGTGCTGGCACACAGTCCCCCCCCCTTAGGGTGTATGGGAAAGGTGGTCTCACCTGAGCTGAGCCTGCTCCGGCTCTTCCCTCCTCTTCCTCCTCCTCCTTAGTAGGCAGGTGCCGGTCAGGGGCTGGCAGTGCGGGCACAGGGCGGCATGGGGCGCTCGCTGTGTGTAGAAGGGACAGGACACACGGACAGACATAGACTCGGCCGGCTCGGTGCTCCTTCCTGGAGATGGAGCGATGAGATGAGAGCCGAGCGATATATAACAAGCCGCATCCCCGGACACTCTATAGACGTGACTGTACCGCCTATGGCGTCTAGGTGGCGCTGTGCTTGTGTGCCCAGGCTGAGCTTCTCCATGGCTCTTCTATTCCACCTAGTTGTATGAAGAGGAAAGTAGTTCTAATGCAAACAAAAACCAGGTATGACCAAACAATACTACAAGTAAAGCAGAGCTTTAGGGAAAGAAAATTAGGCCAGCTTAGCACTTGAGGCAGTGGCGGCTGGTGCTCTGGGGGGCAAACAAACTGAAACATTTACCTGTTAGTAATGCAGGACTGTAAACAGTCATTTATCAGGGGATTATGTAACATTAGCAGTGTTGCCAACTGTCAGTAAAAAACGGGCACTTTTCTCCTGCCAGTAAGGCTACTTTCACACTGGGGGCATTAGCGTTAAAGCGGCGCTTTACTGCCGTTATAGCGGCGCTTTTCGGCCGCTAGCGGGGCATTTTCAACCCCCGCTAGCAAGTGAATAAAATAATCAAAACGCCGCTGCCGAAGCGCTTTGCAGGCACTTCAGCAGCGCTGCCCTTTGATTTCAATGGCAGGCATGGTGTAGGAGCGGTGTATACAGCGCTCCCGCACCGCACCAAAGACGCTGTTTTCAGGCCTTTTTTTCCTGTCCCACAAGCGCACCACCGCAGTGTGAGAGCACTCGGGCTTTCACACTGGGGAGGCTTGAGAGGCGCTATACAGGCACTATTTTAACACAAAAATGGCTGAAAAGCACCCCAGTGTGAAAGGTAAGGGTTCGCAAACTCCACATGAAGAGCCCGCCAGGAAGTCGGTACTGCGCTAATCACAGGCAGTAAGACATTTCCCGAACTCTGCAGACGCGTATCGGGACAATGTCTAACTGCCTGTGATTAGCGCAGCGCAGTGCCAACTTCCTGGTGGGCTCTGCACGTGGGGTTTGCGAACACGCCGCAGCTCATCCTAAGCAAAAGGGGTCTAAAAGCCAGTGACAGGAAAAGTTTGCCAGTAAAAAATATGGCTGTGACGCTTGGCTCGGAACTGTGCATGCGCAGTTCCAGTTGAGAGCCGGCTGAGGCCATCCCAGTGCCTGCTACAGTGTGTTTGGGTGGTACCAGCAGGGCATGGGTCTGGCGGAGGTGGTGCCTGAGCGTGTCATGTGATGTCAAGGAGACTGTCACTGTGACTCAGGAGGGGACAGGGTGTGTCGTTGAGGTGTAATCATCATCTGTGCTCAGGGTCCGAGGCCCTGGCGAACATCTTTCAGGGCTCACCCGGGCCCCAGCGCTGCCTCAGAGGGTAAGTGCCAGCGCCACCGCATCAAGCAGAGCGGGGATCTCCCACTTACCCAGGGACCATTGTCCTGCCTCCTGTCCTGTGACAGACGTCACACTGGTCCAATGCCAGGAGATGTGTGACGTGCATCATCGGATGACAACGACCACCAGGTGTCACAGTGGGAGAGGCCCGTTTTGTGAGATTCGGTGGCTCTCCTCTCTAACCCCCATGCACTGGTGAGGCAACGTTGAGGGGCACAGTGAGGCTGCACTTATGGGCAAAGTGAGGCTGCAATCATGGGCACAGTGAGACTGCAATTATGGGCACAGTGAGACTGCAATCATGGGCACAGTGAGACTGCAATCATGGGCACAGTGAGACAGCAATCATGGGCACAGTGAGACAGCAATCATGGGCACTGGTGAAGGCTGCATTGATGGGCACTGGTGAAGGCTGCATTGATGGGCACTGGTGAAGGCTGCATTGATGGGTACCTGTGAGGCTGCATTGATGGGTACCTGTGAGGTTGCATTGATGGACACTGCTGAGGCAATGGTCACTGGTGAGGCTGCATTAATGGGCACTGGTTAAGGCTGCATTGATGGGCACTGATTATTATTGAATATCTTGAACCTAAAAGAAGCCGACGAGAAGATGGCAGCAGCGAGTAAAATCGTGGACATCACATTGATGGAGTATGTAGAGGTGAGTAATTTAGATAAAGTCAGGAAGAGTTAAAGCGATATTAAAGCCATGAATAGGCACTGATCCAGTGCGAAACGCGTCGGCTGTTCCTTGTTTCCACTGCTGTGACCCTATTTTTGTACATGCTGTCTATTGAATAAAAGACCACCCATCAGGTTTTGGAGTGCGGCTATCCATTTTTCTTTGTCTTCATTTTGCTTAGTGCACCGCCAGCACCCTCGGTATCCTGCACCACCTGTAACCATTTAGTGATCCCACCTGGAGCGGTGACTCCTTTCTCTCTACACCGAGAAGAGGAGGAGGAAGAAAACCGCACCGTGGATCATGAGGGCAGATTCGGGACTTCCGCATAGCAACAGCCTATTTAGGGTGAGTATTTTTTATTTATTTTTTTCCCATTTCATTTTTTTTTTTTTTTTTAGATTAAAAAAAAAAAAAAATCAGGGTGGAGCTCCGCTTTAATGCACTGGGCCAGACTGCTGCACTACCCCCAGATGCACTTTTAGCACATATTACGGTAATCCCAAAGGAAGGGAAGGACCCATCGGAGTGCAGTAGAAAGTGGATGTAAACCCACTCTCATCCTTTCTCAACTACTGCCATAGTGCTGATCATAAGGATATAGATGCCTCATGCATGTATCCTTACCTGTCAAATGTCTCCCCTCTGTCTGTTATAAGAACTGAGAAACTGCAGATTCTGTGGGTGGATCTGTTGTCTGGAGCTCGGTGGGTGGAGTCTTGATGTCCCCGTCCTCCTCTACACTCTCCTTGTCAACATGCATTTTTTCCTGTGTATTCCTTACACTAAATTCTGCTATGATCACTAACATTCAGTCAAAATCCAGAAAAGTAACCACATGACTTCAGAAAAGGAGTGGGGGTGGGAATTAAAAAAATAATGCATGTCTCCAGGCTTTTGCATGACATATGTAAATAACCTGTCACTCACAGCAAGGGGGCGGAACGAACTAAAGTTTTTCTCTGTAAATCCGTTTTATTTCACTGGACAATAAAAAAGGATTGCTCAGAGCTGGATTAACTCTGTGTGGCAAGACTGGGCACAGATGATAGAAAATCTTATATTGTACATTGCGACATCAAAAAAAATGGGTTTACATCCACTTTAAGATGAGTATTCTACCAACATTTTTATATTTGTTCCAGGCACTACCGATCACTATTTCAGCAGCTTTTTATCACCAAATATGTATCCTCTTCACAAAATTTATATGGGCAAAAAAACGACCAAGGATTAATAGAGGTCTTATGACGATACCCAAGTGCTTTGGCGGAGTGACCGTCCCAGATGTAGTGAAATACTATCGAGCAATCCATCTAGGGAGGGTGGTCGACTGGTGCAGACATACAGACCTTAAACGATGAAAAGGCATGGAACATCAGTTTAGTCCAGTACCTTTGCATGCTACGCAGTACTACCCATGTCCCTTAAGACCAGGGCCGGCCCTGGGGTCACAGGTGCCTGGGTGTAGAAATATTTCTGACACCCCCCACATGGGCGTGGTCATTTTACTAACTCCTCCTCTTTACACACTGCCAGGCTGGACGGGCTGCCTTATGCTTATCTTATAGAGAAAGGCTGCTTTCAGGTATCACATTTTTTGCAGTCGGAGACTTGGCCCACAATTAACTCTGATACAACCAGGGGGGCTCTTTGAAATAAATCTCTGGCAGGCACTGCAACTAAGCCACTTTCTAAGATCCCTGGGACCACCAACAATCTTCCAATGTCAACTATAACTGCATTTGAATCATATTGTAAAAATAAGGAACCATTCTCTCGGGTGGTTTCAAAGATACTAAACACTCCTCCAGAGGACTTTGTGATGCTAAGCATTAGCAAATGGGAAGGGGACCTGTGACAGAACCCACTGTCACTGTGTGTTTTGGAAGGGACTGTGGGTGGGCCTCTTACCCACAGATTATGGCCCAGAAGAGACTGGAGACAAGCTGCCATTGAGATAATGTAATGCTACATCCCTTCTTCCCCACCCCCCCCCCTCTTGTTGCTGTGTCTAATTGTGTCGGTTCATGGCACATAAACATTGATCTGGACTGGAGACATCTCTCTGCAGGGTATGTGTTTTGAGAGGCTGCCTGCTTACCATAATCCCATAATTATGTTTATCTGTAGACTGTTTCAATGTACAAGTGTTCATTTCCATTGGTTCTTCATTGTCCCCTACCCCCTCCCCTCTATGACAAGGCTAAGGGGAGTGTCCCTAACTGTGTGTAAAAGTGTATGTTTTGTACTTAATAAATAGTTCATGCTCTGCATGTTTTATCCCTCAACACCTGTGTGGATTGTCTCGTGATTGAGGGGTTAAGGGCTGGTTATGGCGAATCTGCAGGCTGCGGGTGTGTTTGGAGGACAGGAGACACATGTCTGGCGTATTGTGCCCATCTGGGGTATCTGAGATCCGTCACAGGACCTTAGCAGGACTTTTTCTCCAACCCAACGTAAGAATATCATTTATTTATCGTTGAACTCCTCGATCTGTACACGGATCCAGGAGTCTAACTATAAACTTCTGACGCAATGGTATTATACACCAGCAAGGCTCCATAAATTTTTGATGGAAAATTGGGAACGTTGCTGGCGTTGTGGGGTAGAACCAGGGACTTTGTTGCATATATTTTGGTCCTGCTCCAAGATCAGACAATATTGGTTAGAGATTCAGAGGATTTCCCAAAAACTTACAGAATTTTCAGAGCTGAAGTAGGAATGAAGTTCCACTTTAACCACGTAAGACGTCAACAGCGCGGCTCTCAAGTGCCAAGTTGACGTCTTTGGACGTCATTTAAAGTGCATTACCCGCGCGCGCCACTGGGTGGCGCGCGGCGGGTAAACACTGTCCCGGCGCATCGCTGAAGAGTCGATGCGTGTACCTGGCGGCCGCGATGTCCGCCGGGTACACGCGATCGGCGGGAACGCAAGCAGGTGACAGCAGAGACGTGGAGCTCTGTGTGTAAACACAGAGCTCCACGTGGTGTCAGAGGAGAGGAGACCGATCTGTGTCCCTTGTACATAGGGACACAGCATCTGTCACCCCCCTCCCCCCACACAGTTAGAACACACCCAGGATACACATTTAACCCCTTCCTCACCCCCTAGTGTTAACCCCTTCCCTGCCAGTCACATTTATACAGTAAATAGTGCATTTTTATAGCACTGATCGCTGTATAAATGTGAATGGTCCGAAATTTGTGTCCAAAGTGTCCGATATGTCCGCCGCAATATCGCAGTCCCAATAAAGATCGCAGCCATTACTACTAAAAAATAAATAAAAATTCTGTTCCCCATTTTGTAGGCGCTATAACTGTTGCGCAAATCAGTCGCTTATTACGATTTTTTTTTTTTACAAAAATTTGTCGAAAAATACATATCGGCCTTAACTGTGAAAAAAAAATAGTTTTTTTAAAAAAAAATGGGATATTTATTATAGCAACAAGTAAAAAATATATATATATTTTTTAAATTGTCGCTCTTTTTTTGTTTATAGCGCAAAAAATAAAAACCGCAGAGGTGATCAAATACCATAAAAAATAAAGCTCTATTTGTGGGGAAAAAGGACGTCAATTTTGTTTGGGAGCCACGCCGCACGACCGCGTAAATGTCAGTTAAAACGACGCAGTGCCGGAAGCTGAAATTTCATCTGGGCACGAAGGGGGCTTATGTGCCCAGTAAGCAAGTGGTTAAACATGCCACTGATGTTTACCAACATCCTTCAGTTTCTGAATGAACATGGAAGTACTTCCATGTTCATTCATGCTGAAGGAAGTCCATAAGCACACAGTAATTGCATGTTTCCCATCTCCTTCAGTTTTGTAAATGAATAAATAGCTCAGTATTAAGCTCAGGGCAGAAGAGAAGAAGGAGATTGCAGACTCTGTATCCTTAACCTCTTTCTCCACCACCCAAGGGGAAAAATTTGAAATCTGTTAAGAATCCTGATAATTCTCCAAAGAGAATCTGTCAAAAATAGTGTATATACTGTTACCAATAGGCTTGTCGTCCTCTGGTGACATTGATTAAAATGGTTCTAAAGTCAAAAGGTTTTTTACCTTAAAAGGTGTTGTAAACCCTATTTTTTTTTAAATAACAAACATATCATACTTACCTCCACTCTGTGCAGTTCATTTTGCACAGAGTGGCCCCGATCATCATTTTCTGGGGTCCCCCAAAGGCGCTCGTGGCTCCTCCCTGCATTAGATGTGCTCTTCCTGGGGGTTACCGTGCAGGCCTGCTCCCAAGTCCAGCATTTGAAACATCCATAGACACAGAATGCCGGACTCGCCCCCTTTCCCCACGCCGGCATCATTGGATTTGGTTGACCATCTTTATATCCAAATTAGTCCGTTTATTTATAAAATATATGAATTGAAGTTTTCAAATTCCTACAGGTGTAAGTCTGGCCATACATTATACAATTTTCTTCAATAGATTTCCTTTAGATTTACTGTACCAAAACCATATAATATGAGGCAGCCCCGGACTGGCCATAGGGCATATGCCTGACGGGCCGCATGTCACGTCTCCCCCCAGTGTAACATGCAGGGAGTCTAGAACTGTTAGGGGGGTGTCTGTGTAACAAACTGTGGGGAGCTGTGTATGGTAAAGGGGTCCAGAGGTGCAGTGCTATGTAATGTAAAAGGGTCCAGAGGTACAGGGTGCTGTGTAATGTAAAAGGGTCCAGAGTGCTGTGTAATGTAAAGGGGTCCAGAGGTGCAGCGTGCTGTACTGTAAAAGGGTCCAGAGGTTCGGTGCTATGTAATGTAAAGGGGTCCAGGGTGCTGTGTAATGTAAAGAGGTCCAGAGGTACAGGGTGCTGGAACCCCATATCACATCATTAACCGCTGCAAAGCGCCGCCGCCGCGCCCTCCCCCCAAGCTACTCAGTCTAAAATGCCCGGGCCTATTTTTGTCCCAGTCCAGGCCTGATATGAGGTCAAATCTAAACACTTTTAATTTGTTTGCAATCAGACAGGCCCTTCTACTACACAGTTGAAGGTAAATCTAAAGGAAATTGAATAAGAAAATTGTATGATGTATGGCTATCTTAAGTTAATTTTTTTATTTTTTTTATTGAAACATTCAAAAAATTATCTGGCCATCTGAAGTGAAGAATGAAAAGCAGGGTCTGGCAGCAAAAGGGTTATAAACTTGTCACTGATGTATTTGGGATGGGTCGCCACTTGAATGACAACGCAGACACATATATACAACCTAACACGGCGCAGTCCCTTGCACTTGAATGGGTCGTGTTTGGTGCTGGTACTGCACTATTTTTTTCCAGTGGCAACACAGAAAGCTTTAAAAAACATTGGGCCAGATTCAGTAACATTCAGTTATGCCGGCGTATCAGTCATACGCCGGCATAACTCAGAATCTGCGCCGGCATATCTTGTTTTCTGTATTCAGAAAACAAGATACGCCGGGTTGCAGCTAAGATACGAGCGGCGTAATTGCATTACGCCGTCGTATCTTAACTGCGATTTTAAAATGGCCGCTAGGGGCGTTCCCGCTGATTTACCCCGCTGATCAGCGAGATACTCCAATTCCCGAACGTACGCCCGACGCAGTGACTTTACGCCATTTCCGTAAGGGGTTTCCCGGCATAAAGATAAAGCACCAAAAAGCAGGCGCATTCCTATGTTATGTATGGATGCCGTGACCGCGTCGAATTTGAAAATGTTTACGTTGTTTGCGTAACTCGTACGTGAATGGGGATTGACGTCCACGTCGAAAACACCGTCATAATTTGGAGCATGCACACTGGGATACATTGACGGCCGGCGCATGCGCAGTATGTTCGGCGCGGGATTGCGCCTATTTTAAATACTACACGCCCCCTACTCGCCAAATTTGAATTACGCCGGCCCATTTACGCTACGCCGCCGCAACTTTAGGAGCAAGTGCTTTGTGAATACAGCACTTGCGCGTAAAGTTGCAGCGGCGTAACGTAAATGAGAAACGTTACGCCGGCCAAAAGAACCGCTCGCCATCCTGAATCTGGCCTATTGTTTTGACTGTGAAAGGGTAAGTTGTTTTAAGACAGAATCAGCTTGTCAGACAGTAGATGTGGGTAGTTGGCATCACCCCTACAGCTTAGGCATTGTCCTGCAGTGGTGCACATATGCAATCATTCCTACAACTCACCACCCCCCATGATGCTTTATGAATACAGTTTTATTTTTCAGTTGTTGTACAGCCATTGTTATTTGTCTATGTATGGCTTTGCCAATGCTCTATAAAAAATTGTCTTGGATCCCATTATGGTAACAGTTTTTGGGTCCCCAGATTAAAGTTTTTAAGAACCCCTGGTCTAAAGTGAACCTGTGCTTTGCCCATGCAGGCTTACATGAAGTTATACATACCCTTGCAAACCCAAAAATAAGAAAATCATGAAGTAGTAGCATACTCTTTGCCTTCCAGCACTGTCATTATTTTCATTTTTTTTTCTTTGCTCTGTTCTAACTTGTGCACCTGCCAATTCTTTAAAGTGACTGTCATGAGTAATGATTGAAAATAAATGGCTCCCTGTATGGAAAACATAGAACGTCAACCTCTCTCACTACCCGTGCCAACAATCTCTGTAGTCGCCTCCGGTGAAGTATCACACATTTCCAGCAGTGATGGATGCTTGGTCGATTTGCTGTGTTCAGTGGTTTTTGTCATTGATAAAAGACATGCACCAGTGTCTATGGGGCAGGTGCATAAAAGCAGAAAAGGCCAGAGAGGATGGGGAAGGATTGCACTGCACATGGCGTATAGAAGAGTTTTTTCACCTAGCAATGCACCTGTCACATACCTAATGGTGGTAAGCCCGAATTGCAGAAGGAGCCCTCTCTTACAGCTCCCACTCTCTGCCCCTGGTAATGTAACAGAAGGCACAGGAGAAGAAGTGGCACGGGTGCCTGGCAGGATCAAAAGAGGAAGTGATGGATCAGGTGCCTGGAGACTTTCTCTCAGGAACTGGGATGCAGGAACTGGAGTAGCTGACTGGTTAGCAGACAAGATCAAGAATAGCTCAGCAGACAGGAACAGCTCAGCAGACTGGATCAGGAATAGCTCAGCAGACTGGATCAGTTAAGCAGACTAAATCCAGTCTGCTAAACTGGAGCAGCTTGGCAGGCTGGATCGTAAACCAAGAACAGATAGGACCAACACAGGGATAGTCAGACAGGCCGGGTCGGATATCAGGCTGACAGCAGAGGTACAGGCAAAAGAGTAGTCACAAACAGGCCGAGATCAGGTGCAGGCAGATAACTGGGTGGTCACAGGCAAGCCGGGTCTTTAACAGGTAACAATCTCAGATCAGGTTTAAAGCACACAACGCTGTAGAGCAGACAGCGGTGACTGTATGTGACAGGCAAGCCTAAATAACCCGCCTGGCACCAACATAGGTGCGTGCGTGCGTGCACGTGCGCGCACGCTCGGTTGCACCCGCAATCTGAGGCACCGGTTACTGGCAGGATCTTCATGACAGGACCTATCAATAACTAGTAGGTTAGATGAATGTTTTTTTTTAGGAATTGCCGCCACGCTAGCTGTATATACCATCCTTTTTCTCTCACTGCTCCAAGTGGCCACCAAGAGAAAAGGAAGAAAGCCTTGTTTAGACTAGACCAGGGGTGGGAAATTAATTTTCCCAAGGGACCACATGAGAAATTGAGACTTTTGTGATGGGTCAAGCAAAAGTTGTGTACATAGTAAAAAATATTTTGATTAAACCTGTAGCCTTAGGTAACCAACACTGGACTGGAAAGGTCCATAAGTATGCAAACTCCTGCCTCTAGAAATACATAGCTCCCAACTGTCCCTGATTTCAACGGGACTGTCCCTGATTTGGAACATAGTCCCTCTGTATCTCTTTCCTCCACATTTGTCCCTCATTTTGGTCACATCTAGGTAGGTACAACTGCTCATGAAATAGTGTGCTCACTCCCGATTATTAGAAGCAGTAGTGAAAAAAAAAACGAAGCTTCTTCTGTAAGGTACTCCAGCCAATGGTTGCACACAGATGTCATCAAGTACAATGCAAGATAAATAGTTTTGCATTGTATATGAGGATAATAAGGACTTGCACAGAACCCACAGCAACAACTTCTCAAAGAGAAGGGAATATCGCTTTAAGTCTGCTGGAGTCATGAATGAGGTAAGCATTACAATCAATTTCTCTGCCACTAGATATACCGAGAATTTAACCACTTCTGACCGGCCCCACGTCGGTAGCGGCGGAGGCGATCGGGTCCTCTTGCTGGCTGTCCGGGGATGTGACTGAGGGAAAAAATGTCCCTCAGCCGTCCCCATACCTCTGCTGGGCGGAAGTGACGTCAAAACGTCATTTCCGCCCAGCGTCTTAAAGAGACATTTAATTTGTTTACATTTTGACTTTTTTTTTTTCTTTTTTGCATTGAAGCCTGAATATGAGATCTGAGGTCTTTTTGACCCCAGATCTCATATATAAGAGGACCTGTCATGCTTTTTTTTATTACAAGGGATGTTTACATTCCTTGTAATAGGAATAAAAGTGATAATTTTTTTTTTTTTTTTTCAGTGTTAAACATTATAAAATAAATAGAAATAAAAACGAAAACCAAAACAATTTTTTTTTAAAGTGCCCCGTCCCGACGAGCTCGCGCGCAGAAGCAAACGCATACGCGAGTAGCGCCCGCATATGAAAACGGTGTTCAAACCACACAAGTGAGGTATCGCCGCGATCTCAAAAAATGCAACCTGTAGAATTTTTTAAACGTCGCCTATCGAGATTTTTAAGGGTAAAAGTTTGACGCCATGCCACGAGCGGGCGCAATTTTTAAGCGTGACATGTTGGGTATCATTTTACTCGGCGTAACATTATCTTTCACAATATATAAAAAAATTGGGCCAAATTTATTGTTGTCTTATTTTTTAATTCAAGAAAGTGAATTTTTTCCATAAAAAGTGCGCTTGTAAGACCGCTGCGCAAATACGGTGTGAGAAAAAGTATTGCAATGACCGCCATTTTATTCTCTAGGGTGTTAGAAAAAAAAATATATAATGTTTGGGGGTTTTAAATAATTTTCTAGCAAAAAAAACTGTTTTAGTCTCGTAAGCACCGAATCTGAAAAACAGGCTCGGGGCTGAAGTGGTTAACCACTTGACCACTGGGCACTTAAACACCCTTCCTAACCAGACGAATTTTCAGCTTTCGGTGCTGTCACAATTTGAATGACAATTACTCAGTCATACAACATTCTACCCATTTGAAATTTGTGTCCTTTTTTTCACACAAATAGAGCTTTCTTTTGGTGGTATTTGATCACCTCTGGGTTTTTTATTTTTTGCGCTATAAAAGAAAAACGACTGAAAATTCTGTAAAAAAAAAAAAACTTGTTTCTGTCATATTAGCGGGTTATTTCTCACACAGAGCATATGAGTACCACAAATTACACCCCAAAACACATTCTGCTATTCCTCCTGAGTATGGCGATACCACATGTGTGAGACTTTTACACAGCGTGGCCACATACAGAGGCCCAACATGCAGGGAACGCCATCAGGCGTTCTGGAACACCCAGGCCAATTCTGACATTTCTCTCCTACATGGAAAAATCATCATTTATTTGCTAGAAAATTACATAGAACCCCAAAACATTGTATATGCTTTTTTAGCAAAGACCCTAGAGAATACAATGGCGGCCGTTGCAACTTTTTATCTCGCACGGTATTTTCGTAGAAATTTTTTGAACGCGTGTTTTTTTTATAAAACTGTTTTGTGCTAAAAAAAAAAAAAAAAAAAAACAGTAAAGTTAGCCCAATTTTTTTTCATAATGTGAAAGATGACGTTACACCGAGTAAATAGATACCCAACATGTCACACTTCAAAATTGCGCACGCTCATGGAATGGCGCCAAACTTCGCTACCTAAAAATCCCCATAGGCGATAGTATTTGTGTATTTCAGAGTATTTGGGTATTTCAGAGTATTTGGGCATTTCAGGGTATCGCACAGGGTATTGCGGTATTGGGGTACTGAGGTATTGGGGTATTGGGGTACTGGAGTATTGGGGCACTGGAGTACTGCAGAGTATTGGGGTACTGGAGTACTGCAGAGTATTGGGGTACTGGAGTACTGCAGAGTATTGGGGTACTGGGGTATTGCAGAGTATTGGGGTACTGGGGTATTTCAGAGTATTGGGGTACTGGGGTATTGCAGAGTATTGGGGTACTGGGGTATTGCAGAGTATTCGGGTACTGGGGTACTGCAGAGTATTGGGGTACTGCAGAGTATTGGGGTATTGGGGTACTGGGGTATTGCAGAGTATTGGGGTACTGGGGTATTGCAGAGTATTGGGGTACTGGGGTATTGCAGCGTATTGGGGTACTGGGGTATTGTGGGGTACTGGGGTATTGTGGGGTACTGGGGTAATGCAGGGTACTGGGGTATTGTGGGGTACTGGGGTATTGTGGGGTACTGGGGTAATGCAGGGTACTGGGATATTGTGGGGTACTGGGGTAATGCAGGGTACTGGGGTATTGTGGGGTACTGGGGTAATGCAGGGTACTGGGGTATTGTAGGGTACTGGGGTATTGTGGGGTACTGGGGTAATGTGGGGCACTGGGGTAATGCGGGGTACTGGGGTAATGCTGGGTACTGGGGTAATGCTGGGTACTGGGGGGATTGCTGTGTACTGGGGATTGCAGAGCTGGGATGGATTGAGGGATGGCTGGATCTGTGACTGCATTTGTCACAGATCCAGCCACAGCTCAGCGGCTGACACCCCGCTCCCCCCCCCCCTCTCCTCGCACACTGTACCGAACGGTACAGAGAGCAGAGGGAGGAGAGGGAGGAACCGGCGTCATCAAATGACGCCGGTTTGTTTACAAGTGATCGCGCCGTCATTTGACGGCGCGATCACGTGGTAAACGGCCGCTATCAGCGGCAATTTACCGTGATCCGTGATGTGCCGGGTCTTCTAGACCCGGCGATCACGGACACTTTCGCTGGGACGCGCAATCGCGAAAGTGAAGGACGATGTCCCAGGGACGTCGTGTCAAAACTACTCGACCGCGCTGTAGCAGTATTTTCGCTATAGCGCGGTCGGCAAGTGGTTAAAGGATCACTAAAGGATTTTTTTTTTTTTTTAGCTAAATAGCTTCCTTTACTTACTGCAGTCCTGGTTTCATTTCCTCATTGTTCGTTTTTGCTTTGAATTTGCTGTAATTCTGCTCTGATCTCCACACTTCCTGCTTGTCTGGCTCCTTATGAAAAATCTCATGGCAGCTTTTCACTGTGGTACAAGCTGTCATTACTGTGTGTCTAAAACTCCTCAGAACCAAATCAGATTCATTTCAAAAACAAAACACTGCCCTGTATTTGTTTGTTTTTGTTCTGTGTGTCTCTTTACATCACAGAAACATGAAACCAGTTTAAAAGTGAAACTAAACTGCAGGCACATTATATGATTGATTTTTATCTATTTTTAATCATTTTTAAAAGGAATCAGTTACCTATTATGTCTCTATACCCTGTAAACAGTCATTTCAGCAAAAAAAAAGTTTTCCTTTAGTGACCCTTTAACCCTTGTAGAGCTGCAAGGGTATATTTTTGTGTAATTTCTAGAGCTCAGCTTTAAAGTGGTTGTTAAGCTGCTATATTCAATTTATACCATCCTCTCTGTTTAATAATTGGGTTGGACTTGATGGACTTGTGTCTTTTCTCTTCCGTTCATGGACGGACACAGCAGCATTGACCTTAGGGTTATATCACCTTCCTTCCAGGAGAGACTCTCCTGGAATCCATTTCTCTATTTTTTCAACCTCACCTACTATGCAACTATAATTCTGTGTGCCCCCGTGTCTGTGCCTTATCAAAATAAGCTGTTCTTTACCTGAATTTCAGAGTGCCGCCCAGGGCTCACATGACTGGCCGCCTCTCTGCGCTACCGGTCTGACAGCTGCAGTGGGCATTGCCGAGAAACCCATGTTGACGTCAGTCAGTAGAGGAGGAGGAAAGAGGTCATGTAAGTGATGGGTGGCGGTCTGAAATCAGGTATAGAGCGGTTTATTTTTATAAGGCAGAGAATTTTTAAACCGAGAGGATGGTATGAAACTCTTAATGTAACTTTAGCAGCAGGAAGGGAGGGGGTGGGCACTGACACAGAGCTGACAGGCAGGAAGGGAAGGAGGAGAGGAGGACAAAGGAGAGACAAGAGAGATGCGGATGATGGAGACACATAAACTGACCATGGTGTCAGGGCTCAGCATCCCTGATAAACCATGGTCAGTTTACAGGGGGGAGGGCATAGCCAGGCAGGATCAGCCAGTTATTTCAGGTGATAGAAAGAGCCAAATGACAGAGCACTGTGCTGTTATTCATGCTTTAAAGGAACAGAATATATATATTTTTTAATTTTAGGGTAACAAACACTTTAAAGTTACATCATAAACCTTTTATAGAGTTTGGTTTTACTAGCAATAATTCCAAAAAACTAACTACAGTCCTACACAACGTTTTGGTATTTTAGAATTGTGGACCCCCGCCCCTAGTCCCAATCCTCTTTATTTGGATATCCTTTCCTGATTTCTTTATCTCCCCTCTCACCTCCCCAACTATCCTTTAGTGTTGTTTACTTATGTGTTGTTCCCCAAATTTTTTATATATTAAGAATTTAATAACATAATGTAAAAACTATAAAAGAGAACACACTTACAATAAAAAAGGATTCAGTTAAAATTGATCATGATATGGTTTATTCAAAATTGGGATACCAATAGTGCCAGATTTATAAGGGGCAAAAGGGGAAGTTGCCCCAGGACCCCCTGCCAGAAGGGCCCACCTCTATACAAATATATAATAATTAGGGTTGTCTCGATACCACTGAGTCTGATGGTACAAGTACCGATTTTTCAAGTACTCACCGATACTGATTACAGATACTTATTTTTTCAATGTCATGTGACAGTTTGACAGATGGGGACTGATAGGTGACACTGAATGGTGGCTGGCACTGATAGGTGGCGCTTATGGGCACTGACTGGTGACTGGCAGTGATGGGCACTAATAGGTGGCACTGACAGGTGGCACTTGTGGGCCCTAATAGATGGCACAATTGCACTGATAGGTGGCACTTATGGGCACTGATTGATGGCACTGATAGGTGGCACTTGTGGGCACTGATAGATGGCACTGATAGGTGGCACTTGTGGGCAATGATAGATAGCACTGATTTCACTGATCGGAGGCACATATGGGCACTGAAATGCTGCTAAAAATGACACAAGGAAATTACTTATTTAAAAAAACTATGCTGCAATGCCGATCTTGGTACACCCTGCACTCAGCTGCAGTAACCAGCAGCAGACATCTTGTTACACCCAGCCCAATCTATATGGGCTGGGTGTAACAAGATGTCCGCTGCTGGCTTACTGCAGCCGATTGCAGGGTGTACCAAGATGGGCGTAGGGATATTCAGCCGCTGACGGCGACCGAATGTGACAGCACCGGTCACTGATCCTGATGCGGCTGCGCCCCACACCCCTGACAGCTTACCAAGTTTCACTGCAGGTGAAGACTAAGGATTCGCTCTCCACCTGCCCTCTCTGGCCATTAATTATGCCCGTCCTCTCTAGCCACTCACTCCGCCTACACTCCCTGGCTATTAACTCTGCCCGCCCTTTCCAGCCATTGACCCTGCCCGCTCTTTCCGGCCATTGACCCTGTCCGCCGTCTCCGGCCACTGACTCTGCCCGCCAACCAGGTATCGGGTAAGGCATCGGGAGCATTTGTGCGAGTACAAGTACTCGCGCTAATGGTCGGTATCGGTCCCGATACTAGTATCGATATCGGGAAAACCCTAATAATAATTAAAAAATCAGCTTCTTTCATTAACATTTATCTTAAGAAGCAATATTTTGCCTGTAATAATATGAAAAAGTTTTTATTCTGGTATATTGTATCAGTTTTAAAGGAATTTTGGCAACTCAAATGAACCACACATAGAGCACTTAGGTAGATAGCCTACGATTGTATGTATTCATTGCTCACATTCAATGTCATCAGTTGTCTGCTGCTTTACAAGAAAGTATAGTAGCATACCAGTTAGTATATAGACAAATATGCTGTCTACCTGACGCAGAGATAAGAACTGGAGCCGAGAAACGTATTATTTCCTTCCCTTGTGTATGGGATGCCCACTTGATTGAAGAAAGTATACAAGACACAACTATATACACTTCCTGTATATACTCCTCTACACTTCAGCTCCAGCACAACACTTGCTAGCAGACTCTCTCTCCTCAACATCTCCAGCACATCACTTGCTTGTTCTTCCAGGACCAGCTAGTACTATATTTTAGGCCTGACACTAACTCAGCCAGGCCTTAGCAAATGCCCTTTGCAGGCAGGGACCTTGGACCCCTCTAGTGTAGCAGAAAAATAGTGTTAGTCCTAGTGCTAGCTGTCCATGTATCTACTGATCCCAGCACCACCTCTTCAGGCCCTGCCAACCCTCCCGGCTGCAGTTGCCTCTCTCCACTTCCCATGCCACCACAGTCCACTCCATTGTTTCTGCACCCTTACCATACTAAAATCTCCCAGTCTTCTCAGATGAGCCTCCCCAGTCCTTCCCGACTGTTTCACTCATCAGCCCTCTTGGCTGCAACCTGTTGTTCTTCCCAGGAGACTTTGCCTGGCGGTGCTCTCTTGCTGTCCTTTTTTTGCTCCCGTGCCACCTTTCCAGGACACCTCCGTGTGTCATGAGAAGGGTTCTGTCCGCACCCGAGTCCAAGCCCAAAGTTACCCCCCAGACTGGGGAGCTCACTCAGGGCCATGACAGCCTATCACTCTATCTCCAGCTTCTACCTGAACAACTCCTCCCAGCTGGGCTGACCCTGGGTACTTAAGGAGGCCTGCCCCCTGCCAATCCAAGTTGGGAAATGGTCAGGGCTCCTCAGAATACCCCAGGCAGCTCCACCTTTCCTCTCCTCCTTCCTTTCCAGAAGATGCTAGAATATTTCTGGAAAGAAGTGGGAGGTCTTGATGATGCTGCCTGTGGGTCTTCAGCTCTGCCTGAGTTACTCAACCCTGACCCAGAAGAAAAACACACAGGCTTGGCTGACAATTTACCTATCCTGTACAAAAAATCCCTACTCATTATCTAGCAACCTAGATGGTGCTACACTTGTAATTTCAGTAAGGTGTTCATAGATGAAAATTGCCAATTTTCAGCTTTTGCCACATGTAGGTAATGTCTTACTCCATTACGCCTGGTGGTTTTACTCCTTGATGAACGACTCTCTGATACCTTTCCAAGGGTTAAATTGGTTGTAAACCTCAGACATGACATAAACAAAGCATATCCCTCTATAGTGTGTACTTTATCAATTAAAAGCACTAAGTGTCATTTCTGGCTGCTGATTTGTTCCTCAGCTATGAGCACAAATCACTTCTGTCAAAGTTTCTTGATACCAAGAGAAAAATGTTGACAGGGAGGGACCTCCAGCTGATTGACAGCCTCAGCTCTGTTCCTGTGAGCTGTGTGAAGGGGGGTATTCCCTCCAATCAGCTCTCCTCACTGACCTCTGCAGAGTGTAATTTCAGCTCTCCACCCCCTTTTTTTCTGAACTCACACAAGCTTATAAATTCAACACTTTGAATGAGTGTAGAGAAGAGAAGAGTGCAGATAGCAGTGGCGGTTCATCCATAGAGGGCGCTGGAGCGCCACCCCTCTGGCTCTCACCGCCACTGAGTCTAATAACATAGATTCATGCATTGCAGGAATCTATGTTATTATCGCCGCTGCCGCTGTAATTCAGATAGTCGGCACTCATGTCCGGCCATCTGAATAACGCCAGCTGGTTGGCTGGAGGGAAATGTCTATCAGAGCCAACAGCTCTGATAGGCTTTCCCAGTACAGCCCTCGGGTCCCGGAAGCTTATTCTCGGAGCGTACAGACTGTACGCCTCTTGGATAAGATGACAGGCGTCTCAGCCAATCAGGTTGGCCAGTTCTGGCTACCGGTAACCTGATTGGCTGAGACGCCTGTCAGTCATCGAGGGCGGGAGAAGACATCGTGGGACGTGGATGCCTGACTCCAGTAAAGGTAAGTGCCGGGCAGGGGGGGTTAAGAGCAATTTACAGGGCACAGTGGGGACAATTGGCACAGCGGCGACCATGGGCACAGTGGTGACAATGGATGGCACAGTGGCTGGTTTAATGGCATGGAACAGTCGTGGAAATGGATGGCACAGTGGCTGGTTTAATGGCATGGAACAGTGGTGGCAATGGATGGCACAGTGGCTGGTTTAATGGCATGGCACCGTGGTGACAATTGATGGCACAGTGGCTGGTTTAATGGCATGGAACAGTGGTGACAATTGATGGCACAGTGGCTGGTTTAATGGCATGGAACAGTGGTGACAATTGATGGCACAGTTGCTGGTTTAATGGCATGGCACCGTGGTGACAATTGATGGCACAGTGGCTGGTTTAATGGCATGGAACAGTGGTGACAATTGATGGCACAGTGGCTGGTTTAATGGCATGGCACAGTGGTGCGAATTGATGGAACAGTGGCTGCATTTGATGGCATGGCACAGTGGTGCAAATTGATGGCACAGTGGCTGCGTTTCATAGCATGGCACAGTGGCTGCATTTGGGCACAGTAAGACTGCAATTTTTTTTCCTTTGCGCCCCCCCAAAAATGTTGAGCACCAGCCGCCACTGCCAGATAGACATGTACAAGTTATGTAGGGAGATTTGTTTCATCTCTGTGTATATCACCTGAGGCCAGTTACTTCACTGGGTATATGAGTTTACAACCACTTTAATATACCTCTTAAAACAAATCTGAGTCTGATGGTGACAAGTTGTTTAGGAGAGAGATCGTTCAGTAAATTGGCACTGATAAAGAATTATCTGAAAACCACCATGAAAGACGATACATGCTGGATGTAGAGAGCTGTGTCTAGAGATGATTTGGCTAGAGGCATTTACTAAAGATTTCTAAGATGTCAAGTGTAGATAGAAAGACTTTTTGTAGATTTTGTAGTGTGATGTATAATGCCGCGTACACACGGTCGTTTTTTGTGATGAAATAAAACAACGTTTTAAAAAACGTCATTTAAATTGATCGTGTGTGGGCAAAACGTCGTTTTTTGTCTTCAAAAAAACGACCAAAAAAAAATTCCAACATGCTTGAATTTTTTGTGTCGTTTTTCAAAACGTCGTTTTTTGTTTCACAAAAAGTCACCGTGTGTGGCAAAAACGTCGTTTAAAACGACGTTTTTCAACCCGCGCATGCCCAGAAGCTAGTTATGAAGCAAGCTTCAATGGAAAAGTGTGGTGAACGTAACCTCGTTTTTTGTGAAAAAAACGATGGTGTGTATGCAACATTGTCTTTGAAAGTGACGTTTCAAAAACGTCGTTTTTTACTTCACAAAAAACGTCGTTTTTTTTCATCGCAAAAAACGACCGTGTGTACGCGGCATTACCCTGTAAATTGGTAAAATATTTAATAATTTGCTTAGATAAACCTATAAATTATACATTAACACATTCAGAGTTAAATTAGTCAGCCATTGTTATCTATGGAAACTATAGAATACATACCAGTATACAGTAGCTATGTTTTAATAATTTCTTATTAAAAAATAACTTAGAGTGTTGCTGACTTGTATGTCCATGTACTGTATATAACGTGTTAACCTTTCTAGTATTTATAATTTGTCAAAATGCAGCGTCTTGCTGTGTGGAATATTATCTATGTGAGGTCCAGCAGCGGCGGTGCAATGCATGTTTTAGTGCATCACACTGTTTACTCTTGTAACTTTATTTAGGCATCACAAAGTGACACTTCATGCATGTCTCTCCAGGTCAGTGCAGGGAGTTGTGCTCCAGAGTGCAGACATGCAGTGCCTTCCAGCGTGCTGCATAAAAATGCAGAATGTCTTTATTTTTCCACACTGCACTACACATCACATTAGGGTTGTCAATGGGCATATAGAAACCATTTTTAGTGACACCTAGCAGTGATTTCCAGTTGCAAATTGCAGGTCATCGCATATAGTGTGAACGTACCCTCATTTTTGTGTATGAGGGATCCATCAAACCTGAGGTGCTCTGCCCCCCCCCCCCCAAGGTCTAAGGCCGCGTACACACGAGGGGATATGTCCGCTGAAAACGGTCCGATGGACCGTTTCAGCAGACATCTTCGCTCGTGTGTATGGGCTAGCAGACAGATTTCTCCACCCGACAGATTTCAAAGCATGCTTTGAAATCCATCCGGTGGAATCTGTCCGCCCGACATGTCTGCTGGTTAGTACACTTACCAGCAGACATGTCGTCCCCCTCCGCCGCCGCGCCGCCGCCGAATGGATTCGGCGCATGCGCGGAAGTGTTTTACTTCCTGGTGCGGTGACGTGGCGGTGACGCGGCGGCGTCAACGTCACCGCCGCGTCACCGCGCCGTCCGGCGGCGGGGAATTTGATCCGATGGTGTGTACACGCCATCGGATCAAACTCCCGATCGGACATATCCGATGGAAATGGTCCGCGGACCGTTTTAATCGGATATGTCCGATCGTGTGTATGGGGCCTAAGGCTAGGTTCACACTAGTGCTGCTGAAAATGGATCCAATTTTCATTGTGATTTTTTAGTGCGACATTCTTGTGTTTTGACATGTTTGTAATGCGTTTTTTATATAGGGGAAGGAGATTGCTCAGGCACTCACTGGCATTCTAACAACCAGTGACTTGTCCCTGCTGTTTTCTGTTTTACAAGTGTAGTAGTGTAGTGTGTGCTGGATGTAAGATTTGTAGGTTTTGTAGTACAGTGGAACCTCGGATTAAAATTAACTTGGTTTGAGAGCGTTTTGATTTGCAAGTGTTAACTCGCAAGACGAGCAGAATTCAAGCTAAATAGGCCTGCAGTACCCCGTTACCAATTCACATAGGAGGGCGGGAGTTTGTATTTGATCACCTTTGGGATTTTTATTTTCTGCTAAAAAAATTACAGAAAATTTCGAGAAAAAAAAACGTTTTTGTTTCAGTTACAAAACATTGTAAATAAGTATGTTTTCTCCTTCACTGATGGGCACTGTACTGAAGGGCACTGATAAGGTGGCATTGATGGGCACCAATGAGGTGGTACCAATGAGGTGGCACAGATGAGGTAGCACTGATAGGCACTGATGATGGGCACTAATATGCGGCACTCATGGGTGGCACTGATAGGTGGCACGAAGGGGCACTGATAGGCGGCACGGAGGGGCACTGATAGGCGGCATGAATGGGCACAGATAAGCGACACGGATGGGCACTGATAGGCAGCATGGATGGGCACTGATAGGTGGCACAGATGGGCATGGATGGGCACTGATAGGTGGCACTGATGTACTGTAATGTGTTGTACTAATGGATGCCAATCAGTGCCAAACATTAATTCCTGCCAATCAGTGATGCCCATTGTGGGCACTGATTGGCATCCATTGTGGGCACTGATTGGCATACATTAGGCATCCATTATTTCTGATTGCATTCCCTGGTGGTCTAGGGTGGCATACTTGTGGTGGCCATCCCTGGTTGTATTCCTGGTGGTCCAGTGTGGGCATCCTCGGGGGGGGGGCTGCGCTGATAATCGATCAGCACAAACCCCCCAGTCAGAGGAGCAGCGGATCGGCTCTCCTCTACTCGCGTCTGACGATTACTGGCCTTTCCTGTTTTACATTGTGATCAGCCGTGATTGGACATGGCTGATCATGTGGTAAATAGTCTCCGTCAGAGACTCTTTTTCTAGATCAGTGTTGCGGGGGGTGTCAGACTGACACACCACAAAAACGATTGCCACGATGCACGCCACCGGGGGCGCGCAGTGGCTCAATATACTGAAGACGTCATATGACGTCCAGTCAGGATATTGAAACCACTTTCCCGCCGTCATTTTGCTATATGGCGGGCGGCAAGTGGTTAAAGGGGGCTTCCAGATTCCGATAAGCCCCCTGCCCACAGACCCCCACAACCACCAGGCAAGGGTTGTGGGGGTGAGGCCCCCATGTTGACGGCATGTGGCCTGGTACGGTTCGGGGGGTGCTCTCTCGTCCCCCCCTTTTTTTTTTGCGGCCTGCCAGGTTGCGTGCCCAAATAAGTGTCTGGTATGGATTTTTGGGGGGAACCCCACGCCATTTTTTTTTTAATTTTGCTGTTTTTTTTTATGACTTTTATCTTTATTGCCAGGACCCGACAATTCATTATAGCCGCGAGTAGTTTAAAAAAAAAAAAAATCTTTAGAAATGCCATTTTGTGCAGGGACTTTTCTACGCACAGGAAACATGCGGTACTTTAAAGGCATACTATAGACACCCCCCCAGATCCGAAATTTAAAGGAATATTTCACTTTTATTGTTTCACTTTAAGCATTATTCACTGCTCCCGAAAAAAAACTGCCTTTTTTTAAAACTTTTTTTGTATTGATACATGTACCCTGGGGCAGAACCCAGGTCCCCAAACACTTTTTATGACAATAACCTGCATATTAACCTTTAAAATTCACTTTTGATTTCTCCCATAGACTTTTAAAGGGTGTTCCGCGGCTTTTCGAATTTGCTGCGAACACACCAAATTGTTCACTGTTTGGCGAACGGGCAAACAGCTAATGTTCGAGTCGAAACTCATGTTGGACTCGAACATAGAGCTTATCCCTAGTCAGGATTCAGTGACTCTGGGCAAGGTAATTCATCCTGACAGTTCCTCTGGTGCCTCCCCTTGGTCTAGAAGGTTTTAGAAACTTCTAGAGCTAGTTGGTGGAGGTTAGAAAGGGCTGTTTGGAATATTTATGAGGGCCCCAGCCAATTTCCAGTCTGGCAGGGAGAAAGGTTCACCTCATAAATAGGCATGAGCCATACCAGCAGGGCAGTTAGTGGAAGATAGAGATATAGTGCTGTGAAGACTGTTGGTGGCCCTCTGGGGTACCCCTTAGTCTGTCGGAGGGTGACCTTGGGCTGGGGCTTGGGTGCTGGAAGGATCCTGCCACAACACATGGAGGAAGCTCTTCCTGGAAGCACAGGAGCAAGTGGAGGACAGTGTGAGTAGAGCAGTACTACTGGGGACTTACAAGGGGGGAGACTGCCATACGTAGCCAGTGCTCCCCGAATACAGCGTTGTGCCAATTCTTTATCCTTTCCCTGGGAGAACTCATGAGTCGTGCAGAGTCAGCCGGGTGGGCTGGTGTGAGTCAGTCTGGAGGACTATGGATGAAGCAGCTGCAGCCCCGTAGGTTGGCAGTGCCTGAAGAGGTGGTGCTAGGACCAGTAGCCACAGGAGAAAGAGTGCAAGCTGATTACTGTGTTCTGCTGCACAACAAGGGACTTTGAGTTCCTGCCTGCAAAAGGCCATTGCTAAATCTGACTGTGCCTGTCAGATCATTACAGTGAGTGATCCAGCTTAAGTTGGCAAGCAAGTAAAGTGCAAGAGAAGTGTCAAGGAGGCGGTATATAGACTGCATATAGACTGTGTATAGGAAGATGTCCCTAAAGATGTTGCTAAAGTGTTGTTGCTGAAGTCAAGTGGGCATCCCATAATTTCCCATTCCCATCCAGGTTATTGACCCTCAATAAACCACAAAAACATTCATGGACTGTTCTGTCTCTGTGCCTGTGAAAATTTGGTGTGCCTGGCTGTGACGGGCAGGGGGTGCCAGTTCATCCGTGGCACCCTAGGGGGTGCGCTATAAACAAAAAAAAAATGCATATTTTATAGCGATGCAGCAAAATTTCGGCCGACCAAAATTATCGGACGAAAATTGGGTTTTTAGCGTTGTGCCGCAAATGGTTGACAAAAACGCCAGTGATTTTGATGCAATTTTACCTTGCTTATGGTGTGTTTTTCATGCATCAATGCATTTTGGAGCCCTGGTTCACACTGATGTGATGCAGGAAATGCACAAGATTTGCTGCGTTTCCCTGCTTTGCATCGCACTGCTTGGCAATCACACGATATCCAAGCGATCCGCTGCGGGTATCAATGTTAGATTAACGACACTCCTAAACAGATTGCGAAACGCGGTGAGATTACATCAATGCAATGCAATTTAGGCAAACACCCATTTGATGTGATTCAGGTACGGGGAAAAATGGTCCTGCACTATTTTGGTGTGGATGCGATTTGAGCCATACAAAATGTATGGTTTAAATCAAACCACACAGACATCGCATGTAATGTTCAAAGGAATGTGGTGTGCGATTCCTGTTCGAATCACATGCAGCGTTTTCCACGCACCAGTGTGAACATAGGCTGATTCATTCTTGCTAAGTTTTCAATTAATTTCAATAGGGAGGTGCTTTTTTGGTGCCGTTTGCCAAATATGCACCAGAAATTCAACAAGCAGGACATTGCTTCAAAAAGGTGCCAATAATGGCTGAGAATAAATGCATATTTATTTAAATACATAATATTAATATTAAGTCAAATATAATATCCCCTTCACGCTGACCATACGCAAATTTGCATTCAGGCTTGAAGGGGTTATACCGTGGTGATGCGTAATGTATTTTATAGCGGGCTGTTGGCTCTTTAGTGATTACAACCGAAGTGGCTAAAAGCCTCTCGGCTGTTACCCTAAAGGAGCGGGAGGGGACACCCCCCTCCTGCCGCCTTCCGCCGCTCTTCATGGGCCTCCTGTCCCACCGCTAAACCCGAGCCACCAGCCGGCGTGTCTGCTGCTTAGGTTGAGACCCGTTCAAAGCCGGATTCAGCTCTGATCGGGTCTCCAATGTAAAATCCCGAAAGCAACATCACTTCTGGCTTACTCGGCTGCCAATACTTTTAAGTGCAAATGAGGGATTTGGGGTCTTTCACTGCCTATTAATGTCACATGATGTTTACATTCCTTGTGACAGCAATAAAAGTGATCAAATTATTATAATTTTTTTGACAATTAAAAAAAAACAATAAGAAAAAAAAAATTTTAACCACAAGAATTGGCTGCTCAATGACCAGAGCATTTTTTGCGATTCAGCACTGCATCAATTTAACTGACCATTGCACAGTCATGCGACGTTGTACCTAAACAAAATTGACGTCCTTTTTACCCCCCACAAATAGAGCTTCCTTTTGGTGGTATTTGATCATCTCTGCGCTTTTTTTTTTTTTGCGCTATAAACAGAAAAGAGCGTCAATTTTGAAAAAAACACAATATTTTTTACTTTTGCTGTAATAAATAGCCCCAGTTTAAAAAAATAAAAGCATTTTTTTTCCCCCCTCAGTTTAGGCTGATATGTATTCTTCTATATATTTTTGGAAATAAAAATTGCAAAAAGCGTATATTGATTGGTTTGCGCTAAAGTTATAGCATCTACAAAATAGAGAATAGACACTTTTGACACATTTATGGGATTATTGGCATTTATACAATGATTAGTGTTATAAAAATGCACTGATTAATGTGTAAATGTCACTAATAGGCAAAGGGTTAACACTAAGGGGCAATCAAGGGGTTAACTGTGTTCCCTAATGTGTGTTCTAACTGAAGGGTGAAGGGACTCACTATAGGAGATGACAGATCGTGGTTCCCAGCTTGTAGGAACTCACAATCTGCATCTCTCCTTCTCTCACATCCCTGTTCTTTCTCTTGTGCCCGCGATTGCTCGTGGCCAGCGGTCACCCGCTATCCCGCTTAAAGGGACTGCCGTACAGCTACGATGGTCCGCGGGAACAAGCCAACCTGCCACAGTATAATGACGGCAGCAGGTCGGCAAGTGGTTAAAGCACCCCAGTCCCCGCGAGCATGCACAGCAAAGAAAACACATATACGCAATTCGCACCCACAAATGAAAACTGTTTAAATTACACATGTGAGGTTTTGCCCCGATGGTCAGAGTGAGAGCAATAATTCTAGCACCAGACCTCCTCTGTAACTCTAACCTGGTAACCGTTAAATTATTTTAAAGCGTCTCCTATAAAGAATATGTCGCCATTCCACAAGTGTGCGTCATTTCAAAGCATGACATGTTATGTATCTATACTCTTGCATCATCTTTCACATTATACAAACAAATTGGGCTAACTTTACTGTTTAGTGTTTTTTTAACCACTTCCATACCAGGCACTTACGCACCTTCCCGCCCAAGCCAATTTTCAGCTTTCAGCACTGTCGCAATTTGAATGACAATTGCGCGGTCATGCTACACTGCACCCAAACAAAATTGGCGTCCTTTTTTCCCCACAAATAGAGCTTTCTTTTGGTGGTATTTGATCACCTCTGCGATTTTTTTTTTTGCGCAAAAACAAAAAATAGAGCAAAGATTTTGAAAAAAAAATAAAGTTTTTATTTTTTTCTGTTAATTTTTTTGTAAATGAGTATGTTTTCTCTTTCAATTACGGGCACTGATATGGTGGCACTGATGGGCACCGATGAGGTGGCACTGATGGGCACCGATGAGGTAATTCTGATGGGCACCGATTAGGTAGCACTGATGGGCACTGATAGGCAGCGCTGGTATGGGGCACTGATGGGCACTCATGGGCGACACTGATGGGCACTCATGGGCGGCACTGATGGGCACTCATGGGCGGCACTGATGGGCACTCATAGGCAGCACTGGGCACTCATAGGCGGCACAGGTGGGCACTCATAGGCGGCACAGGTGGGCACTCATAGGTGGCACAGGTGGGCACTGATAGGTGGCACAGGTGGGCACTGATAGGTGGCACAGGTGGGCACTGATAGGTGGCACAGGTGGGCACTGATAGGTGGGCACTGGGCATGGATTGGCACTGTGGGGTGGCACTGACAGACACTGGGGTGGCACTGATGATCACTGAGGGGTGGCACTGATGGATCAATGTTGCCAATCAGTGCCCATGTGTGGGCACTGATTGGCATAATTTTTTTTTATGTCCCCTTTTTTTTTCTTGCTGACTTTTTTTTTTTTTGTCTTTTTTTTTTTTGTCATTTTTTTTGTCATTTTTTTATGTTCCCTGGTGGTCTAGTGTGGGCACTCCCTGGTGGTCCGTGTGGCCATCCGAGGGGGGGCTGCGCTGATAAACAATCAGCGCGAACCCCCCCTGTCAGGAGAGCCGCTGATCGGCTCTCCTGTACTCGCGTCTGTCAGACCCGAGTGAGGAAGAGCCGTCGGCGGCTCTTCCAGTTTACATCGCGATCAGCCGTGATTGGACACGGCTGATCACGTGGTAATGAGGCTCCGCCGGAGACTCGTTACCGAGATCGGAGGTGCAGGGTGTCAGACTGACACCCTGCATCACCGATCGCCGCGCTGCACGCCCGCACGGGCGCGCGCGGCATGAAATCGTGCTAGACGTTTGAGAACGTCTAGTCACGATTTCATAACCACTTCCCGGCCGTAAATCGGCTATTGGCCGGGCGGGAAGTGGTTAAATGCTTGAAAGTGTCTTTTTTTCCAACAAAATGTGTTTGAAAGACTGCTGCGCAAATACTGTGTGACATAAAATATTGCAACAATCACCATTTTATTTTTCTAGGGTCTGTGCTAAATATATATATATATATATATATATATACACACACACACATACAGGTTTATTTATATATATATATATATATATATATATATATATATATATATATATATGTTTGGGGGTTCTAAGTAATTTTCTAGAAAAAATATATGGATTTTAACTTGTAAGCAACAAAGGTCATAGGCATGAAAGGGATAATATAATTATTTGTATATATATATATATATATATATTAGGGCTGTTACTGATCACAATTTTCGTGTTCGATTAATCTTTTTTTTAATCGACTAATTTTGATTAATTATAACGCACATACAGATCCAACAACTTTTAGCTGATCTCCTTGCAGGCTGATTCCCAGTGCAGCTACCAACCACTGGAAAATGGATAGCAGGATACAAAAAACACACAAAGACAGCCCTCGATGGGAATCGCATTAAAACTTTTATAGTCTTTAAGTAGGTAAAAAAAAAACATTGCACTGGACATAAAATCGACGTAGCTACATAAACTGTAAACATGGTGCGAGTAATACCAAACGGTAGCAAAAGCAGTCATAAAAACCATGTATCTAAGTATTATACTGGTATAAGGATGTGTACAACGATACCACTGCTAAATCCAGATGAGGAGAGGTTAACATCAGTCCGTTGGCATGTAGATGTCCCGTGAAGGGAACTATCACAACTCCCAGTGGATGGCTGTAGAATCCTAGAGGGAAGTGACAGAGGGAAGTGTAACAGCCCTTGCGTGTGGCAGATAGATAGTAAGGTCCCACTAGCATGCAGATATAAAGGCACAGCAAAGGAGCCCTTCAGATGGACACAGCAAGCCCTGCCGGTGTCCGTGACGTTACCGGATCTCCAACGGAACTCCCTGAAGACCCGGAAGCAAGCAGAGAGGTGAGTACCGATCAAAAGAATTTTGATTGATCAAAAAAATTTACGATTAATCGAGGAATTAATAGTTCATTTCCACAGCCCTAAGATATATATATATATATATATATATATATATATATATATATATCTTTTTAAAAACAAACATTTTTGTTTCGGTCAAGTGCATTCTGAAGTTTCGGCACAGAAATTTTCATTCTGGTGTGCCACTAGTGTTTTATTGTGTTTGTGTGGAATAAAATTGTGTATTTTTATCCCTAACAATTAGCATTTGTGAAACAGCTGCAGCATAAAAAATTGCAACAGCCACCATTTTATTCTCCAGTACCTTTGCTTTTAGGAAATATATAATGTTTTGGTTCTATGTAATCTTCTAAAAAAAAAATGCAGATTTAATTATTGAAAAATTAAAAAATTGCCCCGGTGGGCAAGCAGTTAAAGACCCATATTACCTGCCTTTTGTAGTGAATGTACTACCAAGTTGAAAACAAATTAAGGATTAACTATTTGCTTAAAGAATTTACAAAAGACAGTGATACTATGTAGGAAAAAAAAATGAAAAAGGTTTGCAGGGATGCTGGGGGTGCCAGATTTTAGACAGCAGCGGCCAGGCTGCACACACAGATCAGAAGGCGGAGGGAGATTGCATAACACACTGCTTGTCATTTGTCATCTGCATCTCATGGGCCTTCCTCTCTGTAGCCCTCCGACCCTGTCAGGTGTGTGGCAGCAGCCAGACTAACTGTCCTCCTTTTTATACCGACCTGCCAAAGGCCTGTATTGTTAGCTCTATGACATCTGATGACAGCAATTTCTTCATAGAATGTCCAGTTTTCTTTCTAATATACAGTATCTTGCAATATAGTATTATGTACAATGTGTGGTTAATGATTACCGACCTTACATAAGTACTGAAACTCCCAGGGACATTTTAAAGCCTCAGGACATATTGTAATGCCGGTTCCATATTCTGCAGGTGCTTAATGTCAGGACAACAGCATTGTAACTGACGTGTGAAGATTCAGAATTCCCTCTTAGGTAAAGCACAAATATATTAGTGTCATTCTATAGTCAGAAAATAAAAGAAAGGGAAGAAAGAAGCTACTACGGCAAGAATGAACATCAGTGCAAAAAAGAGACATTAGAAAAGTTACTTAAGCGTATATTGATTGGTTTGCGCAAAAGTTATAGCGTCTACAAAATAGAGGATAGCGTTATGGCATTTTTATTAATATATATATATTTTTTACTAGTGATGGCAGCCATATGTCCGCCATAATGTCGCAAATTTTTGGGACCATTGTAATTTTTACAGCGATCAGTGCTATAAAAATGCACTGGTTACTGTGAAAATGACACTGGCAGCGAAGGGGTTAACCACTAGGTGGCGCTGTAGGTGTTAAGTGTGCCCTATTTAGTGTTTTTTACTGTAGGGGGGATGGGCTGTGTGTCACATGACACTGATCTCTGCTCCGAGTACACGGAGCAGAGATCACTGTCATTGTTACTAGGCAGAGCAAGGAGATGCTTGTTTACACAAGCAACTCTCCGCTCCATACCTCCGTGAGACAATCGAGTCCATGGGACCCGCGGTCCAACTTACAGAGAAGGCAGCAGGGTCGCGACCACAAGTCGGCATCTTAAAGGCAACGTACCTGTACGTGCCTTTGCTTGTCTGTGCCATTCTGCCGACGTATATATAAAGGGACCGGTGCTTAAGTGGTTAAAAACACACAGGAGTCATCTTTAAACCACTTCAGCCCCGGAAGGATTTACCCCCGTCCTGACAAGGCAATTTTTTGCAATGCGGCACTGCGTCGCTTTAACTGACAATTGCGCAGTCATGCAACGCTGTACCCAAACACAATTTCCCCATAAGCAGAGCTTTTGATGATCTCTGACGCTATATTTTTTGAGCGACAATTTTAAAGAAAAATATATATTTTTTACTTTTTGCTATAACACATTTCCCCCAAAAAAGTTTAGACCGATATGTATTCTGCTACATATTTTTGGTAAAACAAAATCCCAATAAGCGTATATATTGATTAGATTATAGTATGTGCGATCAGTGATTTTTTTAGCAGGCCTGCGACATTGCGGCGGACAGATCGGACACCTAAATGACATTTTTTGACACAATGACATTATTATAGTAATCAGTGCTAAAAACATGCACTGTTATTGTACTAATGATGATCAAGGGGTAAAATGTGCTCCCTGCAGGTGTTTTCTAACTGTATGGGGGACTGTGTGACTGGGGAAACGCACAGATACATCTTCCTGCTTAGCAGAAAGACAGGATCTTTGTGATCTCCCCTGTCAGAACGAAGATCTGCCTTGTTTACACAGGCAGATCCCTGTCCTTTCATTTAGGTGAACGATCGCGAGTGGCCTGCGGACATCGAGCCTGCAAGGCCCACTAATTAGCTCCCCCGCTGGCCAATAGGAGTGCGCCCGCCCACAAAAGCGATTTCTGAGCCGACATACATCTACGTGATTTGCAGGATCGAGTCACCTTGCCGCAGTATAATGACGGCGGCTGGTTGGCAAGCGGTTAATAAAGTGCGCTTATCAAAAAAACAAACAAACTATGAACCAAAAAATGAAGAAAGAAATCTCAAACGTTTGAAATTTGAATCAGAGCCTATTTAATAAGAACCAGTGCTAATGGAGAGGTTGAATATCTATAAACAAATTCAGTAGGAGACATCTGCCCTAATTGTAAAGCAGATACCCCACATGTTCTCTGAGTTGTTTACCAGTTAGGATTCCCCAACGTCTGTACCTCAATGAGAATACAAAATTTTAATGGGCAGTGCCTTTCCTAAAGCGTCCACCATGGTGGAACAGGATTTGTCCGTTTATGATCTCCGGGCCTTGCTTTGGGGTTATGGGCATCACTTACAGTTACTTTCTGATGCTTCTCCGTTGACAACAGCTGCCCTACAGTTATGGTACAAGAAGGGATTGCTTTCCTTATTGTTCACTGACCAATCGCCACTCACATCCCTTTGCGATACCTCAGGGACTGGGTTCACACGCGGTGGGACCATACTCCCGTCATGCCTGGCCCATAGCTAGCTAATTTTTACACCCGGTTTCCGGCTCCCCTGTAATCCCTAGGGACCAAGGTTATTGGCTCACGGCCCTACGCATATCCTCCTTTTGCTCTGACCTTTTTTCCTTGTCCCAGATTCACAGACCCCTAACGGGTTTTGAACAGCTGTGTTCTCTCTCAGAAACACCAAGACATTTGCTCTCCTCTATGTACACACTGCAGCACACATTGATTCCCCCCTCTTACACAAGGAATTGGTCCACGGATCTGGGAAAGGAACTCCATATAGCGGATTGGCAGAAATCGTACTACTTCACTCACAAGTCCTCTATCTCCTGCTACTCCCAGGAGAAAAACTTTAAGCTCCCCTCTCGATGGTACAAGGATCCTCACTTTTTACATAAAATATTTCCATCTGTGCCCCCTGTGTGTTGGAGATGCGGCTTGGTGGATGGTAGCTACCTCCATATTTGGTGGAAATGTCTGGCCGTTCAGCCCCTTTGGTCTCAGGTTTTTGCCATATACAGCAAGCTCTATGATCGTCCCCTGGCACCTTCAACAGAAATAGCTTTACTGTCCATGTTACCTGGCTCCATAGCTTCCCAGAAGGGTATCTTGCTGTGTTTCTTTCTGTCGCCCGCAAGGCAGCTTATCCCCTAATTTTGGAAAACCACTACTACCCTTCCCTTATCCTTGTGGGTCTCTGTAGTCAATGACATCATGCGCAATGAGGAGATGTTGGCCTTGGATACTGAGGCCCTGTACACACGATTAGACATGTCCGAGGGAACATGTCCGACGAACCGTTTTCATCGGACCAGGCTGAATTGTCTGTTGGTCTGATGTGCATACACACCATCGGACCAAAATCCCCTCGGACCAGAACGCGGTGATGTAGAACACAACGACGTGATGAAAAAACGAAGTTCAATGCTTCCAAGCATGCGTCGACTTGATTCTGCGCATGTGGGGGATTTTGGTCCGATGGTTTGTGTACTAACCATCGAACCTGTCTGACGGACAGGTTTCCAGCGGACATGTTTTCAAGCATGTTTGGAAATTTTTGTCTGCTGGAAAACGGTATGATGGGCCGTACACACGATCGAACATGTCCGCTAAAACTGGTCTGCGGACCAGTTTCAGCGGACATGTTCGATCGTGTGTATGCGGCCTGACACTTATGATAAATGTAAGACCTTGTGGCTCCATTATTCTACCTCTGACTCCTTAAAGGCGTTACTAACACCTCAAGATCAGCCCTGATGCTCAATCCGCGTATGCTTTGCATAGAGGACGTGTCGTGGCCCGCTCAGTTCTCGGTTCTTCCTTCTCTCCCCCCCACCCGTCTTTTCCTCCCTCTCTTTTTTTTTTTCCTTCTCTCTCTCCCTTACTTTTCTCTTTCCTAATGATCAGATGTTGTTCTACTGATTTATATTTCATCAGCCCTCCTTGTTTTTCTATACCACACATTGTTAGCCAACCAATATGGGAGGCAAATTTGTTGGACTCGTGATAGGCTTACGTTGTACAGTGTCTCAGACAGTATGTATTGATATGTACCTTCCTGTATTGTAGACATCTGATGGTTATATGTGTTGTATCAATCTGTTGAAAATCAATAAATACATATTTACCCCTAAATTTTAGTGGGCAGTGGACAATTTGGCATTTCCAGGACTGGTCATATAAAAGAAAAAGTTAATAAAAAAACAAACAAAACAAAAATAAGTAAACACCAAAAGGCTACTTCCTATTGCTTTATTGAATAGAATAAACAGCAGAACAAGGTATGTAAGGTGTATGATC
Source organism: Rana kukunoris (assembly GCA_029574335.1). Classification (NCBI taxonomy): domain Eukaryota; kingdom Metazoa; phylum Chordata; class Amphibia; order Anura; family Ranidae; genus Rana; species Rana kukunoris. Next base: position 160,112,125 of record CM056055.1, read on the forward strand.
CACAGAGTCCACCTCCACTCCAATAGATCTCTCCTCCCCACTAACCAAAGATACACCCCTAAAACCTACACCAACAGATTCCTCCTCTTATGACCCCGCCCCCTGGGGCCTTCTAATTCCCCTAGAACCCCTAATGAGATGAAACAGCTAACAAGGACCTCCCCTAGGAGCTGGGACAGTGCAGCTGTATCTAACTACCCCCCAAGAAGTAACCTCTAATACATTTCACATGCAAAAATAGCTATAATCAATGTCCAAGAATGCAGAGACTCCAACTTGCCAGGATCCTCGATGAAGAGGCTCTACACCTTAAAGTCACAGTGTGCGAATATAGTGCAACCCATTATACCACTGTACCAGGTATTCCTGGAAGTTGGTCAAAAGGGTGGAAGTATGCCCCACTGATCACTGATCACTATCCTAGGAACAATGATATAATTATCAATGCTACTAGTCCCTTCATGTCAGGTAAAGGCGAGTGCCTGTATAACCTAGTTGGAGAGATGAATTTATGTGTCCAACAATCTGCTATGCCAATGTGTGTAGCAATCCGCACCATAAGTAAAGATTCCACTGATCGCTCCACACCTGTGTATTAGCATGTAGTGAAGGAAATGGAAGTACATCAATCATGCACCTCAGCATGACATAGGACAGTGTGAACCAGTAGCGGCTGGTGCTCAAAATTTTTGAGGGGGCGCAAATGAAAAAAAAAAAAAAATTGCAGTCTCACTGTGCCTATCAAACCCTTTAATTGTTGCCACTGTGCCCATTGTTGTCCCTGTGCTGTGCCCTTTGTCGCCTCTGTGCCCATTGTTGCCACTGTGCTGTGCCCTTTGTCGCCTCTGTGCCCATTGTTGCCACTGTGCTGTGCCCTTTGTTGCCTCTGTGCCCATTGTTATCACTGTGCTGTCTGTGCCCTTTTATTGATGCCACTGTGCCCTTTGCCGCTCTCTGTGCCCATTGTCGCCACTTTCCCTGTAAAATGAACCTACCTGAAGCTTTCATGTCCTCCCTCGATGTCTTGTCCCGCTTGGTGACGCTTCAGCCAATCAGGTTCCTGATAACCAGAATCCGGGAACCTGATTGGCTGAAACGGCCGTCAGTCTTACCCAAGGAACGCAGGCTGGCTGCGCTCCGAGGATAGACTTCCGAGAGCCGGAGGGCGGTACTGGAAAAGCCTATCAGAGCCGCTGGCTTTGATAGGCAGTTCCCCTCAGCCAACCAGCTGCCGCTATTCGAGTAACCTGCGACCCATGTCCGGTTATATGAATAGACCAGGCAGCTGGCAACCAACAATAACATACATCAATGCAATTATGCACAAATGTATGTTATTTGCGAGAGGGGGTGGCGCTGCAGCACCCTCTATAGACGGCCACCAGAACTGCGGTTAAAATGTAAAAATTACATTTTAGCCGAATAAAAGTTCTTAAAGGGCCCGTTTTTGTGTGTGTGTGTGTGACTGCGGGAGGGGGGGTGGCGCCCTTGCGTCCCTATGGACGGGCCGCCACTGGTGTGAACATGGAAATATCTATGAAATATCTATGAACTGCATTCAATCCGGCCAGTGATGAAAAACTAGGTCCCATGCAATCTGGATACCCACGTAATACTGCCGATGTAATCCATCTGCAGATAGGTAATTTACTGACTGTCCCACTTCCTTCCAACGAGTTCTCTATGTGTGTGCGCTGTAATCGCCAGGCATCCCATGTTTCAGGCTGGGTTCACACTTGTGCGGTGCGTATTTCAGCTCTTTTATCTCTGCAGATAGATAAGGGAAGTGTTCAGCAGATTAGCTCAGTTTTTGCTGCGAATTTGGAGACCTGGGAGAAGTTCCGGGTGAGAGGAGAGTGGGGGAGAAGTGTATTGAGCTGAATGAGAGAAATTCCTGAAGAGAACTGAACACATCTGCGAATCAGCTGCGTAACCATAGAAGATAATGGGACTGAATTCGCACCTGAGCCGCACCGCAAGGCATAAAATCTGCACACATTTTTTCTGCAATGCGCAGTGCGAATGCATCGCACATATGTGAACCAGCCTCATTGAAAACAATGTATTTAGAAATGTTCTGCGTATTAAATGCGGTTTAAGCCGCACTCAATTCGCATAGGTGTGAACCCAGCCTCAATGGCCTCACAGAAAGTGCGATCAGGTTGAAGGTGTGTATCCTGAAATATGCTGGCGCATATGGATATCCCATACAGGTGTCGATTAGGAGCAGTCGGGCAGCAGGCTATCCAGTAGTCAAAAAGTTATATTCTCGGGCAGGTTGTTTAGGCATGCAGTGCATCAGGGGGTGAGGGGTCTGTTCCTATATCGTGTCTACATGTTTCATTCCACCCCCGGAATTTCATCAGGACATCCTGACAAAGTTCCATAGGAGTATGGCTTCTGATAGACCAGCTGGTGTCACTCTACGCCTGTATGGGATACCCATTTCCACAAGCTTATTTCCGGATACACAACTTCTTCGACCCGATTGCACCTTCTGTGAGGCTATTAAAACATGGGGTGCCGGGCGCCATTGGAATGTGTTCATTTTTAATAGTGTAGCATTACCCCCGGAGGAGCTGCTGGTTGTTTTGGGTAGCACTTTTACCTCATTGCTTCTCAGAATTCCTAGGGGTGGATGATGCATATTGCATTTAGTAGAAGTAAAGGTGTAACGGTCACCACCGTTTACGACCTTCCATCCACCCACGACAAGCTTATCCGACACACTGCGACAATTCTGCATACATGATCCATTCCATTTCCCATAATCAAGACGAGACACAAGCTCCGTACTTGTTTCCAAATGAATGAACACTTTATTGGTTTCTTAGCTTGCTTATATATCTAGTACAGCATGTTACAGTTAATCACAGGACAATGCAATCTCCACCCCCCTATTCACACACTATGGCTAATTCTCTAGCAGACATTTCGGCACCGATACTGACGAGATCTATCACATTCCAAAATACAATTACACAATGCCTTGATCTCAATCCACATATCTAGACAGACGTACTGTCTCTAAAGGGTCTTGACACCTGGGCATCAATAGGCTTTAAACCGTGTTATCAGACAATTGAAAGGTCTAGCAGCAGACCTGAATTAACACCTTTATACAATAGAAAATGTAATGTCTAGGAGTAGATGCAATTAACACCTTTCAAAAGCATGTGTGCCCACATTGAATAGCCAACAACTTGTGATATCTCAAGACATCCTGCAAACATGAATTATTAATGTCCCATCTCATGTAATACATGAATTATTATCCTATTAGCCACCCTACGCCCAAAGGGCACAGGGTGGACTTAGACCCAGGAGTTATTAGTGCCGCTGGCACAGGAGTATCTCTCATCCTTCCAAAGTCTCTGGTTGTCACGGGTCATTCCATTACAAAAGGAATGTCCACAACAGGTGCTCTTTTCTGTGCTCTTTATTACCCAGCCGGGTAAAAACAATAACTTGTAGTGAGGAAAGTAAAGTTGAAGAAGAAAAAGAACAGCAGATTCAGGCGTGATGATAGGGAAATAGTCCTGCTCCCAAGCGTAACACTTCTTTGCGCCACTCCTGCCGGAGTGGGTTTAGCGTACCCGGACAGGCCTCTCTCACTGACCTGGCAGCCGAAGTATCACTTGGACGTTTGTAGGATAAAGTCTCTGCCACAGACCCTCCTTGGTGAACTTCAGAGAGACACCCCTGCCACAGGCCCTCTCTGATTTTGTAATTACGGAGATAATCCTCCTTAGATGAGTTACGCCTGGATCTCCTTCAACTTGTCGCCCAGGTACAGACAGACAGGTTATCAATTCCTCAGTGTCCAGCTACCTTGATGAATGAATGAATGAATGAAAAACTTATATAGCGCAGCACATGCCAAGTAAATCGCCTCTGGGCGCTTGTTGTTCCTGTCTCCTTTGAGATCAAAAGAGATGCGTCTTAATCTTTCTCCTGAAGACCAAGTAGTTCTCCTCCAGCCGAATGCTGGCTGGTAAGGCGTTCCATAGTCTGGGACCTTGGACAGCGAATCTCCTGTCTCCTTTGGACTTGTATCTGGCTTTCGGTATCTGAAGCCGATTTTGATTGGTGGATCGTAGAATACGATTGGGATTGTGAACTTTTAATTTTTCGCATAGATAATGGGGAGCATTCCCATGGATACATCTATGCGTTATACAGAGTGCTTTAAAGGTGATTCTGTCTTTGACTGGTAGCCAGTGAAGGGATCTCAGTGAAGGTGAGATTGATTCCCAGGGTTTTTTCCCAGTCACAAGTCTGGCGGCCGTATTTTGAATGACTTGAAGACGAGCGATTTGGTACTTGGGGAGTCCGAGGTAAAGGGCATTTGCATAGTCCAGTCTGGAGTTTACAATCGCTCCCACCACGACCGCTATGTCTTTCTTGGGAATAAAAGGCGTGAGTCTGCGTAGTAGGCGCAGCAGATGGTGAGATCCGCTGACTACTGACCCTATTTGTGCGTTCATTGTCATGTCGGAGTCAAAGATGACCCCAAGACTTTTGACTTTGGCGCTAGGGGTGATAATTTTGCCCAGAATGGGCGGGGGGATCCAGGTTGTTGCCGATTGATTCCTGCGCTTGGCGTGAAACAGAAGAAGTTCTGTTTTCGCTCCGTTGAGTTTAAGATAACTCTTTGTCATCCAGTCCTCTATCAAAGAGAGACAGGTCTCTAGACTGAGGTGGTGATCCTTTTTATTGCAAATGCGGAAGTACAGTGGTTTGTCGAGGCCCTTTTAGACGGCCAGCCTCTCAATGGTGCTCCTCAGACGGACTCTCCACCGAACAGCAAATACAGCTTGGGATCCGCAAAGGTGGGAACCCAGTCACTAACTGGGTCCCCGTAGTTGTTCAGATGCTCTGGGCCAACATGGTCCCGGAACCAGGAACACCGCGTGGCACGCACGCCCCGGCCAGGTAGGGCGTAACGCCGGGACGCCTTGATGTGGTCACCCTAAAGGTGGGTGCCACACTCAAAGAAAGAAGACCCAGAACCAATGGCTTCTGCCTCATAAATACCCCTCCCCAACATGCACAGCGAGGTCAAACCCTCCTGATTGGCTGCTGGGAGAGAGCACCCAAACCTTGACACCACTGCTGCCACCTGCAGAACCGGGGTTGGAAGAACACACCAGCGCAACAGAATAGCCTACAGCACAGCCAAGCTGAGACAAGATTGACAATTTGGATCAGAGTTTAACTATACTCTGATCTCCCTCTAAATTGAACTAGCATCGGTACTATAAAGTACACAGGCACTACACAAGTAAACACTTAATTACTTGCTATTGATTAGTTATTAAGTATGCGTTTAGTTTAATAAGCATTTTACAATTTTAATTCTTTGTAGGAGGTATAGTTTAATAGTTTTATATTTTTACAAATATCTCAATTCCATGCACACTTATTTATATATACGGTAACCTTGTAAAAGCTCTGCTTTCCAATCATAACTTTATATATTTGGATAATAAGGTGATATCTTAAAGCATCAGCTGGGGGTTCACTATAAAAGGAGCACAAGTGTACCACTAATATATAATAAATTCACCTTTCCTAATCACTTTTATTGGAAAAATGTACAGTACTTTCAAAAATGTTATTTAGCTATAATTGTCCTCCAACAAAATGTGGACTGACCTCAATTGCCTTATGCATTTAAGGGGAATTCTGATTTCTAATGCAACCTGACATGAATATTCCATTCTTGCAGAGCTGCGCTGATATGCATAATGTGTAGGAATTACTATTTTCTGCTTCGAGAGAATAATTTTACATTTTCGAATCCATACTAGACCCAAGAGCCTGTTTTTTTTTCACAATTTTTTTTAGCCGCCAATTTCTTTTATATTCAGCTGTCAGCAGGGAAGCCCACTCACAGCTAAAGGCTCATCAGTTGTTAAGGACGTGGCAGTCGGCTTCCCGGCCCCCTCCTTAGCAACCAGCTATATACAGTGTAAAACAAAAAAAATGCAAATCGAAGCAAAAACACTGTGAAAATGCAGTTAAAAAAACACGGAAAGCACAGCAAAAAGCACAGCAGAAACGCTCAAAGGCAATGCGAATCGAGCCTTAGATGGTCCCTGACCCTTTCAAGAAATGCAGAGGCACAAAAATGCATTTATGTGAATGTGTTCCTTAGGAACCCATGTTAAAAAAGGAATGGTGCTCAGAGGTGGGCAGGGGTGGAGACAAAGGGTGACTCAGAATGGGGGAGTTCCTACATGTATTCTTTGATTTAAAAAAAAGCCAGTACGGTACAGTACAGTACAATTAATTACAGGTGTTTCAAAAGTCAGACTTACAAGTTTACAATCAGCAAAGCTCATGCTTCTTCCTGATTGGAGAGATTACCTCTGACCAGGGGGGGACTGACCATTGAGGCACTCTGGCACTGCCCGAGGGCCCCATGCCACTAGGGGGCCCTCATCAGGGTTGCCAGGCTCAGTAAAACCAGGGACAGTATGTAAAAATCTGTGTTTTTTTACATCTGTCCCTGATATGTCCGAAAACCGACATGCTTTTGATGTGAAAATCCCAAGATTTTAGCTGCCTCCCCTCTGCACTGCCTCCTGGCGTGGTGGCCATCTGTAAGCCCAGGGGCACCATAATCTTCTATTGCCCGGGGGCCCCATGAGTTGTTAGTCCACCCCTGGCTCTGACTCATCAAAGGGAGAGTCAGACCTTTGCAGAGAGACCATTTCTACTGCAAAGAGCAAGCCTCCTTTTCTTTAGCATACTGGCAGGGGACAGACTTTTCTGCTCAGGATTCAGATTCAGGATGTGGCTACTAGAGTCAAAGGATAGGGAGGGAAAACTCCCTCCCATATATTGGATAGGATTTTTAAGCATAAGGGATTGTCACTGAGTTGAGCATCAAAACACAAATTATTAAAAAAAAAAAAATTATTATACAAACATCAATATAAACATCAAACATGTTGCTGTGTGAGTAACATATAGAACATGGCCAATACAGGTGATACTCGAAAAATTCGAATATTGTGCAAAAGTTCATTTATTTCACTAATGCAACTTAAAAGGTGAACCTAATAGATGAGAGCGACACATTACATGCAAAGCAAGATAGTTCAAGCCGTGATTTGTCATAATTGTGATTATTATGGCTTACAGCTCATGAAAAACCCAAATCCACAATTTCAGACAATTTGAATATTACATGTAATCAAGAAAACAAGGATTTTACATAGAACAATATCGGACCTCTGAAAAGTATAAGCATGCATATGTACTCAGTAGTTGGTTTGGGCCCCTTTTGCAGCAATTACTGCCTCAATGCGGCGTGGCATGGAAGCGATCAGCCTGTGGCACTGCTGAGGTGTTATGGAAGACCAAGATGCTTCAATAACAGCCTTGAGCTTTTCTGCATTGTTCGGTCTCGTGTCTCTCATCTTTCTCTTGGCAATGCCCCATAGATTCTCTATGGGGTTCAGGTCAGGCGAGTTTGATGGCCAATCAGGCACAGTAATCCCACGGTCATTGAACCAGGTTTTGGTGCTTTTGGCAGTGTGGGAAGGTGCCAAGTTCTGCTGGAAAATAAAGTCAGCATCCCCATAGAGCCCGTCTGCGGAAGAAAGCATGAAGTGCTCCAAAATCTCCTGGTAGACGGCTGCGTTGACCTTGGACTTAATGAAGCACAGTGGACCAACACCAGCAGATGACATGGCTCCCCAAATCAACACAGATTGTGGAAACTTCACACTGGACTTTAAGCATCTTGCAGTGTGTGCCTCTCCATTCTTCCTCCATACTCTGGCTTCTTGGTTTCCAATGAGATGCAAAATTTGCTCTTATCAGAAAAGAAGACTTTGGACCACTGAGCAACAGACCAGGGGGTCAATTCACAAAGCTTTATTTTCAGATTGCGAGTGTTATTTTAACGATTTTGCACGTTATTGAAGCTAGTTCAATTCACTAAACGATTTAACGCTTTGAAAAATCATCAAATAACGTTTCCCTACACAGAACCGATATTTTAAGGTGTGGATCTTTATTAAAGAGTCAAATCGTTATTTTAAAGATTCAAATCGTTATTTTAAAGAGTCAAATCGTTAAATATGTACAGAAGTGCAATTCACAAAGATTTTTTTGACAGTTATCAATCGTTAAGCAATCGTTAAATTAACACCTCCCTCAGGGTGGCGTTATGACATTTCCCAGCCGATATTTTGTTGTTAGAGGAAGCTTTTGGCGATTTTTGTAGTGTAGTGAAGTTTTTAGTAGTTTTGGGCAAGATGGAACCATGCTCTATTTGAACTTAAAATTATCCAGAGGCGAAGAAGAACACGTTAGAATGTTGTTCAGATTTATAAACGTCTATTCCCTTCACATACTATTTTGGATGACTTTTCTGAAACCCAGGTGATAGCTAAATTCCGATTATCATCTCCCATGATTAATTCTCTGTATGAGGAAATACACATTGCTTTAGAAAAGCACACACTAGAAGTTTTGCACACCACATGCTCAATCTCCATGTGTATTGCTTGTGTCTCTCTCTCTCTCTCTCTCTCTCTCTCTCTCTCTCTCTGTATCTGCTCTTTTCCACATGCAGCTGTTCTCCTCCCCTTCTGCTCCCAGAATGCATCTCTCCAGCATTATTTAACGATCTTAAGAGTTATTTTAACGTCCCGAATCTTAATAATAACGTCTGAGTAGTTAGTATAACGTTTGGATAAAGAGTCAGTTGAAAACCATAACGACTATGTTAAATAACGATTTGCTAGCGTTAAATAAGGAGTGCTAATTTAACACCTGAAGAAAACCAATAACGTTTCTCTTTGTGAATTGACCCCCAGGTGTGTTTTTCTTTATCCCAGGTAAGATGCTTCTGACGTTGTTTGTTCAGTAGTGGCTTGACAAGAGGAATACGACATTTGAAGCTCATGTCCAGGATCCGTCTGTGGTGGCTCTTGATGGCCTTTTCCTGACAATTCTCTCTATCCCTGCTGCTTGTGCATCTTTTTCTTCCACACTTTTCCCTTACACATAACTTTCTATTAACCACTTAAGGACCCCCGCACGCACATATACGGCCACAGAATGGCTCGTACAGGCACAAGGGCGTAAATTTACGTCCCCGCCTTTGTGCGGTTCGGGGGTCCCATCGGGACCCCCTCCGCGGCGTGCGGGGGTCCCCCTGCCTCTGGGAGCGATCGCTGATGAGCGGGCGGATGTCCGTGATTTCCGCCCCCCCCCCGCGATCGCTCCCAGCCAATGGGAGCGCGCTCCCATCGTGTCAGTTCCTCCTCCTGTGTTTACACAGGAAGGAGGAAATGATGTAATCTCTCATCGCAGCGCTGTTTCCCAGCGCTGCTGATGAGAGAAGACATCACAAGTAAGTGTGCACCAACACAACACTGACACACACTCACATAGGCATATTAACCCCTTGTGATCGCCCCCCCCCCCACCCCCCTGTCACAGTGTCACTGAATGCAGTGATCTAATCACTGCATTTAGTGTCAGTGTGACAGGCAGTGTAAAAAACTGTTAGTGTTAGGTTCAGGATAGCCCCCCCACCCCCCCTAATAAAGTTTTAACCCCCTGATCACCGCCCTAGTTAACCCTTTCACTCCCTATTGCCAGCGTCACTAAGCGATCATTTTTCTGATCGCTGTATTAGTGTCGCTGTTCCCGCTAGGTAGCTATTTTTTTTTTATTGCGATTTTTTTTTTTACTAAAGACATGTGGCTGAATTAATTTTGGCCTAAATGTTTTACTAAAATTTAGTTTATTTGATTTTTTTTATAACAAAAAGTAAAAAAATTGTGTTTTTTTTTCAAAATTGTGGCTCTATTTTAGTTTATAGCGCAAAAAATAAAAATCGCAGAGGCGATCAAATACCACCGAAAGAAAGCTCTATTTGTGGGAAGAAAAGGACGCAAATTTTGTTTGGGAGCCACGTCGCACGACCGCGCAATTGTCTGTTAAAGCGACGCAGTGCCCAATCGCAAAAACACCTTGGGTCATTTACCAGCGTATTGGTCCGGGTCTTAAGTGGTTAATGTGCTTTGATACAGCACTTTGGGAGCATCCAACTTCTTTTGCAATTACCTTCCTTATGGAGGGTGTCAATGATGGTTTGATCTATCTTGCTTTGCATGTAATGAGTCTATCTCATATATTAGTTTCACCTTTTAAGTTTCATTAGTGAAATAAATTAACTTTTGCACGATATTCAAATTTTTCGAGTATCACCTGTATTACTTGTTCTTACAAGTGAGGAAATTCTTGAGTATTGAGTAGCCAACGTGTTTCGCTGAGCTTGATCCCCGCTTCTTCAGGGAAACTCAATGTGCATCTAAACTTTAAAGAAATTTAAAGAAATATAATTACAATCGAAACAAACTACATATAATATTTATCATTTTACAATAGCAAAAATAATTCAGGATGTGGCTACTTTACAACGAATATGAACTGCAAGACATTGGACATCTTTTATTTTGATGCATCTGCAATGAATTTACTTGATTCAAACTGAAAGTACAGATAGCTTTTAATTATATATGTATAACACTTACTCTATATATATAGAGAGAGGGGGGGGAGAGAGGGGGGAGGGAGAGAGAGAGAGAGAGAGAGAGAGAGGGGGAGAGAGAGAGGGGGGGAGAGAGAGAGAGGGGAGAGAGAGAGAGAGAGAGAGAGAGGGGAGAGAGAGAGAGGGGAGAGAGAGAGAGGGGAGAGAGAGAGGGGAGAGAGAGAGAGAGAGGGGGGGGAGAGAGAGAGAGGGGAGAGAGAGAGAGGAGAGAGAGAGGGGGGGAGAGAGAGAGAGAGAGAGACACGCTGCTCTCATGCACATCGCTGGATCGAGATCAGGCAATTATAATGGGGGTGCTGCACGATGAAGGTAAATAACCTTTAGAACTACTTTAACCCCTTACATCCACCTCCTGCAGGACCTTTACACCCTGTACTACCACTTTTACCTACAGGTAAGCCTATAATAAATAAGGCTTACCTGTATGTACCATGAATATCTCCTAAACTTGCATAGTTTAGGAGATATTCACTGTATCCACATGTGCCAACGTCATTGGCGCATGTGCACTGAAGAAGGGGCTCGCTTGTGCTGTTTCTTTAGTAGTTGTGCTGTGATCGGCGGCTCCTGTGTGCATGCGTGGGAGTGACGTAATTGGGCTCCGGCCAATCACAGCGAAAGAGCCTGCAAACCCAGAAATAACTCCAGGAGACATGTTGCCGGCCACATCGGTGTACGGGAACTGCTGCAACAGCTTCAATCTAAGGTAAGTCTTTCATAATGAGCTAGTATGCAATGCATACTAGCTCATTATGCCTTTGTCTTGCAGGTTGTTTTTTTGTTTGTTTTTTCTTTCCTTCTTTCCTTCTAAACAATGAGAGGCCGCATTCGAGTTTCTGATCGTGTGACCATTATGTTCGGCTGTCACAATGATCAAATGAACCGGTGCCCTTCCCATGGCTCCTGATCATGAACGGTGAACAGGAGCTGTCAGTGACAGCTTGGTCAGTGTGTTGGGAGTACGAAGTGAGTCAGGGTGCTCTAAGTACTGAAGAGATGTGTATCATGGAGGCATAGGTGTTTAGGCTTTAAGGCCCAAATGCCCTTCTATCACACATACTGTATGAGTTAGATGGTTGGCAAGAGGCTTATGCAAATGGATGACGTTTTTTTCTATAAAGGTTAGCTTTGAAAGCTGTAGAAGCATCCTTACACAGATGAAGCACCAAGGAGTGCATTTTTCTTTTGCACAACAGCTAATTCATTTTCTACAACTAGTATTTTTAGGTTTGTTTGATATTTACTTGACACTCTAATTTATAAATAAGTAAATACACTGTATATAGTAGAATTTGGTATTCCAGCTTAGATATTTGAACCCTTGCTTGCAGTATCAACGTTTTCCCCAAAATGTTTTATTACATGGCCTATTGTATCCAAAACCCAATCCATTTTAATAAGCCATAATCCCAGTGCAGCAATCCAAGTAATGGAATAGGGCAGTGGTCTCCAAACTGCGGCCCTGGGGCCGGATGTGGCCCTTTGCTTGCCTCTATCTGGCCCTTGGGGCACTATTGCATTCACAACTGACACCAAGGATGGGGCACTATTCCTCCCACTGACACCAAGAATGGGTTCTATTCCTTCCACCGGAATTAATATGGCACTATTCCTTCCACGAAAATCAATGATGAGGCATTGTTTACTCCCACTAGCCACAGTCCGGCCCCCATAAAGTCAGAACGACAGTAAACTGGCCCTCTGTTTAGATAGTTTGGAAACCACTGCTATAGGGCTACATTTACACCGATGATTAGGGCCGGTGTAAATAGGAGTGGCAGCAATCAGAGATTCCTGATGCGACTCAGCAGCTATGTGCGGCCTCTGGGCCCATTCACTAGAATGACAGGTCGCCAACTGCCGCGGATCTCTGCACAGCCAGCAATTGATTACCTGTGGTGATCACTGCTTCACAAAGCCACCGCAGGTAATCGCTGGCTGTGCAAGGAGCCATGAATTGGCACTGATGCTACTATTCGCACCGTCCCTAATCGCCAGTGTGAATGTAACCTAACAATCATGAAACTCTCAATCAGTCCCTGATCAAAGGTATACCAGGCATTGCAACAATTGTTTTCATTGCAATAAAGTATTTCATCCCCACTCTACCCTTTGCATCTGCCGTTATCCCTTTTGGAAGTCATCTGTGCCACTGATCATCTCCCAACCACTAGGGCTCTTTCACACGGGGGGACCGTTTTTTTAGGTGGACCTGAACGGGCGCTCCATGCTCCTCTATGGAGCCACGGATGTCAGTGGTGACATGCCCACTGACATCCGACCCGCCAAAGTGTGACGGAGAAAAACCCTATTTTCCTTCCGTCTGGCGGATCGGGTGACAACGGACTATACGGTCTGTCGTCTTCGGATCCCCCATAGGGGAGAGCGGTGCTCTGACAGGTCGGTCCCTGCACAGTGTGCAGAGACCGACCTGTCATCTGCCGGCTCAGCGGGGATCGACGGACCGTGTGAAAGAGCCCTAAAAGAGAAAATTTAGGCGAATTAAAAGCAGGATGTTGCTTTTAAAATGCTAGATGTTTTTCTTCCAACAAAGACATCATCTAACAACCTATTTGGTCAACATAATAGTTGTTCCACAGCAGCCTTTGTTCCATCACCCAGCTATAAATCACCAGCTGATTTTCCTGGACTCTATGAAAGACATGGCATGCTGTACTGTACTGCAAACAAGTACATGCTGCTCTTAGATTACCCACAGCTATTAATGATGAAAGTGCTTCGTTCTCGGCCTATTTTTTATTGGTGTAGTCTTACATAAGCCTTGTTTCTGTTCTTTCATGACATGTATCTTTTGTATGTGTTACTTTTAGGGCTGGAAGTTATATCTTGAAACAGAAATTAAAGCTTACATAAACTCTGAATCTTTTTTCCAGTATATTCGGTGTCACATCTCACTGTATGCGGTTTTCTTAAAGAGGTATTAAACGCAAAAATAAAAATATTACATTGCAGAGCACTAATTCTTAGATGTGATGACCGCAGTAGTTTTAATCCAGCCGATAAGTCTGTTTTTCAACAAATTTTAATAGACCAAGACACCAAGACAAAGTAGCAGTTTAGAGCACTGACCCCTTTAAGAATCTAAAGAAATATGTGGGCCCAGTCCCCAGAAATATTCACATAAACAGCTTTGCACACAATGAATATATGTAATTTATTACCTTAAAGCGGAGTTTCACCCTAAATATAAGATCTCCCATGCGCTTCAGCATACTGGCGTCAGCGCCAGTATGCTGGGTTTTTTTTTTTTTTATAGCACACTTACTGTTTTATCGTAGAAATCCTTTTCTGTCCCCCGCGTTGGACGGCGCCAGTACAGCGCGTCACATCTTCCTAAGATACCCGATATGGACTCGGGTATTTCCGGCGCTATGCGGCGCCTGCGCACAGACCTAGGAGCTGACTGCGCAGGCGCCGTATTTCTCCGAGTCCTATTTCGGAGAAATACGGCGCCTGCGCAGTCAGCTCCTAGGTCTGTGCGCAGGCGCCGCATAGCGCCGGAAATACCCGAGTCCATATCGGGTATCTTAGGAAGATGTGACGCGCTGTACTGGCGCCGTCCAACGCGGGGGACAGAAAAGGATTTCTACGATAAAACAGTAAGTGTGCTATAAAAAAAAAAAAAACCCAGCATACTGGCGCTGACGCCAGTATGCTGAAGCGCATGGGAGATCTTATATTTAGGGTGAAATACCGCTTTAAGTTGCCTCATGCGTATATGACATACACAAAGATTGAATAAAGTAAACCTAACAAAAGATTTTTAATGCAAAAAATTATTGCCACTCATTACAAAAATGAAATGCAATCATCTTGTGCAAATTAACCACTTCAATACCCAGCCATAGTGAAATGACGTCCTGGGCTTTGTGTGGCGATATCTGAATGATGGGGGCAGCTAGAGGCATCATTCAGATATCATTCTTTAGTGCCGGCGATTTTGTGCACCATAAGAACAATCATAGCGGCGGTTCTACTGTTTGATCGTTCTTAAAGGCAGCAGGAGGGGACATCCCCCCTCCCGCCGCCATCCGGTGCCGGAAAGAATCGTCGGGCACAGGCTAGAATGCATAGAGATGACTGGTGACCAGATGGTCACCAGTCATCTCTATGACCATCGGAGGCCCAGAAGTAAACAAAGCCACGATTTCGGCTAGTAAGCAATACTAATCATGAGATCGGTGAAATTTTTTCTCGATCTCATGCTTTCCAGCCTGGAGGAGAGGTTCGGGGTCTTATTGACCCCACATCTCTCCATAAAGAGGACCTGTCACACTGTTCCTATTACAAGGGATGTTTACATTCCTTGTAATAGGAATAAAAGTGTTAACATGCAGGAAAGAAAATCGCTTGATTTCCTACATCAACACAGTCAGTGTTGATGGGGAAATTCCTTCCGCTGAGCCATTGTGTTCTGTTGGCGAGGGCCAGGCGTGGTGAGCCGTCACCACCGGGAGAACAAAGTAATTACTGCTAGTGGCTATAATAGCCGCTGACAATATTCACAGAATATCCAACAGACCCAGTTGATCGATCAATTAACTTGGGTACATTTAGCCTGCCCATACATGGTTCTAATCTTGGTCCCTGCTGAATCGGCTGGGATTCAAACCATCTATGGCCTGCTTTAGACTGACAATGCTTCTATCCAAAGGTGTCAGCTTTACTACTTCACCCAGAATGCAGACATTTCCGATGTAGTCAGATGGAATTTTTCATCGGATATTCCGACTTTGTGTATGCCCCATCAGACTTTTTCCATCAGAAATTCCGACGGGGTTAGAAAGAGAACATGTTCTCTTTTTTTCCGGTGGAAAAAAATTGTATTGGAAATTCCGTTCGCCTGACGGAGAAAAAAACATGCATGTCCGGAAACAATTTGACGCATGCTCAGAAGCATTGATCTTCATTTCTCTAGGCTTGTCGTAGTGTTGTACGTCACCGCGTTTTTGATGGTCGTAATTTGGTGTGTCCGTGTGTATGCAAGACAGCTTGAATGGAATTCCGTCGGAAAATCCCGTCAGAGTTTATTCCGACGGAAACTCTGATTATGTGTACAGGGCATAAGACAGGAAGTGTTTTAAAAGGCTGAAAATAAAGGAACAAAAGAAAACTAATGCAGCCACCACATCTAAGGAATGGTAAACTGCAATATATAAAATGTTTGCTTACGGGGGGTTAAAACTGCTCTAAAGCCCAATTATTGGCTTGGGTCTTCTGCCTACCAGATCAAAGGTTGCAGACCCATGCAACCTTTAAATAAAAAAAAAGGGTAAGTTTTTTAAGGTTTCTCTCTTTGACTGAGTCTGCTAATGTTGCAGGTTCTTTTGCCTTATTATTTCTTTCTATATTCTGTAGCACTCTCCCCCGAAGTAGCTGCTGGTTAGAATTGGGATGACATGTTACGTCTGTAGCTCCGCCGTCTAGGGTAGTTGATGAGAGCAGTAATGATGAATTGTCCAAACAGCAGGTGTCTTTTATCTTGTGCTTTTATTTACCCAACATGGTAAACGGTAAAACGTGCAGTGAAGGTAAAGATGTATCAGAAGAAGAAATAGCAGGTTCAGGCATAACAATGAGGAAGACAGTCCTGCTTCCAATAGCACTCTATCTTCTTCACCACTCTAGCCAGAGTGGGTTTAACCACTTAACCCCCGGACCATATTGCTGCCCAATCACCAGAGCACTTTTTGTGATTCGGCACTGCGTCGCTTTAACTAACAATTACGCGGTCGTGCGACGTGGCTCCCAAACAAAATTGGCGTCATTTTTTTTCCCCACAAATAGAGCTTTCTTTTGGTGGTATTTGATCATCTCTGCGGTTGTTATTTTTTGCGCTATAAACAAAAATAGAGCGACAATTAAAAAAAAAATGCAATATTTTTTACTTTTTGCTATAATAAATATTGTGTAAAATTATATTGCGCTACTCCAAAGTGTATAGATAAATAAATAATAAAAGCAAAATGGCGAGGCAGCCCACACAACAATGGAAAAATTGTGAATATATAGTGTGACAAAAAGTGCAGCGCCAAATGAACCAAGGAGTCCCTAGTCAGGGAGTCCTAAGGCTGCATTCACACCTAGGCGACACGATACGCCGCGTACGCGGCTTATCTTGCCGCCTGTAGATTAAACTTTTTTTTTTCTTCTTTCTTTAACATTGCGGTCTATGAGCGAACGCCAATGTCGCCTGAAAAAAAGGGTCCGGGACTTTTTTTCAGACGACAGGCGTTGAGATGTGAACCATCTCCATAGACCGCAATGTTATTTCACATCTCGAGCGACAAGAGCGTCGGGCGACCGGCGTTTTGTCGCTCAGATGTGAATGGAGCTTAAAGTAAGTAAGAGGATTGTAATCCACAAGGAATATAGACATGCCGTCTAGTTCCTAATATGTGTAAATCCACAAAAAGAATACATTATATGTATAAATATCAAAGTAAAAAACAAATATATAGTGGCGAACAGTACCAAAAATAGTAGTGCATAACACCAAACAATATCAGATAAAGTGTATAAAACAGTCCAGTGTTAAATATACAAATAACATCAGTGCAAACAGAAAGTAGGACAGTTCAGTCCAAAAACCAATCCATATACATAGAATAAATATCCCCCAAAAATATATATAAAAAAAAAAAATTTCCTCAGTTTAGGCCGATACGTATTCTTCTACATATTTTTCGTAAAAAAAATCATAATAAGCGTTTATTGATTGGTTATAGCGTTTACAAAATAGGGGGTAGTTTTATGGCATTTTTATTAATATTTTTTTTTTTACTAGTAATGGCAGCAATCAGCATTTTTTTTCAGTACTGCGACATTATGGCGGGCACTTCGGACACTTTTGACACATTTTTGGGACCATTGGCATTTTTTTAGCGATCAATGCTATAAAAATGCATTGGATTACTATAAAAATGCCATTGGCAGTGAAGGGGTTAACACTAGGGGGCAGGGAAGGGGTTAAGTGTGTTCCAACTGTATTGGGGGGTGGCCTTACTAGGGGAAAACACTGATCTTCTGTTCATACATTGTATGAACAGAAGATCAGCGTTTCCCCAGCTGACAGGACCGGGAGCTTTGTGTTTACACACATAGTTCCCGATCCTTGCTCTGTAACGAGCGACCGCGCGTGCCCGGCGGCGATCGTGCCCGCCGCGCATGCCCATGGGACTCGGGGGCGAGCGGGGGGCGTGTGTGGCCGCTTAAGGGCGGACGTATAGCTACAGGCTCTCGCCCAGGAGAGCCGACCTGCCGCAGTAAAATGAGGGCGGCAGGTCGGCAAGCAGTTAATATACCTGGACAGGCCTCTGCCACAGGCCTGGTAGCCAGAGTATCACTCGGAAACTTTGAGAGAAAGGACCTCTGCCACAGGCCCTCCCCAGAAATTAGATCACAGAGACAATCCCCCCCCCTTTTTTTCTGAAACCCTTTCCAGATACACAACAATGTCATTGTGATAGAAGAAGAAAAAGAATATATACAAAAGACACAGGCAGAATTCTTTATTGTTAAAGCGGAGTTCCACCCTTAAAACCACTTTCTTTCATCCCATCCAGCATACTGGCGTCAGCGCCAGTATGCTGTTTTTTTTTTTTTTTTTTAATCCATGTACTTACTTTATAATAGATCATTTCATTTTGGGCGCGGAAACAGCCGACTAGCATTCGGCTCTTCTCTGCGCCTACGCACAGACCCAGAAGCTGACTGCGCAGGCGCCGTATATAGCCGCGTCACGCCCTCCGAAAAAAGCATTCGAGTGCGCAGCTCCTGGGTCTGTGCGCAGGCGCCGAGAAGAGCCGAACGCTAGTCGGCTGTTTCCGGAAGGCGTGACGCCTTATAGCGGCGACATACACCGCGGTGCGCCCAAAAATTAAATGATCTATTATAAAGTAAGTACATGGATAAAAAAAAAACAGCATACTGGCGCTGACGCCAGTATGCTGGATGGGATGAAAGAAAGTGGTTTTAAGGGTGGAACTCCGCTTTAATGAAAATCTGTAAATTGTTCGTTTTGGTTTACTTTCAATATTGGTAAAGGAAAAGCATTTATTAATATTCTTGTCATTTGTTTTGGCAAGGTACAGGCATGTACTGTTTTTCTGCATTTTCATTATGTCAGTGTGACCATCAGCCATGTTTTCTGTCTCGCACTGTGTAGGCTTGTGTTTGCAACCGCGGTTTTGATTCATGCTATGTGTATGGCCACTCAAGCCGCTGACCCTTGTTCGGCCGGTCCATGTCCCTCCCTCTGAGGGCCGGGCCCGGGCAGCAGAGCTCAGCGGCAACTAGGATCCCAACACCCATCCATATACACTTCCGCCCTTACTGGCATCCGAGTGCCCACAGCATTCGAGTGCGCATGCTCCAGACGGCGCATGTGCAAAGTGTTTTCACATCCGATCTGCGTGACGTCAGACGTATGTCTGGGGTCACGCAGACGGGGAGCACACATATAAGGAAGCTAGCCGTTCGTTAACACAGACACACACTGGAGTGACAAGGCAGCACAATCCATACGGCGTTCCAGCAACAAATTTGCTGGTAACATTCTAACACAAGGTCAGTAACTCTATACTTTAGCCGGCCAAGCTATATATTTTTTGCAGGCCGTGTCTATCATACACCTGCTAGTGGTTTATTCCACCAATTCTAATAGCACAACTAATTCTACCATTGCTAGATACTTGTGCTTGTCTGCTGACCCTAATCGAGGGTAATTGAAGATACTTATCCTTGCTAGACTGCAATCAATTCAGCTATATAGTGAGTAATATACTATTGTTATCTTTTTATATTGATTATTTTTATTAACTCATTACCTTGATAAGCCCCTGTTCAGGGTCCAGTAATCACCTTAACTAAGCAGTATTTAGGCTTTTTTTTACCAAGTAATATTAGAATGTGCGGCACCTGTTTCAATGGCTCTTATTAGAATTACCCCTCTATTTATCACCTGCTCCGGTTTATTCATTTTTGTTAACTTAAGGACTGCAAGTGAATTGGTATTAATGGTGGGTCTGAGCTAACTAGTGCCACCATTAACCGTTTCCAATCACTTTCTCTATCATTAGTATTAGGATATGTTCCTTCTCCAAAATAGTGCTGAGCCGCAATGATCACTGCAATCATCGCTACATTTTTGTATATCAATGAGTGCGTATACACACATATCTACACAGTTATATATACATTTTGTCAGGCGCCTATTCCCTCCTTCTTCATTGTCTATTTTCTTACCCCAAGTCTATGTGCTCCCCTACATGTGGCGGTGAGTCAAAACATACATGTGTTTCCAGACAGAGATCCAGTTCCCCTCCCACCCGGCTGGGTGTTGTAGTGGGTTATATATGCGAGAGGATTGGTGATGGTCACAGTGATTTCTAGTAAAACCAGTGAATTGGTAAGTTACAAGTACAAACTAAATGCACAATTTATGCCATCAGGGCATTCTTTAGAGCATATTGTTTGTGTATTTTCTATATACTTATCTATATTTTGTATCATAGTATAAAGCTCCTGACGAAGCGGCCAAGTCCCGCGAAATATGTTGAGCATTCTAAGAACGATCTCCTAAATACCCAAGACCTCGGAAGTGACAGCCCAGAAAATACCACTCAGCAATGAAATCTTCCAGCATCACAGTTTGATGACACATTGTTTGATCTCGAGTTTTCATACAACGGCCATACACTTGGTCTTGTAGTGTTCTGTGTAGCTTGGTTCTTATAGTATTTTTATATGTATAGGATACCAACAGTATTCTTGTATATGAATTTCATTATAAATATTTATATTAAAAATGTATTTTATTGAATCTTTGGTGGTGCCTAAAAAGTCAATTTTTCCTTTCTCTATATTTCTCAATCCTCCTCAATAGACTTTAGACGTGAGTCACTTCAGGTAGTTTGTAGTTAGGTTTCTGACTGACAGGCGACCAACGTCCAGCCTGTCAGTGTCCAGCCACCTCGATCCCCAATGGATCATAGGGACCCAGTCGATCACTGGGGCCCAGCCACGACTCAGATGCTCCAAACCAAAGTGGGCCCGGAATCGAGAACACCGCGTGGCACGTGCACCCTGGCCTGGTAGGCCATAACGCCGGGGCGCGCATGCGCAGACACCCTAAAGGTGGGTGACGCACTTCCAGCACCACAGGAACAACAGAGTGAACCCAAACACAGCCGAGCTGAGGTATAAACCCAATTTAACAAATCAACTGGATAAGAGCCAACTAACTCTCTTATCTCCCTTAAATTTATAACAGCGCCAGTACCTGAAAGTACATGGGCGCTACAATTCTAAGCGTAAAAATCTGACTGCGCAATTCCTGCAGAGTCCAGGACAAGATGGTGGGTCTTGACACCCTGGACTCACAGGAAGTACCTAGCACATATGTCCCAACTGTCCCTGAATTCGAGGGACTGTCCCTGATTTGGAACAATGATTTGGAACAATGTCCCTCTTTCTCCCTCACGTGTCCCTCATTTTGGTCTGATCTACATAGTTGTATATAAAATGCATTTTTTAGCTTTCAAAAAGTGTTTCCCAGTGCTAAACCTTTCATCCAAATTCTAATTTGCTGCATTTCTAAATTTTGAATGCCAATATAAAGAAATAGTAGTGGTAAAAATAAAGCCCTTGTGGATTTAATTACCCTTTTTTTGTTAATTCTACTTTAAGGGGTGTGGCAGAGGGCGTGTCTTATGCCTACATACATTTGCTAGTAGGTTTCCCTCATTCCAATCTCAAAATGTTGGGAGGTATGCTAGCATCATTCATGGAGAATGAAGCTGGATGGTGGATCGGGTGAGTCTGAGGTAGAGTTGCCACCTCATTCCTTTAAAACCGAACATATATTAATTACACAGGTTCTGTGGCCAATTAAGGTGGTAATTAAACTCACTTGGTGCCTTATCTGTATTAAATTAGTCTCATAATCTGTGTTATTCAGATGTGTCCCTTTTTAAAGGGATGAGGTGGCAACCCTAGTCTGAGGGTGAGTATAGCAGCTTCTGAAAATTGATCAATCCTGATGTACTGGCAGCCTATCTCATTTCTTGAGGCCAAAAAAATGCCAGGACAGTACAAATACCCCCAAATGACCACTTTTTGGAAAGGAGACAGTCCAAGATATTTATAGTAGTAGCAGTCTACTTTTTTTTTTTTACATACTGTCACCGGTTCAGTACAGCATCGTATGACTGGTATGGTGGTGATCAGGGACACTGACTGGTGACAGTACGTAAAAAATAAAAAAAAATTGTATTCCATTTTTTTAAAAATTATTATAATTTTCTTTTTTTTTTTCACCAGAATGACACTGTACTACTCTGGTATCAGTTTTTTTTTACACTGTTATTGCTCTTAAGGGTGATTATAAGCAATAGTGTACTGTCATGAATGGCTTTCTTACTGTTGACATGCTGTGATTGGCTACAGGGTGCTGTGATTGTCCCAGGTACCATGTGATAGCTGTGGGCAAATCACAGCATCACAAGAGTAAGGAAACCAGTCATGAATGAAAGCCATTCATGGCTGTTTTTTTTTACATTGCAATCATGTGATTGCTTTGACCAATCATAGCGATCACATGATACCTCAGCTGCTCACAGTGGTAGAGTACTGAGTAAGTGACCACCAGACACAACAGTTACAGGATCGTGTTGCTGTTCGCCCCAGGGGGCGTGCTACTATGCATGTGCTGGGTAAGGCACCAGTACATCACCTAGCCTAGCTGTGTCATCAGTGAATGTACTGTGGGCGGGTGGCAAGCGGTTAAGAAAGTTTATCTTAAAGCCAAACAAGGTGTAACCAGTCCCTCACAGCGGGTTCTGCAAGCTGTGACTGGCTTAAGTCACACTCCTGCTTCCTTAATATACAATACAGTCAATACAGTCTTCTAGCAGAGGAAGAGGAGGTCAGAGCTGGCTGGAGCGGAGAGGCAGTAAAGTGAAAGAGTCTTTCTGTCACTATCTATCCCCATCTCTCCCCTACAAATAACAGGCATTTAAGCCTTACGTGCATGGAGCCCAATTATGAGAGTGGATTTTTTCAATACTGCAGTTGGGCTTTAACCTTAAAAGCAGGCATGTTCAAAGTCCTGTCCGCGTTCCAGTTTAATACTGCCCCCCTGGTGATTTGGATATATATACCTTTTGTGGTCCCCAGGGCCACAAAATATATATATATATAACAGATTTATCAGAGCTGCCTCGGAGGGGGGTGGGACGAGTGCCGTCAGAGTACATACAGGAGAATCTCCTGTTTACTCAGCAGCGTTTGTAATAGGAAGTCCCATCTCCTGGGCTACCATTGGATGACTGTTCTGTCTATGTTAGGAGGTGGGACTATGTATTAAAGAGGCAGTCGAACAATCTGTTGGCGGTTTTCCTGCCCCCTTTCCTGTCCCCTCCGGAGCTGCAGATAGGGATCGAGCAGGCTGCACTGATGGCAATAATATGGCTGCATTCGTGCAAAGGTAAGGCTGAATTCATAGCAATGGTAGAGCTGCATTGATTGCAATGGTAGAGCTGCATTCATTGCAATGGTAGAGCTGCATTGATTGCAATGGTAGAGCTGCATTGATTGCAATGGTGAGGCTGCATTGATTGCAATGGCGAGGCTGCA
Source organism: Rana kukunoris (assembly GCA_029574335.1). Classification (NCBI taxonomy): domain Eukaryota; kingdom Metazoa; phylum Chordata; class Amphibia; order Anura; family Ranidae; genus Rana; species Rana kukunoris. The sequence goes on from CM056055.1 coordinate 160,135,364, forward strand.
TTGATTGCAATGGCGAGGCTGCATTGATTGCAATGGCGAGGCTGCATTGATTGCAATGGCGAGGCTGCATTGATTGCAATGGCGAGGCTGCATTGATTGCAGTAGTAAGGCTGCAATGATTGCAATGGTGAGGCTGCATTGATTGCAATGGTAGAACTGCATTGATTGCAATGGTGAGGCTGCATTGATTGCAATGGTGAGGCTGCATTGATTGCAATGGTGAGGCTGCATTGATTGCAGTAGTAAGGCTGCAGTGATTGCAATGGTGAGGCTGCATTGATTGCAATGGTAGAGCTGCATTGATTGCAATAGTAGAACTGTATTGATTGCAATGGTAAGGCTGCACTGATTGCAATGGTAAAGCTGCAGATGGGTACTGATTAGGCTGCATTGATGGGCACTGACCCTTATTTTGCCTCACATTTCTATATTTAAAATAAAAATAAAAATCCCGAAACTTCCCTCTTAAAATAAAGGTTTGTGTTATACGCCGATAAATATGGTGTATCCAAATACCACGCCCAAGCTCATCCTTAGTCCTGAGCGGCGCTAAGGGGATTTGTTGGGGGCCACAAAAGAAACATATATGCAAATAACACGTCTAAGCTTATCTCTTCACCACACACAGCCACCAAGGCAAGAAAATTCTTGTTGGGCAGTGCATTAGTGCTTGGGCGAACACACTTAGACCAAATTTTAATGGTTCAAAGAATGTCAGGCAAAATGGTCAACTCTCAGGCATGTTGGCAGTCAGCACCTCTCATCCAGATGTATCTGAGGCTGCTGGACTTTAAATCTCCGGCCCCAACTTTCCTTTTCTGAGGCAGGGCACCAGGGATTGAAGTGTGGGCAGACACAGAGGGGTAGGGGTGTTTTTTTTGGGGGGGGGGATTGTTAGTGCTGGCTTTGAGCAGTGTGAAAGAGAACTAAGAGAACTAACTGCAGCCAAAAACCTGCTGGGAAGCCATAGTCCAGTCTAAATAATGTGTCCGGGTTTCAGGCAGTCTGAAACGAGGATGCTTGATTCCAAACCTGAACTGACCGGGTGAATCCTGGACAGATGGCAACCCTACCTTAGTTGCAAATCACTGTGGAGCAATTAATTCTCAAAGTTCAGAGGAAAGGAACTATTGTTGGTTCTGGTTGATTTCTCAGCAGTTTGATCTCGCTGCTCGTCCTGCTTCCCCCTCCCAGCAATGAACTGTCAGTCTTCTGTTGTAAACACAGAGCAGGTGCACAGAGAGCTTACACTAGGCGATGGACTCTCTCTCCTCCACCATGTGACAATGTGCCTTTGTGGTAAATCACCAGCTTTGTCATATGGGAGAAAGGGAAGTGAGTCATATGCTCCTCGTGTCCAGGAGTACCAAGTACTTTTTTCTTTGCCTGTGATGTCTAAACGAAGTGGCATAGCAGCAAAGGGATAGTGTTTGCAGTTGGGAAGGTGGAGGGAAGCACTTATTGCCTCATTTCCACTGAGAGGATCGGTTCGGTACGGTACACTATTTTGGGTTTCCATTATGAAAGTGTGCCATAAAACTGAACCGTACCGGACCATCCGTTCTGGGTCCTGCTTTAGATGTGGGAACGGTTCGGTTAGGGCAGAGCTACAATACATTCCACTAATTGGTGGACGCGCTAGGCATTTTTTCTAAACCCTGTATGGTCCCTGACGGTCTGATTTGCAGTGGAAACGCTCACCAGAATAGACCGATTCATTCTAACCGTTCCAAATTTACTGACCCGAACCGTTGCGTTCAGTGGAAACGAGGCATTAGTGAAACAGTTGCATTTCCCTGCATAGGCAAAGCACAGGATAGTGTAATGTGACAAAGCAATCAGTAACAAAATGTATCTTAGGTGCCGTACACACGGCAGAGAACCTCGACGGGCAGAACACATCGTTCCGCCCGTCGAGGTTCTCTCCCGGCCGTCGAATTCGGCGACCCGCCCGTCGGGAATGGCAACCAGCCATTCTTCCAGGCGGGCCGTCGAGGAAATAGAGAGCGTGCTCTCTATTTCGGCTCGACGGGCTTCCCGACGGGAAGCTCGCCGAGACCGTACACACGGCCGAGGTCCTCGCTGGAATGTGCATTCCAGCGAGGTTCTCGCTGATTTTCAGCGAGAACCTCGGCCGTGTGTACGGCGCCTTAGTTATACAATTCCTGATTAGGAGCAGGAGAGCAATCCTCACATATGACGCTGCCTTAGCAACCTCAGTTCTAGGCTCCTAGAATACTCGGAATCCTCTCAAAAATGTTAACATCTTTAGAGACAAGAGGTGGAAAATGTGGTGAAATAGAGAACTTGACCTTTATATCAATATTTTTGAGCTCAGGACTTTGTTTAAAGCGGTTCAAGGTTTAATGGTGTTCGTAGCCAATCCTCAGTATGTCTGGTGTGCAAAAGACAACAAGATAACATGTAACAGATAGTAAGCACAAGGTCTCAGCTGTTGTTTCACAAAAAAACTTCTTAGGAATTGAGAAACTTTCCGGTCTTGTTAGTAGAGTACAAGCTGGGGTCTGTTATGAAAATCAAATTTTTGTGGTTCCCAGTTAGGTTTTATCTGGCCAAGAGAAGTTTTCAGTATGAAACCACTTTTTATTCAGTTTGTTTTTCAGTATACTGTATGAGATCACTCTCCCAGAAGTCACTTGTGTTTTTGAAATTAAAAAACAGGCTATAGAGACATAATAGTTAACTGATTCCTTTTAAAATGATTAAAAATAGATAAAAGTCAAATAATGTACCTGTAGTTTCAGTTTTGTTTTTGCATCTAGTTTTGTCTTTGCATGTTATTTCCTGCCTCTGTGCTATACAGAGCCATAGAGCAGTGATGGTTTGGAAAACTAAACTAGAAGCTCCCAGTATGGTGGTCATCAGGAAACAGACAACCAGGAAGTGTCCAGAACAGAGAAGAATAACAGCAACATCAGAGCAAAAACGAACAATGAGGACATGAAACCAGGACTGCAGTAAGGTAAAGGAAGCTAAAGAAAAATGTTTCCTTTAGTAACCCTTTAAATAAGTAATGGTTCATATTTTTTGCAGCTCACCTATCTTTACTAATTGCTAATGTAGCACTACTCCCGGAGAACCTGGTGGTTTATTTTGGGTGGCACATTTACCTCGTGGCTCTCCGAATTCCTAGGGGTGTATGGTGCATATAGCAGTAGTAAAGGAATGTCCGCAACAGGTGTCTTTTGCTGTGCTCTTTATTACCCAGCCGGGTAAAAACAATAAACTGGTGGTGAAAGGATATTCAGGCGTAGTATTTAGAAACAGTCCTACTCCCATATGTAACACTTTCCGCACCACTCCTGCCTGAGTGGGCTTAGCGTACCCGGACAGGCCTCTCTCACTGACCTGGCAGCCGGAGTATCACTCCAAACTTTTTTGGGGAAAAGTCTCGGCACAGACCCTCCTGGAATGAACTTGAACTTGAGGAAAAGTCTCTGTCACAGACCCTCCTGATTACAATTACGGAGACAACCCTCCTTGAAGAATTGTGCCTGGATCTCTTTCTTATTGTCGCCCAGGTACCGACTGACCGGTGATCAATCCTTCAGTGTCCGGCTACCTTGATCCCCGGTGGTTTGTCGTATTCTTTTTGGATCGCCAGTCTCTCTTTGGCTCTCCGCAGATAGACTTCCCACCAAACAGCTGTACCGCTTGGGATCTTAAAGAATGGGAACCCAGTCAACCACTGGGTCCCTGCTGCTGCTCAAACAACATGGTCCCGGAACCAGGAACACTGCGTGGCACGCATGCCCCGGCCAGGTGGGCCATAACGATGGGGCGCCGTGATGTGGTCACCCTAAAGGTGGCTGCCACACTGGAGGAAGACGCAGAACTAATGCCGTCTGCCCCATAAATACCCTCCCCCAGCATGCATTGTGAGTCTTAACCCACCTGATTGGCTGCTGGGGAAAAGCACCCAAACCTTGACTCCACTTTTGCCATCTACTGCACTGGGGTGGGAGGAACACCCCAGTACAACAGAATGAGCCCACAGCACTGCCAAGCTGAGACAGAGACCCTGTTTTGAACATAACAATTTGGATCAGAGTCTACTAATACTCTGATCACCCTATAAATTTCAATAGCACTGGTACTTGAAAGTAACCAGGCGCTACACTAAGTATAGTCTAGCTGTTCTCAGCCAGGATTCCTTGAAACCCTGAGGTTTTTCCAGAGGTTGGTAGACCTGAAAATTATTTCAAGGTTTCTCCTTTGAGGTGATTGTAGCCGCATTAGTACAATTGCAACAAAAACAATTGGGTATTGTCCATGATACTATTTTTATTTATGCCATCTAAATTTTCAGGACAAACTTACATAGCAATAGTTAAGGCTGGGTTCACACTGGTGCTACAAACGTTCCCACATTGAGAGATCATGTCGCATGACATGTGAAAATCAGTGTTTCCTTATGGGAGCCGTCTTAACTGGTCAGACTCAAGACAGACCGACTTTGAAAAAGCTCTGTATTACTTTGGTCCGACTTTGATCCCACTTCAGCCCATTGAATATCATTGAAATCGGATCAAAGTCGGAACACTGTCTTGCATGCTCCGACTTTGGCATGAGACTTGTGCTCTGCTGATCTTCAGAGGGAACTCCACGCCAAATATTAAATAAAAAAAAAACAGCATGGGTCTGGTATGGAATTAAAGGGGAACACCTACACCGAAAAAACGGCCTGGGGTCCCCCCAAAATCCATACCAGACTCATATCCGAGCATACAGCCCGGCCAGTCAGGAAAGGGGGAGGGGATGAGCGAGCGCCCCCTCCTGAACCGTGCCAGGCCGCATGCCCTTAACATGGGTGGTGGGTGCTTTGGGGCAGGGGGTACCTGCGGCCCCCCCACCGCAGAAGCACCTTGTCCCCATGTTGATGAAGACAAGCGCCTCGTCCCGACACCCGGTGACCCTACCCCCTTATGACTTCACAGTCCCATCATGCCTTGGGAGGTGACGTCATAAGGGGGTGAGGTCATTGGGGGACATCACCCGGTGACCACGCCCAATGCCTCCATAAGTCGTGGCGCACTGCACACATAGCATTACAGCAGGAGAGAATGTTGTGTCAACATTGGAAGGAGAGAAGAGGGAAGAAGACGGTGAAGACTGAGCCAACGCTAGTAAAAGAGCTGGAAGATAATAACGGAGGAGCCTGGCAGAAGGCACCAGAGAGCAGGAGAAGAACCACAGAGCAGGAGAAGAGGCTGAAGAGAGCAGAGAAGTCGGAATAGACTCCCGAAAGTCAGAAGAAGAACCCTGGAGCTGCCTAAGGACTTCTTGACACTTCCCCCCCAGGTGAATGGGTAGGGGTACGATGTACCCCATACTCATTCACATAGGATGGGGGGCGGGATCTGGGGCCCCCCTTATTAAAGGGGGCTCCCGGATTCCGATAAGCCCCAAGCCTGCAGACCCCGACAACCAACGGCCAGGGTTGTCAGGAAGAGGCCCTTGTCCTCAACACGGGGACAAGGTGCTTTGGGGTGGTGGAGCCTCAGGGCGCCCCAAAGCACCCGCCCCCCATGTTGAGGGCATGTGGCCTGGTATGGTTTAGGAGTGGGGAGCTTACTCGCCCCCACCCCCTTTCCTAACCGGCTGGGCTACATGCTTGGATAAGGGTCTGGTATGGATTTTGGGGAGACACCCACTGTTTTTTCAGCAAAGGGGTTCCCCTTTAAATCCATACCAGACCCAAGGGCCTGGTATGCCCTTAAAGGGGGAACCCATACCAGTTTTTTAATTAAAATTTGTTGTGGAGTTCCCCCTCAAGATTCATACCAAACACAGTGTCTAGTATTGGCGGGGATCCAAGTCGGATCCCCGTCCATGAAAGTCGGACGTATGCCGGCTTCAAGACACGGGGCAAAGTCGGATCCAAAGTAGTACTAATGCCGTGTCGCACCAGTGTGAACCCAGCCTGAGACTGTGAGGGGGAGTAACAGTTAGAGAGATGAGGATGGTCAAAAAACTGTTGGATAATGGATTTAGAAAACACAGGTCCACATTTAGTCATTATCTTTTTGTGTCAATAAGAATTATCATACTTAGTTCAAAAATTTTACTTTCCTGAGTAGTTTTGAAGTTGCCTTTAAGAACCAAAACATTCATGTCATCCATAATGTGTTCTGGATGTGTCAGGAATGGTCCCCCCTGCTGGTAAATCTGCCTATTATTTTGGCTGCAGTTCTGGCCTCCACCAGCGGGGGGTTCTTGGTATGTTGGAGCACACAGCTTTTCCTGCGTTCAGGTGTGACATGAATGCAATCAGCACGCCTCTACTTATACCCGGCAAGTTCAAGCAGAATGCGCCCTGGTATCCGTCTATTAACCCGACCCTGAGCCTGATATCTGGACCCTGAACCTGTTGTCTCCATCCTGGACTTCTGATCTGATCCATCCTGACCTGATCCCTCTCCTGGACTTTCCCTTCCTGCTTATTCCCCATCTGCAGCTATTTCCTGATCCCCCGTGTATGACCTCGGCCTGGCCTGTTTATGATTCTGGTATTTCCCATTGCTGTACATATTGTCTTAGTGTTGTTTTTGTCACTGTGGGTCATTGATTGTTTTGCACTGAACTTGTTGAAGGTGGTGGGGTGTTACCCCCTCTTCTTAAATAAATCACCCTTTTTTACCTATATCTGTTAGGATTCCTCTTTGCAATCACATAGTACTGGTCTATTTCAAATCACTGACAGGATGGGAGAAAAGATGTCCCACAGGTGTGCAGAAATCATCTTCTATTATGTTACTTAACCACTTAAGGACCGCCTAACACCGATATACGTCGGCAGAATGGCACAGCTGGGCACAATCTCGTACCTGTGTTTGTAGGGCTCTTGCGCCAACAAAAAATAAAAATAAAGTGAAAAAGTGTAGATGCTGCTCAATCTGGATTGTGATAGGTGATAAAACAATAGTCATTGATTAAAAAAGTGATAAGTGCATATACATAAACCACTGAAGATCTGTCATAAAACAAAGTGCAAACTGTGCAACAAAGTGCAAATGCATATAAATAAGAATCCAATATATATCAAAAAAATATCAACTAAATATCAAATAATTCCATCCGTGGTGTTGCAGCTGATAAATAGGTGATTTCTTGAAAAAAGTGAGCTCACATTGCGCTTACGTTTATAAGGCAAGGAAAAAGCCTTAGAATATGTAGCACTTTGGTAGGTCTCCAATAGATGTCCCTCTAACCTCTCTGTGGGATGGTGTGGTGATCCTAGTTTTGGTCCAATATTCCAGAGTGTGTGGGTGGAGATTTGCCAGTGGTGCTCAAATAAAAAAGGATAGTGCCATAGTGAAGTATGAAAATACTGATTTAATGCGAAAAATAGCAACTTACATCGAAAATATAAACAAACAAGCGAACGAACGAGTTACACATCTACTTCCGGTTCCGGGTCTTACATGTTACGCTGCCCCTCGCAGCTTCATCAGTCTTTGTTCGCTCGTTTGTTTATATTTTTGATGTAAGTTGCTATTTTTTGCATTAAATCTGTATTTTCATACTTATTTATATGCATTTGCACTTTGTTGCACAGTTTGCACTTTGTTTTATGACAGATCTTCAGTGGTTTATGTATATGCGCTTATCACTTTTAAACAATCTCGTACCTGTACGTGATTGTTAAATGCCCAGCCGTGGGTCACGGGCGCGCGCCCACGACCCAGTCCGAAGCTCCGTGACCACGGCCGCGGGACCCGCGGACCCAAACGCCACTGGTGTCCTGTGATCGGTCCCTGGAGCTGAAGAACGGAGAGAGGTGTGTGTAAACACACCTTCCCCGTTCTTCACAGTAGCGCTGTCATTGTTCCCTGATATAAGGAAAGGCGATCAATGACATCACATGCCCAGCCCCGCGCCCCTACAGTTAGAAACACATATGAGGTCACACTTAACCCCTTCAACGCCCCCTAGTGGTTAAATCCCAAACTGCAATTGTCATTTTCACAGTAAACATTGCATTTTTATAGCAATTTTGCTGTGAATATGGCAATGGTCCCAAAAATGTGTCAGAATTGTCTGATGTGTCCGCCATAATGTCGCAGTCACGAAAAAAAATTGCTGATCGCCGCCATTAGTAGTAAAAAATAAATATTAATAAAAATGCAATAAAACTGTCCCCTATTTTGTAAACGCTATAAATTTTGCGCAAACCAATCGATAAACGCTTATTGCGATTTTTTTTTTTTTTTTTTACCAAAAATAGGTAGAACAACACGTATCGGCCTAAACTGAGGAAAAAAAGTATTTTTATATATTTTTGTGAGATATTTATTATAGCAAAAAGGAAAAAAATTTTGCATTTTTTTCAAAATTGGCGCTCTATTTTTGTTTATAGCGCAAAAAATAAAAACCGCAGAGGTGATCAAATACCACCAAAAGAAAGCTCTATTTGTGGGAAAAAAAGAACGCCAATTTCGCACGACCGCGCAATTGTCAGTTAAAGCGCCGCAGTGCCGAATCACAAAAAGGGGCCTGGTCCTTTACCTGCATATTGGTCCGGGTCTTAAGTGGTTAATGATCTGTCTGTGTAAATTTATTCTTGTTTGCAATTTCTGTCCTGTATCCCCAACATAAGATCCTTTGTTGCATTGTTTGCATTGGATGTGGTACTCAACATTGCAACATTACTGGAGGTACAGGTATATGATCCTGTAATACCGAAGGTTCTTTTTCTGTGTGACACTTTTTATTGATTTGGCTGCACAGTTTGCAGCATTTTAGTTGCATGGGTTGGTTCCTTTATTTGTGCATTATTGGTTTGTCTGAGGCTGGGTGGTTGCCTGAAAGCCAGCATTGGGGGTTGTTGGAATAATACTTTCAGCGATTCATCCTCTGTTATGATGGGTTGCAAATCTTTGATTATCTTTCTTATCCCGTCTAGTGCTGGATTATATGTAATTACTAAAGGTATAAGGCTATTTTATTTCTTTGTAGTGGAGATTTTCACTTCGCTTTCTCTGGGTCATGTTAATGCTTGTATTGATGGTTTTGTCCTTGTAACCTTTTCTTTATGGAAGGAGTCTGCTAGTATTCTGAGATGTTTATTTCTGTCTTCTGGGTCTAAGCCTATTTGGTGGTATTTTATGGCCTGGTTGAATATATATATTGAGGGCAACAGTTTGTGTCGTAGAACTTTCTTTTCTTCAAGTAAAAGTGGGCCAACAAACCTTAAACAGGATTACTTGGGTAGAGTGAATTCACTGGGAGGCACAACACTTGAGCAATACCCCATAGAACAGGGGCTGCTAACCCATTGATCACAATCTACTGGTCAACCACAGGCAGGTGACTAGTAGATCGCGATCTTGTCCCTGCCTTTACTAACCCGAAACTCGCAGAGCTGCGCAGGAAAGTGGTGAGCTGTCGGGAAGCTATCAAAAGCCAATCCTACCAGAGAAAAGCATTACCCGCCCTGCAGCATGTGCTTGCGTATATGCTGCTCTGGGGAGGGAAATGCCTCTGCCACCTATGACAGCTTCAGGCAGGATAGCTCGGGCAGTTTCAGGCTCTTGTCTTGTCAAGGCAACCAAACTTACTACCAGAGTGTATAGTGCTGAACAGCTCCGGCCCTCCTCTTTATTCCATCCAAGGTGTTTGCAGGGCCAGCTGGGATTAGCACTAGAACACTTAGATTTTCCACAGCAGCCTGCACTGCTTCGCATGAGGTAACCACTTTTGTGTAACCCTCAGTGGTGTGCCCCCCTGACGCCTCCAGTGGTGTGCTCCCTTGATGCCCCAGTGGGGTGCTTCCCTTATACCCCAGTGGGGTGCTCCCCTGATGTCCCTAGTGATGTGCTCCCCTGCTACCCCCAGTGGTATGCCCTCCTCCTGATGTCCCCAGTGGTGTGTCCCCCTGATTCCTCCAGTGGTATGCTCCCTTGATTCCCTAGTGGGGTTCCACCCCAGTGGTGTACCCACCTGATGCCCCCAGTGGTGTACCCACCTGATGCCCCCAGTGGTGTGCCCTCCTGATGTCCCCAGTGGTGTGCTCTCCTGATGCCCCCAGTGGTGTGTCCTCTTGACCTCCCAGTGGTGTCCCCTTTTGATGCCCCCAGTGGTGTGCCCTTCTAAGCCCCCTTATATACCATGCCTTCCTGAGCCCCCTGTTCATTAATCTGGTGACCCCATGTCCTGCTCACCCCTGTCCACTGCCCTACTTTTGCCCTGTACACTGCTCTTTACACTGCTGACCCCTGTACACTGCCCTACCTACCACTGACCCCTGTACACTGCCCTACCTACCACTGACCCCTGTACACTGCCCTACCTACCACTGACCCCTGTACACTAGGGTGACCAGACATCCCCAGTTTCAGGGGACAGTCCCCTGATTGAAGACATTGTCCCCGGACAAAGTCTGTCCCTGGTTTTGTCCCCAGATTGAATTTAATAGGGGGCAGGGGCAATTTCAAAGAAAGTCAGTGCAGAATTAAAATAAAAAAATTAGAATTATACCCCCCCCAACCCCGCCATGCCTACTTGCATAGGGGGGTTGTATTTTTCCCATTATCTGTGCCCCTTTTCTGATGATCATGTGCTGGTCGGAGCGGAGGGAATATTTCTTCAGCTTCGCTCGCATGTTATTCTGCCTTGGCACAAATCCTGGCCAGCCACCTGCCTACCTATCTCCTTGCCTTCCCTGGAGGAGTGATCTTCCTCCGCTCCCCACCCAGTAGTAACCGGGGCCCAAAGAGTAAGACTTGAGAGGCTGTGAGGCGGGCGGCGACGGGCAGAGAGTCGCTCATTGTCGCCATTACTAGTAAAGAAAAAATATGTCCCTGGATTTCATTTTAAAAATCTGGTCACCTTACTGTACACTGCCCTACCTACCACTGACCCCTGTACACTGCCCTACCTACCACTGACCCCTGAACACTGCTCTACTCACTACTGACCTCTGTACACTGCCCTACCTACTACTGACCCCTGTATACTCTGTACACTGCCCTACTCGCTACTGACCTCTGTACACTGCCCTACCTACTACCAGGGCCTGTACAAGGCAGGGGCCGAAGGAGCGGATGCCCTGGGCGCTACCATTTATGGAGGGGGGCGCAGGTGAAGTGCCAGCAGTGTGCTTCATTGTACACATTAGCCGGCGCCACTAGCTGTACTGTATTCATCTGTACCATACTGTAATGTGCCGAGTGCGCTCCTGCACCCACTTACACCATCCACACCAGCCATACAGGTCAGCGCTGCTCCTTCTCTCCCCCTATGAGGGGACTTTGTAGTCCCGTCCTGGCAGCTTGACATCACTCACAGCCGGAGGCGGGATAGGAGGAGAGTAGAGAGCTGCGAGAGGAGCCGCCGAGGAGGAACTAGAAGAAGTTCAGCAAAGTGTGTGTATTGCCTGGACTTTTTCACCTCTGACAGCCCTCTCCTCTCTGACTTGTCACATAACACGTAGCCAGTAGAGGAAGTTTTCTGCACAGCTCTCTCCTGGCTTTTCTTTGTTAGCTCTGTACACTCACTGCTGCTGCCCTCGAGCACAATTCTGCTCCCAGTACTGTAAGCTACCGAAAGTGATTGCAGAGGCAGCTTGTCCCTGCTTGCTGCTTCTACTGGTACATTGCAGCACTGAGCCGAGGAGCTCTGAAACTCCTCTTCGGTTCTGTGCTACAGCAGGCAGAGCTCTCTGTACTGTGCTGAATAAAAAAAAAAGCCTGTGCATACCATAGAGACTTGTGCCATCAGAAGAGGTGAGGGATTGCCAAAGCCTGAGGTGCAGAGAGGAGTGCACTGTAAAGGTGTGGGGGAGGGGGGAATATGTTCTGATAGAGGGAACAATGAAGGGGGGGGTGGGGGGTGTAGCAGAGAGAGGATTAGGGGTGAATTTGTACATGGAGGGGATATGGGGTGGATTTGTACATGGAGATCTGGCGTGGATTTGTACATGGAGGAGAGCTGGGGATGCGTGCAGAGTGGGAATCTGGGGTGGATTTGTACATGGAGGGGATCTGGGGTGGATTTGTACATGGAGGGGATCTGGGGTGGATTTGTACATGGAGAAGATCTGGGGTGGATTTGTACATGGAGGAGAGCTGGGGATGCGTGCAGAGTGGGAATCTGGGGTGGATTTGTACATGGAGGGGATCTGGGGTGGATTTGTACATAGAGAAGATCAGGGGTGGATTTGTACATGGAGGAGAGCTGGGGATGCGTGCAGAGTGGGAATCTGGGGTGGATTTGTACATGGAGATCTAGGGTGGATTTGTACATGGAGGAGAGCTGGGGGTGCGTGCAGAGTGGGGATCTGGGGGTGATTTGTACATGGAGGAGAGCTGGGGTGGATGTGTGCAGAGAGAGGATCTAGGGGGATTTGTACATGGAGGAGAGGTGGGGATCTGGAGTGCATTTGTACATGGAGGAGATCTGGGGTGGATGTGTGCAGAGAGGGGATCTGGGGGGGATTTGTACATGGAGATCTGGGGTGGATGTGTGCAGAGGGGATCTGGGGGGGATTTGTACATGTAGGAGATCTGGGGTGGATGTGTGCAGAGTGGGGATCTGGGGGGGATTTGCACATGAGGGAGAGCTGGGGGGGATGTGTGCAGAGAGGGGATCTGGGGGGGGGATTTGTACATGGAGGAGATCTGGGGTGGATGTGTGTAGAGGGGATCTGGGGGGGATTTGTACATGTAGGAGATCTGGGGTGGATGTGTGCAGAGTGGGGATCTGGGGGGGATTTGCACATGAGGGAGAGCTGGGGGGGATGTATGCAGAGTGGAGAACTGGGGAAGTGTGGAGGGGGTGGATTTGTGCAGAGAGGGAGAGGAGAACTGGGAAGGGGGAACCCTGTGCAGAGGGGAGAGCTGCAGAAGGCAGGTTGTGCAAAGTGAGAGCTGTGGAGGGTGGGGAAGGTTGTGCAGAGACGAGAGCCATGGGGGAAGCTGGGGGTGCAAAAGTGAAACATGGGGAGTGGCAAAGGTGAGAGCTGTGGATTAGGGTGAGCTTTAGATTGAGGTGTAGAGATAATGTGGATGGGGGTGCAAAGGTAAGTTGTGGACTGGGGGTGTAGAAGTGAGATGTTGATGGGGAGGGGCAAAGGTGAGCTGTGGAAGAGGGGACACAGAGATAGAATACTTGAGGGAAGGGGGATTTTTGCTTGGGGAAGACCAGGGATGGGGGACAGTAAAGCATACAGAGTTCAGTGAGCAAGAGTATGTAATGCATAGCTGTATGTTACATATTAAAGGCCTTGGGATGGCACTTCTGCATGCTGTATTCTGTACAAAGGGTTTTGTATTACATACTCCTGGGCCCTGCATTCTGTATGCTGATCTGCATATTACATATGCTTTACCACTGCATGCTGTGTGATACCCTCTGTTACATTTTCCTGACCCCTGCACTCTGTACACAGGGCTATATGCTGCATATACCTGAGCACAAGGGATGCTTTGCATTGAATGTAAGTGCTGTCCCTTTTGCTGATTTTTTTTTCTGTGCCTTGTGTGATATGCACTTCTCACCACTGCACAGTACACATTCCTGACCAGTGGCAGTTAATTAACCCCCTTTGTGCTGCATTAGTGCATTAATTAACCCTGACACTGGTGCAACTAATGCAGCACAAAAGGGGTTAATTTACTGCTACTGGTCAATTACTAATGCATCAGTGACCAGTGGCTTTGACAGAGGAGTCAAACACATAATACATGGCAGGTAGTCATTCATGACATTTCCAACCCCATCCATAAGACATATAGAAAGAAGTTGACATGTCTTTCGGGCAGGAAAGGGGGTATAAGGAGAACATTCTCACAAAAGGTCATAGGAAAAGCCCCAGTGAAGCAAGGAGGACTGGCTTCTAGGGTACTTTGTTTCAAAGTAGCATAAGAAAAAGAAACTACCACTGTTTGGAATAGCTGAAGAGAAAATGTTCCATTCTTACAAAAGACCTTTATAAAAGAGAGAAGTACCTTTTTAGCAAAAGCGAAGGGTTCTGAGTGGGCAAAAATACCTGCGGAAATTTCCAGAGAGGCACAGATAGTCACAGCAGTGACGATGATAATTGGTGGGGGGAAGGGGCGCAGTTTGCCTCCTTCGCCCTGGGCACCAAATGACCTTGTCCCAGCACTGCCTACTACTGACCTCTGTACACTGCCCTACCTACTACTGACCCCTGTACACTGCCCTACCTACTACTGAACTCTGTATGCTTTGTACACTGCCCTACCCACTACTGGCCTCTGTACACTGCCCTACCCACTACTGACCTCTGTATACTGCTCTACCTACTACTGACCTTCTGTACATTGTCCTACCAACTACTGACCTCTTTATACTCTGTACACTGCCCTACCTACTACCTACCTCTGTATATTCTGTGTCCATTGTGTTTAATGGATATAATCTATTCAGGCGTCTGGCCCCTTTTCGGACGCCGGGTGCCTGAATTCCAGTGGCTGTGAAGCCATAGGCTCTAATAGGCTTCAAAAAAGGTGAACTGCGAGCGCAAAGCATTGCGCTTGCAGTCCATCCAGGTGTGTTAGAAAAGTGAATGAATATTCATTTTCCTAACACTAAACCGCCTCTCTGCCAATCGGTTGCACAGGTCTGTTACCCGTCACCAGATTGCCTGAAAGGACAGGCGCTGCTATCAGGGGGAGGAGAGGAGATGTAGGGAGGACACAGTAGCCACTGTCTGACATACTGCAAGGTCCCACTGCTCGCTGTCGTCACCCGCTGCCTGACTCGCCACTGAGACAGGGAAAGTGCCGGGCAGATGGCAAGGTGGGTCACAGAGGCAAATTTGATGGGCCCAGTGGCACTATTTGATGGGGCCAAGGGGCAGCATTTGATGGGGCCAAGGGGCAGCATTTGATGGGGCCCAGTGGCAGCATTTGATGGGGCCCAGTGGCAGCAATTGATGGGGCACAGTGGCAGCAATTGATGGGGCACAGTGGCAGCAATTGATGGGGCACAGTGGCAGCAATTGATGGGGCACAGTGGCAGCATTTGATGGGGCCCAGTGGCAGCATTTGATGGGGCCCAGTGGCAGCATTTGATGGGGCCCAGTGGCAGCATTTGATGGGGCCCAGTGGCAGCATTTGATGGGGCCCAGTGGCAGCATTTGATGGGGCCCAGTGGCAGCATTTGATGGGGCCCAGTGGCAGCAATTGATGGGGCCCAGTGGCAGCAATTGATGGGGCCCAGTGGCAGCAATTGATGGGGCCCAGTGGCAGCAATTGATGGGGCCCAGTGGCAGCAATTGATGGGGCCCAGTGGCAGCAATTGATGGGGCCCAGTGGCAGCAATTGATGGGGCCCAGTGGCTGCATTTGATGGGTACAGTGGCTGCATTTGATGGGTATAGTGAGGCTTCAATTGATGTTTTTTTTCCGAGTTTTTCAGTTTGTTTGCACCCCCAAAAAATTTGAGCACCAGCCACCACTGCTACTTACTACTTACACTGGCCAGAGCAGAAAGCCAAGCCTGAAACTACTTAAGCCTGCAGTATCAGATGTTCTGCTTTTATGATGCACTGCTGCATCAGACTAGAGGGGGTGACCAATTACTCCCCAGACATGAAAAATTGTGAATGAAAATTAATGCTGAGTTTCTGGCTGAAGCTAACTTTTAAGCTGTGTACACACGATCGGTTTGTCTGATGAAAACAGACAGATGGCCAATTTTTCCTATGGGTAGAAAAATCTGATCGTCTGTTTGGAACTCCATCGGACAAAAATCCATGCATGCTCAGAATCAAGTCAACGAATGCTCGGAAGCATTGAATTGATGAAAGTCAGCTTCATTGGATATCCGACGAAAAAATCCATCGGATTAGATTCCATCAGACATCCAATCGTGTGTACAGGGCTTTAACCACTTGCTTACTGGGCACATATACCCCCCTCCTGCCCAGGTGAAATTTCAGCTTCCGGCACTGCGTCGCTTTAACTGACAATTGCGCAGTCGTGCAACGTAGCTCCCAAACAAAATTGGCGTCCTTTTCCCCCACAAGTAGAGCTTTCTTTTGGTGGTATTTGATCACCTCTGCGGTTTTTATTTTTTGCACTATAAACAAAAAAAGAGCGACAATTTTGAAAAAAAATCAATATTTTTTACTTGTTGCTATAAAAAATATCCCAATTTTTTTCTCAGTCTAGGCCGATACGTATTCTTCGACATATTTTTGGTAAAAAAAAAAAAAAAAAACGCAATGCGCAAAAGTTATAGCGCCTACAAAATAGGGGACAGAATTTTTTTTTTTTTATTATTATTTTTTTACTAGTAATGGCGGCGATCTGGGACTGCAACATTTTGGCGGACACTTTTGACACATTTTTGGCACCATTCACATTTATACTGTGATCAGTGCTATAAATATGCACTAATTACTGTATAAATGTGACTGGCATTGAAGGGGTTAACACTAGGGTTCTAACTGTGTGTGGAGGGGACTGACTGAGGGAGGTGACCGATCTGTGTCCCTATGTACAAGGGACACAGATCGGTCTCCTCTCTCCCTGACAGGACGTGGATCTGTGTGTTTACACACAGATCTATGTCCTTGTCTCTGTAACCGCCGATCGCGGGTGCACAGCGGACATCGCAGCCACCAGGCACGCGCATCAGCATCTCAGTGATGCGGCTCGCACGCCCCCCAGTTGCCGGAGGAGCGGAGGCCGTATATAGACGGCCTCCCAGGGATTTAGAACCACCATGCGGCCGTATAAAGTCGTACAGCCGCCAGGAAGTGGTTAAAGTAGGCTAGATTTATATTTTTACAGTGATATTCATTTCTATTATATTTTTTCAAGTTTTTCCATGCCGTCCTTACTTTTCATAGGGGGCTTACTAGTTAACTTCCTGCACCATGGGGATCTTTGATCTCTTCCATGTTATCCTTGTAGATTCCCACCTACTATACCTCTGCCTTAAAAAAAAAATATCACAATATATATATATATATATATATATATATATATATATACCACCAGTTGTATTGGATTGTTTACTAAAGCAATAGACAAGCAATGTCCTTTCCTCTCCCAATTTGAGCCATAATTATGTGCTCCATGCATGTGACTGCTAAAGCCATTACCCTCCTCCCAGTTTGAGACAAAATGTTTGGTCTAAGTTAGAGGTCAACCGATATGGGTTTTTCTCTGGCCGATGCCGATGCCGATATTCAGAAATCGCGGCGGCCGATAGCCGATTTATGATGCCAATTTTTTTTTTGGGCCGATATGTTAAGTTGATTTCCCCCCCCCCCCTTCATCTCATAAAATCTAACAGTTAGACCCCTTTCACACTGGGGCGTTTTCAGGCACTTTTGGGCTAAAAATAGCACCTGTAAAGTGCCTGCAAAACTGCTCCCCTGCAGTCTCAGTCTGAAAGCCAGAGTGCTTTCACATTGAGGTGGTGCGCTGGCAGGACATTAAAGAAAAGTCCTGCAAGCAGCATCTTTGGAGCGGTGTATACCGCTCCTCCACCACTCCTGCTCATTGAGATGAACACCTGCAAAGCGCTTCTGCAGTGGTGCTACATGGGAGCATTTAACCCCTTAATCAGCCGCTAGCTGGGATATAAGCACCCCGCTAGCAGCCAAATAGCGCTGCTAGAATGATGGTCCAGTGTTTAGGCAGCGGAGTTCTGCGGAAAAAAATAAATAAAAGTCAACAGCTACAAATACTGCAGCTGTTGACTTTTAATATATGGACACTTACCTGTCGTGGGTGGCCACAATGCTGGCACCCAAAGCCGATCTCTCCCTCGGGTGCTTCGGCCACCATCTTCCGTAAGGGAATCAGGAAGTGAAGCCTTGCGGCTTTACTTCCTGGTTCCCTACTGTGCATGCGCAAGACGCGCTGCGCAATCCCACTGGTCCCTGCTGTCTTCTGGGACCTGTGCATCTCCCAGAAGAAAGCTGGGGGCGGATTAAGCACCAGATGTGGTGTAGGTCACCACAGTCACCGCAGTGATCTATGCCCGGAAGAGGGAGCAAATACCTGGGATTACGCAGGTATCTGCCCCCCTTCCCCCTGAAAGGTACCAAATGTGACACCAGAGGGGGGGGGGTATTCGGAAAAGCGGAAGTTCCATTATTGCCCTGCTAGATAATACAGAACATTTCTTACATTTAAACACAACAAGCCTCCAATCAGTGCACTTGTAGGTGTAATTTAGATATAAAAAAATATATATATTATTTATAATATATAAATATAAATCCAATACACAAAAACAGGTAAAAACTTTTGGACGGAAAAAAAATAGGATAACTTTACTGTTTAGTTTTTTTATTTGTTAAAGCATATTTTTTCCCAAAAAAATGCGTTTGAAAGACCGCTGCGCAAATACCGTGTAACATTAAATATTGCAGCAATCGCTATTTTATTTCTTAGGGTCTCTGCTAAAAAAAAAATATATAATGTTTGGGGGTTCCAAGTGATTTTCCAGCAGAAAATACAGGATTTTTACTTGTAAGCACCAAGTGTCAAAAAATATTTAGCCTTTAAATGGTTAAACTGAGAACTCTCCTTCACGGAGTTCAGTTAATTGATAAGTAGCAACATTGTAACTTTTCTCAAAACTTGGCAGGCTGCCCAGAGTCTCCTCCGCAACTTGCATTGACTTCTATTATAGTCGCGCTGCTGAAGTTAAAAAATAAATAAAAATCGGCTTTCTTACAGCACAAATCGGCCAATGCCGATTAATTAAAAAACGCAAAATATCGGCCGATATATCGGCCAGCCGATATATCGGTCGACCTCTAGTCTAAGTAGACAGTCAGGAGTTTGCCTTACCCACGTATCTACTGCTAGATGGCTACTATTTTCCTAAAATAAAGAGTGTTTGTTTGTAATTTGTAATTTGTAATTTTTCTGCATTAAAAAAAAAAAAAACGTTTGTAGCGCCCCCTTGATTTTCCAAAATTTAGTTGACTGGGAGAGTTACATTGCTCCCAGTCATGATTTGTCAGAGTTAATGACCTGTGTTGTTCTAGAAAGGACCACTGGCTCGGACTGCATTCTGAGGATGGCAGTGGGAGCTACAGGGATTTCTGGCAGATGGAATCTTCCCCAGCAGCCAATTAGAGAGGGTTTTCTCTCGCTGGGCATGCTGGGGAGGGATATATCTGGGACAGAGGTCAGGTATTTGGCAGACGTTTTGCGGTGTGGGGTCCCGGAGTCGGGGTGCGGCACCCACCTTCAGGGTGTGCGCATCCAGGGACCCTGCCGGCGTGGCCTACCTGGCAGGGCTTTAGGCCTTATCAAATCTCAACCGGAGACAAAACCGAGGGGACCCCAGTGGCTCACTGGGTTCCCGTTGCCGTGGAGAAGATCCGGCGTCCTGGCAATCGACAGGTATGCTTTGCTGTCACCCGGAGATCTTTTCCCAAGGAGAAAGTTACTGGGAGGATTCGCTCTGTTCGAACGCTCTGAATCTTGTACATTTTATTGGCCCGTGGCAGGGGTCTAGAGCCGAGTCAGCGAAGCTTGTTCCTCCCAGCTAGAATTTAAGGTGACGTCCCGGCTGCTGTCTGAGAGAGAGAGACCGGCCCGGGAGACGCCTCGCCCACCCCAGGGCACTGATTGGCGACGTGTGGGCTCCGTGTTCTTTTTTAAGAGCTAATCTCTTCTACACCTATATCCAGTCCTGACATCTAGAGTTCTTTCCTTCTCATCAACCTGTTCTTCCTTCATCGAGTTGATGTTCAGCAATGTTGGCCTGGAATTAAAGCTTAGAGAAAAACTTTATTCATTGTGTGGACACTCAATCATTATCTGATACTTCTGGTGCATCCCTAAACAAAAAGTGAGAGTGACTTAATTTGCCGATCCCATCATCAAATCAGCGGCTCCTTCGGGGGTGAGCGCTACACGTTTTTTCCAACTTCATCATTAAAACAACGTTGCCCACACACAATAGTTTAAAAAAAATGCTCTAGCAAAGTGCGGTGACATACAACACGTACGACGGCACTATAAAGGGGAAGTTCCATGCGGATGGCGCCATCCTTGGGGCTGCTTTAGCTGATTTCCTGTTGGTAAAAGATGATTCACGATTTTCTGTCTGTTACAGCGTGATAAATGTGCTTATTCCATTACGAACGAGCGCTCCCGTCTCATAACTTGCTTCTGAGCATCCGCAGGTTTTTAACGTAGTTTTAGCCCACACACGATCATTTTTTACAACCCGAAAAACTACATAGTTTAAGACGTCGTTAAAAAATGCAGCATGTTCAAAAAAAAAAAAATGTTGTTTTTCAGAACCCGAAAAATTATGTAAAGCCCACACACGATCATTTTAAATTGCATTTTTTTAAAACGTAATTTTTTTTTCATGCCGAAAAATGATCGTGTGTACGCAGCATAAGACTTATATTTTGTCAAACTCCTGCTACTTCCTTTGCCCTTAAAACACTTCCAATTACTCTACTAATATAAACGTAAACTGTTGTTTTATTTGTATTCCATTATTCCAATTTCAGAGTTATTTGCAGTTCTGTTTGCTTCTGTTGTAGCGGTAAAGCAATTTTACCAATTTGCTTAGTATAAGTGGAAAAAAAATGAATGTTTTGGCAGATGAAATTTAAATGAGAAGTGATTTACGTGATTGACAGACCTGGAGATAGTTTTAGACGGCTACAAGGTGTATACATGACAGTTTGTATTATTTTACTAAAAATTCTTTACACAAAGACGGTATTAAAACATCAAAAGACTGACATTTTTTATTGTATCAACAAGTCTGTGAGTTAAGGAAATAAATTATAATTTTAGTACCGAATAAAAGCTACTCTACCATAACCATTGTATATTTTTTTTTTAATTACTTTCTTAAAATCAGAATATTGATTATAAAATCCCAAAGATGTTTTAAACCTGACTGCACATAATGTTTGCTTAGAATCCTCACTCAGTAAAACCCTTCCATTCAGTCCTAGTTGAGGAAAGCTGTAAAACCATAGGATGTCTGTATTGTTTACTGAATCGGAAGGTGGAATATATTTTTAGTTAGTACATTGGTTATTTAAACCTAGATGCTAGATAGGCCAAATTTAGCAGCTACATTATACATCAATTAACTTGACTAACTACTTAATATAGCTAAATAATTGTTACTCTGTCTTTCAATGTAAATGTATTTTTTTGTTTTAATTAATTAAATTACAATTGGCCGTTTAAAATTTCACAATGTCTTTCTACATAAATAGAAGTACAATTTTCTCATAATGCACAAATGCAGATAATACAGGGTTTTCATGTTACCAAATTTAACAAATTGCTTAAAACCAATTATAAACCATTAAGGAAGAAAATATATAATGTTTTATCTCATGATTGAGGGTCAGTGTGGACTGAAAAATATGATTCAGAACATAGTCTTTTGTTCCAAGTGGATGCAAAAAAAAAATCTGGTACATTTTAAAGGGTTGTAAAGGTTTGTTTTTTATTTTCAAAAATAGGTTCCTTTTAAAGGGGTTGTAAAGACAAAAATATTTTCCTCCTAAATTAAAGTCTGACAGTAGCTGATAAAGTAAAAAGTGATGTTTTGCATTATAACTAGTTTGATACCTGTTGAAATCGAGCTGTTTTATTCACCTCCGTCACTCCTGAATCGTTATTCTCACTGACTTCCTGGTTTCCAGTGCGCATTCATTCTTGCTACATCACGGCCTAATGGGAATTACAGTTCCCATTAGGCTTAGCCTCCATGCCTGTGAGGGATAAGAGAGCATCTTCACGCAGGGCTGTAGTCATAGGGAGGAGGTGAGAACATTCTGCTTTCCACCATGCAAAACCGCTCAGATGCTGGTGGAAAGCAAAAAGAGGAGAGACAGGAAATGGCATTTTCAATCCCGGATTACTGTATTTTGGAGGTCAAAAGGAAAAACGAGGTAAGTGATATTTAATTGCTCTAGCTTACAGCAATCAATTGATCTAATAAAAAATGAACATTTAGTGTTCCTTTAAGCTAGTGCATTGTTGGTTCACTTACCTTTTTCCTTTGATTTCCCTTCTAAATGTTTTTTTTCCTTTGTCTGAATTTCTCACTTCCTGTTTCTCCTCAGTAAGCTTGCCCCCATCATCTTGCTGGGGGTTAGTCAGCCAGAACAGCTTACTGAGGAGGAACAGGAAGTGAGAAATTCAGACAAAGAAAAAAAAACATTTAGAAGAGAAATCAAAAGAAAAGGTAAGTGAACCAACAATGCACTAGCTTAAAGAAACCTATTTAGAAAATAAAAACAAACCTTTACAACCCCTTTAACAATATTAATGCTAAAATGACCCCCTGAGAAAATAATAACTGGGGAAGTTGGGAGGGACTGGTTATGGGCAATGAGAGCGAGTTGTGAAATAGAGAACATTATCCTTTTATTTTTTTTCTCAGGACATAAGGCTTTAATTTGATGACTAACAAGCACATGCTTTTTATTATAAGCTTAGTTTAGATATACAGTAAAGGCCCTTTCACACTATTGTGATGCATTTGAATGGGCTGCTTAATGCAGAATTATGTACCAGAAAAAAGTGCATGTGTGTAAGGCCGCGTACACACGATCAAATCTATCTGCTGGAAACGGTCGGCCCGACCGTCCCAGCAGACAGATTCGACCGTGTGTACGGGCGAGCCGCCGGATTTGGCCACCCGACAGATTTCAAAGCATGCATTGAAATCTGTCGGCTGGGAACCCGTCCGCCCGACATGTCTGCTGGTTAGTACGCTAACCAGCAGACATGTCTTCTCGCACACGCGCCGAATGGTTTCGACGCATGCGCGGAAGTGTTTTACTTCCTGGTGCGGTGACGTGGCGGCATCAACGTCACCGCCACGTCACCGCGCCGTCTGGTGGCGGGGATTTTGGTTTGAACAAATCTGTCTGCTCATGTGTACGTGGCCTAACAGCACGTCACAATGCGTTTTAGTGCATAGCTGTGCGTTGCCATGTCAGTAAAGTGCGTTGGGGTCATATGAACATATGTAATGTGCAATACTGTGCATTGTAGTAACTTTCTTTAACACTGCACAGTAGTGTAAATGGGCACTGCAAATTTTTTAACTTTAACTGTATATTTTATTGTATTTATCTCCTACATTGTACCTTTTTATTAAGAATTCAGAATACAGAATACTTTAATAATCCCAAAAGGCAAATTGGGATAAAAAGGAAAAAAAAGATAATGCCACTTGCAGGCTGAAGAATTTTAATAACAAATTTCCACAGATCACTATGAATGGCTGTCATGGTCATCACAAGAACAGAAATCACAGTAACTGGATCCCATTTGTTAGTCTGAGACTTGAAGCTGTCAATGACAGTACTGTCTAGAAATACACGTCTAGATCTCAGCCTTCATGTAATGTTCTTCTGGCATAGGGAACTGTGTCTGAGAATGTTTATCCCCAGGCTTTAGCTAATTTCCAGTTTTTTACAAGTCTGTTCTCTTTTTGTTTCTTATTATTTTATCAGCTAAAGAGGTTTGTAGATACGCCACTAAAGGGACATGTATCTTTGACTCAACCAATTACTATTTACCCTAAGTCCTTAACTAACCTAATCATAGGCGCAGGGATGGAAGTCAGTGGGATTTGTCATATTTGTTATGTGAAATATGAGTAACTGTTTTTAAAGTGGATGCAAACCCTTTCCTACATCCAGTCAAGTGAACAGCCTCAGATGATACACAGAGATTAAACCAATCACCCAACATAAGTTTTTCATGTATATCTCCTGTCTTCATCTTGCTATATTCTTTAGAATTCTTACATCGTGTTCAAATTTTCACTTCCTTGATCGGCAGGAGGATTGTAGTCTTGGCTTACACTGTGCGTGACAGCTGATTGGAGGAAAGGCACACCCCCCCCCCCTTTACATAGGAAGAAGAACAAAGATACTTTCAGAGCTGTGCTGTGACAAGACAAGCTCTCTGCTAATCTATTTATTTATAGCACCCACCACTGACACACATTTCGGGCTTGTTTTATCTCCCATCCCTGAGAACTTGTTAGAAGTTGTCATGCTGATAACAGAGGAACGATACAACAGAAATACACAGGAGAGTATTTTGGAGAGAGATAAGTAAGCACTAACGATAGATGTGCCTAGGTCAAATTTCATGAATCGGGTTTGTGTCCACTTTAAAGGACTCTATTAAAGCGGAGGTTCACCCTAATTTGCAAGTTTTCTATAAACAAAGGGGCTCAGTCAGTATTAAAGTTAGTTATTAAAAAAAATTAAAACGCCTGCATACCTGTTTTTAGCCTATGTGAACCAGGCACTTCCTGGTCTGTGTCCTGCGGGACTGGGCGTGTCGCTTTGCTTCCTGGGATGACGCTCACGCTGCCCAGGAGAGAAATCTCAATTGCAGGACTCGAAATCTCGCGTTATTTCCGCACGTCACATGACTCTTGCAGCCAGTCATGTTATGAGGGCGGATACAATAGCGGCATTTTAAATCCTGGAAACCTGTGAAACCTGAAAGCAGCTGATAGAAAAGATCTCTTGTGTCTCGTAACAAGGGGGCGAGTCCTTTTCAACACGCCACCCGTTGTCACAGCAACTGTGCAGTGTTGATGACGGCACGGCTCACCGTCAACATTGCGCATGCGCGGGATAGAGCGGTGAATGCTGGGACTACAGCATTTACCGCATCCCGGAAGGAAGTCCTGTTAGGCTTCAGACTGCCCATAACTAAGATGGAAACGTCCATCTATAATTTTTCTAAAATACTTTTTTTGGGAAATCCTAATGCAGGCGCCTACAATACCAGGATGGGTGAGTAAACGATTGTATGTGTTAACACCGGGAGAAAGGCTTATAAAAAAAAACAGATTTCGGCGGAACCACCACTTTAAGTGTCTATGGTAATCACTTTTACACAAAGTAAATTTGTTGCATCAACAGAGGATTTTCAAAGCATTATTGGTTACATTGTTATTATAGACACATAATTGTAGATCTCACAGAGCACATATTTTTGGTCAGACTTTGGATATATGGACACAACCAATCAGTATTTCACCTTGATATAATTTTATAACTACTGTTTAACAGTGAAATGCAGGAAGCCAAGCCTGGGTGTTTATCAAGCAAATATGTCTGCCACTATGTACAGTACATATTTACAAATTACACATAGAAAAGGAGGCAGTGTAATTGGTTTGAAGGTGTACAGTCTTCCTCCTCTGTGCATTATTTTTTGGAGCACCATCAACTACTGATCATCTTACAAAGACTCTTTGGGTGGACTTTTAACTCTCCAGCTGATTTACACTAAAGCCCTGTACACACGATCGGTTTGTCTGATGAAAATGGACCGATGGACCGTTTTTATCGAACAAACCGATCGTGTGTGGGCCCCATCGTTTTTTTTTAATCCATCGGTGGAACAAAATAGAACATGTTTTAAAATTTTCCTATGGATAAAAAAAACGGTAGATCGTCTGTGTGGAAGCCCATCGGTCAAAAATCCATGCATGCTCAGAATTAAGTCGACGCATGCTCGGAAGCATTGAACTTCATTTTTCTCAGCACATCGTAGTGTTTTACATCACAGCGTTGGACACAGTCGGATTTTTGTTTGATGGTGTGTAGGCAAGACTGATGAAAGTCAGCTTCATCGGATATCCGATGAAAAAATCCATCGGATTAGATTCCATCAGATATCCGATCGTGTGTACAGGGCATATGGCCCCTTTCACACTGAGGCGTATTTCAGGCATTTTAGAGCATAAATAACTCCTGAAATAACCCTGTAACGGCTACCCAAGTAGGGAGAGAGTATACGCCGTTGGTGACGTCCTTTTCCCTGGCAAGTTGCTATGCAAGTAAGTCCAGTATAAGCCCATCCATGAGAGCCAAAGGGAGAGTCAGGTCCAGTTGTAAGAGGCACAGAATAAATCCCATCGCATTCCCTTCCATAAACGAGACAGGCTACGTTTGAAGGGTCAAGTATCTCACTTTAATGGTACATTTCTTGGTTTATATCTAGTTACAAACTGGTGAGTGCTCAAGGAACAATGAAAGTCTCCGCCCCCTCCCTCCACAGGGGGGACCCAAGTTAGACACACTGGCATCAGGCTAAAAGAAACCACATTTCTTTCTCAATAGACTACAATCACAGATAATCCCATCAGTGGATAAGCATTTCGGCACCGCAAAGCCTGACAAGTTCTTCTGAACACAAATGACATGCTAATTCAATACACAGACAGGAGACTGGTAATTTGTAATACAATACATAAAAGAGAGAAGAGACATTTAGAATTCAGCAGTGAAAGACTCACTCTACAATTAACCTTCTAAACTCAGAACTAACAAATCCAAAACAGCCCTCCAGATATCACAGAATATAATGTGGATAATCCATATCTCAGGTAGTCCCAGATATCATTCATCCTATTGTAACAAGTCCTTCGGTTCTTTGTATGTCCCACTGCATGATTATTATAGATGTACAGGCAGAATACATAGTTCCGTTACACTGCTCCCCTTTTGTGGAACACTCCGGCAGACCCGGATTGATCCTTTTCGGGTCAACTTGGGGATGTCCGGTCTGCTGTTAGGGTAAAAGTTCCGTTTGCCTGGACAGTCCATCAGCATTGCCATTAAATCTGCCAGGTCGGTAGCTGATGGTGAAGGTGAATAATGGAATTCAGTTCTGGAACAGTCACTTGCTTTGCTCTCTCAATGGCTCCCAAAACCTGTTGCTGATGCTCTTGGGAGAGATAAGGCACCACCTGAGCGCAAATCCCATTTAACCTTTTGACAATTTCAGCCTGTTTGTGCATTTCAATGTTCAAGCCACGGGACATCTCATAATACATGACATAGGGGCTGATTTACCAAGCCTGTGCGCCAAGACTCATGGTGCACAAGCAGGAGTAAACCTGTTTTTGACATTTACCAAAGAAACACGCTGCTAGTGCAGCGTGTTTCCTCATTTACTAAAGTGCCTAATGCGCCCAGAAGAGGGCGCACAGCACGCCAGTACAGAGCTGGCGTGCGGCATTTAGTTATGTAAACATCGGGGATTCGGGCGGGAGTTTATGAGGGGAGGGAGGGGGGTGATGCAGGGGAAGTGTGGTGACATGTGTTTCAACTTGTGTGGCGGGCCGATTTGAAAGGGAAAGTGACTTTTGGGACCCGATCCCCGGGCGCTTGCAAAGTACGCTAGAACCTCGGAAGGTTCACTTGCATACTGGGCATGCGCAGAGGGAAAAATCGGAGCTCACCGCGCGCCTCTTCAGAACGCCGGGAAATCCTTGGTAAATACCAGGCGGCGTAGCAGTGTTTGCACTGCCTGGAGCGGCGTACGGCAAGCTCCGAGCTGTTCTCGGGCTGCGCTGACACTGAAGGGGAACTCCGCGCCAAATTTCAAATGTGAAACCGGCGCGGCTTCCCCCCCAGGGGTACAATAGGCTCTCCGGCTTGGTCCGGAACGTGAGGGGTTAACCCACGCCAAAATCGGCGTGGGGTTCCCCCCCAGATCCGTACCAAGCCCTCATCCCAGGCATGCAGTCTGGCCGGACAGGAATGGGGGTGGGGACGAGCGAGCGGCCCCCCCCCTCCTGAGCCGTACCAGACCACATGCCCTCGACATGGGGGAGTGTGTGCTTTGGGGGAGGGGGGCGCTGCCCCCCCACCCCAAAGCACTCTTGTCCCCATGTCGATCGGGACAAGAGCCTCTTCCCGACAACCCTAGCCATTGGTTGTCGGGGTATGCGGGCGGGAGCCAATCAGAATCTGGGAGCCCCGTTTAATAAGGTGGCCCCCAGATTTCGGGCCCCCACCCTATGTGAATGAGTATGGGGTACATCGTACCCCTACCCATTCACCTGGTGAACGTTTTCACTTTTGAGGGTCTTCCGCCGCCCCCTTCAAATTCTTCTGCCTGGACGGGGGTCGTACATCCCATCCAGGACTTGGACGTGGCGGGCTTCTCGTCGCTGTCTTCTGCCGCTGCCCCCTTCACCACGAAGCTCCGTGCTTGTTTGATGAGGGCAGCGGGCTTCCGTCGTCTTCTCCGGGGCGAGGGTCGTACATCCCACCCCGGATTTCGTCGCCGGCTTCTGCCTGGCTCCTACTAGGGGCCAGGGCTTCTTTCGCCGTCTTCCGCCGGAGGGCGCCACTCTCCGGGCTTCTCGACGTTGTCTTCCGCCGCGGGGGCCAGGCCTTCTTCTTTGCCGCCCCCCTCGATTTTTTCGGCCTGGACGGGGGTCGTACATCCCATCCAGGACTTGGACGTGGCGGGCTTCTCGTCGCTCTCTTCTGCCGCTGCCCCCTTCACCACGAAGCTCCGTGCTTGTTTGATGAGGGCAGCGGGCTTCCGTCGTCTTCTCCGGGGCGAGGGTCGTACATCCCACCCCGGATTTCGTCGCCGTCTTCTGCCGCTGCCCCCTTCACCACGAAGCTCCGTGCTTGTTTGATGAGGGCAGCGGGCTTCCGTCGCAGTCTTCCGCCGCGGGGTGACACTCGCGGGCTTCTTCTTCCATTTGATGTTGACACGGCGAGGTCCGGCGCTGAAATGCCTTCTGAGCGGCGGGCAAGGACTTATATTGGCATTGGGCGTGGGCGTGGTTATGCCAACATGTGACCTTAACCCATGTGACAGTGATGTGACGTGACATCACTGTCACATGGGTTGAGGTCACATGTTGGCATAACCACGCCCACGCCCAATGCCAATATAAGTCCTTGCCCGCCGCTCAGAAGGCATTTCAGCGCCGGACCTCGCCGTGTCAACATCGAATGGAAGAAGAAGCCCGCGAGTGTCACCCCGCGGCGGAAGACTGCGACGGAAGCCCGCTGCCCTCATCAAACAAGCACGGAGCTTCGTGGTGAAGGGGGCAGCGGCAGAAGACGGCGACGAAATCCGGGGTGGGATGTACGACCCTCGCCCCGGAGAAGACGACGGAAGCCCGCTGCCCTCATCAAACAAGCACGGAGCTTCGTGGTGAAGGGGGCAGCGGCAGAAGAGAGCGACGAGAAGCCCGCCACGTCCAAGTCCTGGATGGGATGTGCGACCCCCGTCCAGGCCGAAAAAATCGAAGGGGGCGGCAAAGAAGAAGGCCTGGCCCCCGCGGCGGAAGACAACGTCGAGAAGCCCGGAGAGTGGCGCCCTCCGGCGGAAGACGGCGAAAGAAGCCCTGGGAGGAGCCCGAGGTGGGGCGACACCCCCGTTGTTCTCCGCTGTGTTCGGCCGGCCCCCCCCGGATGTAAAAGAGCTTCATTTTGGGGTGGGGGCACAGTCGAGCATGGCGGAGAGCATGGGTGGGTGTTTCCCCCCCCCGGCAGAAGACGGCTAGAAGACCGAGGAGTGGCGACGCCCCCGTTGTTCTCCGCCATTTCCGCCGGCCCCCCCCGGATGTAAAAGAGCTTTGTTTGGGGTAGGGGGCCTGGCCGAACATGGCGGAGAGCATCGGTGGGTGTCTCTCTCCCCGGCGGAAGGCGGCGGCGAAGACCGGGGGGGGGGTAGGTGTACCCCCCCGGCGGAAGGCGAAGACCGAGGAGGGGTTTCGCCCCCCGTTGTTCTCCGCCATTTCCGCCGGCCCCCCCGGATGTAAAAGAGCTTTGTTTGGGGTAGGGGGCCTGGCCGAACATGGCCGAGAGCATCGGTGGGTGTCCCCCCCCGGCGGAAGGCGGCGGCGAAGACCGGTGCGGGGCTGGAGCCCCCCCGGCAGAAAACGTCTGGAAGACCGAGGGGCTCCGCCCCCGTTGTTCTCTGCTTCTTTCGGCCGGCCCCCCCCGGATGTGAAAGAGCTAATTTTGGGGTGGGGGCCTGGCTGGACATGGCGGAGATCATCGGTGGGTGTCCCCCCCCGGCAGAAGACGGCGAAGCCCGGGGCCCAATGGGCTGGTGGTGGGGGGTCCCGGCAGAAGACCCCCGGAGCTGACTAATAAATTATTTTTTTCTGTGTTTTTTTTTGTGTTTACACTTTTCCACCCGGTGAATGGGTAGGGGTACGATGTACCCCATACTCATTCACATAGGGTGGGGGGCCAGAATCTGGGGGCCCCCTTAATATAGGGGGCTCTCAGATTCTGATAAGCCCCCCGCCCGCATACCCCGACAACCAACGGCCAGGGTTGTCGGGAAGAGGCTCTTGTCCCTTTCGACATGGGGACAAGAGTGCTTTGGGGTGGGGGGGCAGTGCCCCCCTCCCCCACAGCACACACTCCCCCATGTCGAGGGCATGTGGTCTGGTACGGCTCAGGAGGGGGGGGGGGGCGCTCGCTCGTCCCCACCCCCATTCCTGTCCGGCCAGACTGCGTGCCTGGGAGAAGGGTTTGGTCTGGATCTGAGGGGGAACCCCACGCCGTTTTTTGGCGTGGGTTTAACCCCTTATATATGGAAAGACTCCTGCGCTACCAAGGGGGATGGGTGGGAGTGGAATTGGGCTGGAAGGTGGACTGGGGATTCTGCAGCAGACTCCTGACACTCTGTCCTGGGCAGAGAGAAAAATGTATATGTAAAAGAAGGGGGTGTTGTCTGCGCTGAAAGTGAACAGGGGGGGAGGAGGGGGGGGGTGTGGGTGATAGGGGTGAATGGATGGGACGGGTGGCTGGATGGGTGGATGCAGGTGGGTTTAGGACAACATGATAACCAACATAATCGAAACAATGATGTGAATGAATAAACACATAAGGGTGATAACCAATAAATACAAAAATTATTACAATAATTATTACAATAAGGAAAAACCCAACACACTAGCCAGTGTAATGTGAAACCAGTGAAAAACAATCCTAAATCCAAACTATAAGACCAGAGAAAATTCCATGAGGAAATGCCTCTGGATGGAAAAAATATGAAATAAATAAAGTCTCTAGTGAAAAAACCCAAGAGTCCAGATAAGTCCAAATTGAAATGGTGGTGCCAGGAAAGGGTGACAGCAGAAAGCACCTCAGGTGGTCCCCAGCTCCTCACCTCAAGGCTATAGCTCGGATAGCCTGCAACAGCACCTCCCGGTGGAGGACAGTGATCCCTCGGCAGGGCAAGCAGCAGAGGCACTCCTCAGCGGTAAAGGTAAAGCAAAAAAGAAGAAAGCAAGTGAGTGACAATAAAAGACGTCTGGTAGGCAACTAGTGTCACTCGTACATCCACTCACCCCGGGGTGATGGATGATGGGCCTATCTCCCACGAACAGCGAGTTCGTACTTCTAATGGCAGATATCCTCTTCTAAGCTGGCCAGATGGTCACTCACAACAAGGGATATTTAAAACGATCCAAAAGGCACAAAACAAACAGACGTCAGGAACACACTGCGTCAGGCGTGTGGACTCTGTGGCTCCTAGGATCCCTACGCGTCTCGTCACACCTCGTGACTTCCTTAGGGGATCCCCTAAGGAAGTCACGAGGTGTGACGAGACGCGTAGGGATCCTAGGAGCCACAGAGTCCACACGCCTGACGCAGTGTGTTCCTGACGTCTGTTTGTTTTGTGCCTTTTGGATCGTTTTAAATATCCCTTGTTGTGAGTGACCATCTGGCCAGCTTAGAAGAGGATATCTGCCATTAGAAGTACGAACTCGCTGTTCGTGGGAGATAGGCCCATCATCCATCACCCCGGGGTGAGTGGATGTACGAGTGACACTAGTTGCCTACCAGACGTCTTTTATTGTCACTCACTTGCTTTCTTCTTTTTTGCTTTACCTTTACCGCTGAGGAGTGCCTCTGCTGCTTGCCCTGCCGAGGGATCACTGTCCTCCACCGGGAGGTGCTGTTGCAGGCTATCCGAGCTATAGCCTTGAGGTGAGGAGCTGGGGACCACCTGAGGTGCTTTCTGCTGTCACCCTTTCCTGGCACCACCATTTCAATTTGGACTTATCTGGACTCTTGGGTTTTTTCACTAGAGACTTTATTTATTTCATATTTTTTCCATCCAGAGGCATTTCCTCATGGAATTTTCTCTGGTCTTATAGTTTGGATTTAGGATTGTTTTTCACTGGTTTCACATTACACTGGCTAGTGTGTTGGGTTTTTCCTTATTGTAATAATTATTGTAATAATTTTTGTATTTATTGGTTATCACCCTTATGTGTTTATTCATTCACATCATTGTTTCGATTATGTTGGTTATCATGTTGTCCTAAACCCACCTGCATCCACCCATCCAGCCACCCGTCCCATCCATTCACCCCTATCACCCACACCCCCCCCCCTCCTCCCCCCCTGTTCACTTTCAGCGCAGACAACACCCCCTTCTTTTACTTTAACCCCTTATGTTCCAGATCAAATCTAAGAGCCTGTTGTGCACCTGAAGGGGGACCCCCACGCCGTTTTTTTTGGTAATTTGGGGTGGAGTTCCCCTTTATCCCGGTCCTGTCAGGGGGGGGGGGAATGCCTGCTCGTCTGTCCCTACAATGTATGAACAGCGATCTGTCATTTCCCCTACACAGTCCCACCCCCTTTACAGTTAGAACACACCCAGGTAACATATTCAACCCCTTCCGCGCCCCTAGTGTTAACCCCTTCCCTGCCAGTGTCATTTTTATAGTAAGCAATGCATTGATATACCATTGCTCGCTACAAAAATGCCAAATCTCACAAAAATGTGTCCGCCACAATGTCGCATTAGACAGAAAAAACAAATGATAGCCACCATTACTAGTAAAACAAAAAATTATTCAAAAAAAACCCATAAGACCAACCCCTACTTAGAACTTTTGCCCAAACCAATCAAACGCTTATTGTGATTTTTTGCAACCAAAAAGATGTCCAAGAATACTTATCGGCCTAAACTGAGGGCAAACATTTTTTGAATATATTTTGGGGGAGATTTATTATAGCAAACCGTAAAAAAGATGTTTTTTTAGTTACCAAATTGTCGCTATAGTTTTGGGTCAAGCAAAAATAAGAAAAAACGCAGAGGTGATCAAATACCACCAACAAAAAAAAAAAATTGAATTTTTAGGGGGGGGGGGGGGGAGGATGAGGACGCCCAATTTTTTTGGGGGCCACGTCGCACAACCACGCAATTGTCAGTCAAAATGACGCAGTGTTGAAATGCAAAAAATGGCCCCGTCAGTGACCAGTAATATGCTCTGGGGCTCAAGTGGTTACAAATTAAGAATACACTAAAGTTAGCCCAATTTATGGCCATAATGTGAAAGATGATGTTACACCGAGTAAATAGATACCCAACATGTTACACTTTAATATTGCACACACTCATGGAATGGCGCCAAACTTCAGTACTTGAAAATACCCATAGGCAACGCTTTTTTATGTGTTTCAGGTTACCAGTTTTGATTTACAGAGGAGGTCTAGTGCTAAAAGTATTGCTCTCGCTCTAACGTACGCTATGATACCTCACATGTGGGGTTTGAACGGGGGTTCAATATGTGGGCGGGGCTTACACATTTAAGGCCCGCCCCCATATATGGAAACATTCTTCAAACCACACATGTGAGGTATCATAGCGTGCGTAACAGCAAGAGGAATATTTATAGCACTAGACCTCATCTGTAAATCTAAACTGGTAACCGGAAACAATAAAAATGCTGCTTGTTCGCTTCTGACTGCGAGCTACTAGGGACAGGGGCGTTTAAATTATTACTATTTAGGTTTGTTACGTAAAAATTCTATAAGACCTCCCGTTCAGCTTGTAAAGCATCACTTCAGGGGGACCAAAAAAAAATTTAACACCTCTAATGCTTTCATCCGCCATTGCAGATTTGATTCTGGTACTGCATTTCGAGTGAACTGGGCATGCTCGAACAGTTAGAAAAAGAAGTTGGAAGTTTCATCCTGAAAATGACTTGCATCTTTCTGAGCATGCTCAGAAAGCTCTTTTTTTGGCTTAGTAATTTAAGGACATCCTTAACAGGTGTAAGCAGTTCCAAGTGCACACAAACTAGAGGCTGACATTTCTTCATGTGTTTCCAATTGGTTCATTAGCACACATGTTATAAAAAGCGTGGATACTGCACGTGTCAGCTGCCCCTCAGAGGGGGCAGATTTGCTGGCTGGAAGGAATGGCGGAGTGAAACAGAGATGTTTTGGAGCAAGTTTTGTATTTTTTGATGTTTTCTCTGCTACATAATTTTGCTAAATGTTTCTCAAGATGTTAATGACTAATGTTTTAATCCTGTGGGTCTATCCTGTTATTTCAAAAGCATGATTTATTTTCCAATGACTGTGAAATAAACGTTGGTCTTTTTTGTTGTTTTTAGGTGTTTTTATATATTTTTGGTGTGTTTATTTGTAATTTTTTGTTTTGCTTTCCTTGTTTTGTGGACCAATAAAATTTACTTTCAAATTTTGAAGTTTGTTTTGTGATTATTTTTTTCCTGCTATGGATTTCAACCGCTGCAGCTGAAATAGTTTGGGCCTAAACCATCAAGTGTGATTTGTCTCTAAGCTCTTTCCTGGTGTGTATGCATGAAATGTTTAGTCACCAGAAAAGGAAGGACAAAGCGGTAAGTATTGTTTCCTAGAACTGATGTCCAGACTGACTTTTTAAAGCACATGTGCAAGATGTAGGAAAAGCTGCAAACAGGGCCTGTTGGAGGTGGGGGGGGGGGGGGGGGGGGGGTGTGTTTTTTTTGGACAGGCTTGAAGTGCTGATTTACAGCGCTGTGCTTGAAACTAGCACAAGACAATCCTATTCTAATTGTGGGTTGTTTGAGGGAAGCCAATTGAGTGTTAGAACCCCTGCTAGTGTTTTTTAGGCTGGGCTTTGTGTCCCTTTTCCTAAAATTGGCTTCACTTCCTGTCACACAGCTGAACAGGAAGTGAGGTTAAAACCCTAACAATGGTCTTTTCTTCGGGACACAGGTCAATCTAACTAGTGTCACCATTAAGCAAATTGCACTGCAGTGTACACCCCAAATGATTAGTTATTTTGGGGTTTAGTAAAGGCAAAGCCGCTCTGCAGTAGAAGCGTAGGCAATGAAAATCAGAAGGGAAGCACTGATGGTTTTTACTTCCAATCCCGCCAAGTTTAGAGTTTTCTTCCTTGCTTGTCCACTTGTAGTGCAAAGTGGATTTGCCTTAAAGTCCAAGATTCCTACTAATTTGGGGTGTACACAGCAAAATGCCATTTCCAAAATGGGAAACTATTTATATTGATCTGTGTGTCCCCAACAAAACATTACTCAGGTGTTTCCCTCACTTCCTGTTTGGCTGTGTGGCAGGAAGTGAATGAATTAAGTAGAAAGTGACAACATTTGTGAGGTGTCTTTACCCTATCAGGGGTGCAGGCATCCCCAAAACAAACAAGAAAATAGTTGATTTAACATTGGGTGGTGTTTGTGGGGGTCCCTAACACACATTCATACATATTAGCAACGCTGGATCCTGGCCTATTGGCATGGTTATATTTTCTTAAGCCTCTCAATAAAATGATATGAAATTTGGGGTTAAACTGGAACAATAATCATCACTTTTATTTTTTGGATTTCTTTCATTTTGGATAGAGTTGGGGGGGGGGGGGGGTTAGAAGCTCTGTCAGTTTATTTTGTATTATCCCTGTCCGTTTGGGGAGATTGGCCTTCACTTCCTGCCCCATAGCCAAACAGGAAGTGATCGAAAAACTAGGCAAATTAAGGGTCTCCTGTGCCCCCCCCCCCCCCCCACAGAACTTGTGTGTGTCCCCTGAAAATTCCTGGGTGGGTCATAAAAAAACAGGGTGTGGCCTTGACAGGAAGGGTGGGTCATTTTTCTATTAGGGGGGTGCCAAAATTTGGTCAGGCCTAGGGCAGCACAAAACCTAAATCTCCTACTGCACATTAGGGCTTATTTAGACAGGATCCAATTTACAGCATGTTTTTAGATTGTGGGAGGAAACCCACACAGGGAGAACATGCAAACTCCAGGCAGATAGTGTCACGGGTGGGATTCGAACCAGCAACCCTTTTGCTGCTAGGTGAACATGCTACACACTACGCTACTGTGCTGAACGGACATGATTGCAGCTGAAAGCATGAGATGTTTTTTTTTTTACCAATTCCATGCTTTCCAGCCTGGAGGACAGATGTGGGGTCTAATTGACCCCGCCTTTCTCTATAAAGAGGACCTGTCACACACTAGTCCTATTACAAGGGATGTTTACATTCCTTGTAATAGGAAGAAAAGTGAAAAATAATACAAACAAAGGGACAAACAAGTGCAAAAAATAAAATATTAAGTAAAAAAATAAAATAACAAAGGAATTTAAATGCTCGTGTCCCTAGTAGCTCGCACTCAGAAGCGAACACGCATGCAAGTCCCACCCACATATGTAAACATCCTTCAAACCCCACATGTGAGGTATCATAGCGTGCGTTAGAGCGAGAGCAATAATGTTAGCACTAGACCTCCTCTGTAACTCAAAAGTGGTAACCTGAGAAAAAAAGTCAAGCGTTGCCTATGGAGATTTTTAATAACGAAGTTTAGCGCCATTCCATGAGTGTGCGCAATATGAAAGCGTGACAAGTTAGGTATCTATTTACTCGGTGTAACATCATCTTTTACCTTATCCCTAAAAATTGGGCTAGCTTTACTGCTTTCTTATTTTGTCATTCATGAAACAGGTTTTTTTTTTGGAAAGCCAAAAAAAAAAAAAACGTTTAGAAAATTTTTGGCACAAATACTGTTGGAAATGTGTCCGAAAAAATGGCCGCCACTTTATTCCCTAGGGTGTTTGTTAATAAAATATATATAATGTTTGGGGGTCCTGAGTAAGTTTCAAGGAAGAAAATATAATTGTTACATGAAGGAGAGAAGTGCCAGAATAGGCGCGGTATGGAAGTGGTTAAAGTGCACCAATAAAAGTGAAAAATTCCTTGAAATTTCGTACCATGGGGGGGGGGAGGCAATTAGGGGCGCCATCAGGAATTATGGGGCCCCTTACACAGCTTCAGGCATGGGCCCCCTGGAGCAGAGAATAGGGGGGGGGGTGCCGCCTGATATTAAGAAGGGGGGGGGCTGCCGCAATTTGATAAGCGGGGGGTTCCTTTACTAAAAAATACATATAGAAAAATATATATTAAAAAGGGTGGTAGCCATCCGGGGGCCCTGGGGACCACTGGGCCCTTTAATAAAAAGAAACTTCTGGGCTCTTTAATGAAAAATAAATTACAATATCTACATATATAAAATAATAAAAAAGGGGGTTGCCTTGGGAGCTCTGGGCCCTTTACTAAAAAATAACTACCAAAAATCTAAAAAAAAAATAACATTGTGTGGGAGCTGTGGTGGCTCAACGTGAATGGCACTGCGCTGACAAGCCGCTCACCTCTGCAGCCAAGGGTTCGGATCCCGGTCTCGGCTACATATGAATTGAGTTTGGTGGTGTCAGCCCAGCTCCCGGTGGGTGTGCTATGCAAGGTACGCCTGTGCTTAGTATAACCACCCCCCCCCCCCCCACAAAAAAAACACCACACTTGCACACACTTTGGCCATGAGGTCTCCTAAAATAAAGGGAGGTGAAGGACCTACAGGGCTGGCTGGGTGGGCTACACTCCTTCATAGGGGGAGTCCCTCTGTCCCATTGGGCTCCCAAGTGTAGCAGGTGGGGTGAGGCCCCCCTCATTGCCACCGGGGGCATGGAGAAGGATGGCGATTGCAAGTCCAGCTCCTCTCTCTCGACTTCACGCACAAAATACACTTTAAAAAAGAAATTCAAGTAAAAAGTAACAAACCTGGGGAAAATGTTTATAACATTTTTAGAAGCAAAAAGGGGCCCTCTGGGAGCTTTCAAAATTATATTATATATATATATGTTTAAAAAATAACCAAAAAATATATCATATGTTTTTTTTTTGATTTTTTTGTAAAGGTGGGGGGTTGTCATCTGGAGCCCTGGGGATCTCCGGGCCACTGGGGACCAGGCCACTGGGGACCTCCAGACCCCTAAACCAAAACATTGGCCCTTTAATAACAAAAAATTTGGGGGGTTGCCACCCGGGGCCCTGGGGACCTCCAGACTGCTAAAAAATATTAAATTCCAAAAATTGGCCCTTTAATAAAAAATCCTACAAAAACCAACTAACAAATATATATACAAAAAAAAAAAGAGGGGGGTTACCATCTGGGGCGCTGGGGGGCCTCCAGGCATCTGGGCACCTCCGGACCCCCGGGCCCCTTACAGGTGTACAGGGCCGCCATCATGAATTTTGGGGCCCCTTACACAGCTTCAGGCATGGGCCCCCTGGAGCAGAGAACCGGGGGGGGGTGCTGCCGCATGAAATTGAGAAGCGGGGGGGGGGGTGGTGCCACAAATTGAGGAGCGGAGGGGCCCTTTACAAAAATTTTGACAGAAATAAGAAATAAAGAAAAATATATATAAAAAAGGGGGGTAGCCATCCGGGGCCCTGGGGACCTCTGTGCTCTTTATCAAATAAAAATACAAAAGAGAGAAAATACATATATATATATTTTTTAAATATAACATTTATCGAAAAAAAGTAAAAAAACAAGGGGGGTAGCCTTCCAGGGCCCTGGGGACCTCTGGGCCCTTTCCTTAAAAAAAAAAAAAAAATATATTAAAAAAATATATATATTTTTTTAAATATATATATTTTATTTTAAAAAAAGGGCTTGCCATCTGGGGCCCTTAGTGGCCTCCGGGCCCCTGGGGACCTTCGGAGCCCTTAAACAAAAAAAAAAAAAAAAATTGTTTTTTTTGTTTTAGGGTGGTTCCCATCCGGGCCCCTGGGGGCCCCTGGGGACCCCCGGGCGGTGTAATGCCTGTACCCCCCTAATGGCGGCCCTGCAGGTGTACTGCCTGTACCCCCCTGATGGCGGCCCTGGGTGTAATGTCAGCATGTGAAAAATGACATTCTGAAGGAAAAAAGCCATTTAAAACTGACTCGCGGCTATAATGAATTGTCAGCTCTTGGAATTTGCAGGAGAATTCATTCATTAAAAACACCAAAAAAAAAGCGTGGGGGTCCCCCCAAATTCAATAACCAGACCCTTTAGGTCTGGTATGGATATTAAGAGGAACCCCGCCATCAATTTTTAAAAAAAATGACGTGGGGTTCCCCCCAAATATCCATAACCAGACCCTTCAGGTCTGGTGTGGAATTTAAGGGGAACTCCACTCCAAATAAAAAAAAAAATGGCGTGGAGTCCCCCCTAAAATCCACACCAGACCCCTTATCCGAGCACGTTGACCTGGCCGGCCGCAGAAAAGAGGGGGGGACAGAGCGCGGCCCCCCCCCTCTCCTGAACCGCACCAGGCCACATGCCCTCAACATTGGGAGGGTGTTTTGGGGTGCCCCCCAAAACACCTTGTCCCCATGTTGATGAGGACAAGGGTCTCTTCCCCACAACCCTTGCCCGGTGGTTGTGGGGGTCTGCGGGCAGGAGGCTTATCGAAATCTGGAAGACCCCTTTAACAAAGGGGCCCCCCAGATCCCGGCCCCCCCCCTGTGTGAAAAGGTAATGGGGTACCTTGTACCTCTACCATTTCACGAGTAAAAAAAATGTAAAGGGTTAAAAAAGACAAGAGCCGGTTTTTGACAAGTCCTTTATTATCTTCTTTCTTCTTTCCTTCGGATTTCTTCTTCCTCCTCCTTCTTCTTCCTCTGCTTCTGTCTTGGGTCTTCTATTCCCGCATCTTGCCCGGCGGCGTGTTCTTCCATCTTCTGTTCCTCCCGCTGTCCTTCTCGTCGTCGCATCTTCTTCTCCTTCTTGTTCTTCTTCGCCGGAGGCGGCCGCTTCCAATTGAAATTCCCGCTGTCTGCCGGACCACGCCCCCCCCCCTCTGACGCCACGGGCAAGCTCTTAGGAGTGTGCTGCCAGTGCGTCAGAGGGGGCGTGGTCACATGTCAGAGGGCGGGCAATTCAATTTGAAGCTCGTGCGCGGCTTTTTCTTTGCCAGAGTCGCCGCTTCCAATTGAATTGCCCGCTTTCTGGAACATGTGACCACGCCCCCTCTGACGCACAGGCAACCACACGGGGACTTTCCTAAGAGCTTGCCCGTGGCGTCAAGGGGGGCGTGGTCCGGCAGACAGCGGGGATTTCGATTGGAAGCGGCCGCTCCGGCGAAGAAGAAGAAGAAGGAGAAGATGCGGACGAGAAGGACAGCGGAAGAAGATGGAAGAACACGCCGGGCAAGATGCGGGAATAGAAACCCAAGACAGAAGCAGAGGAAGAAGAAGGAGGAGGAAGAAAGAAACCCCTAATGAAAGAAAAAAAGATAATTAAAGGACTTGTAAAAAACCTGCTCTTGTCTTTTTTTACACTGACACTTTTTTTTCTCAGTGAAATGGGTAGAGGTACAAGGAACCCCATTACCATTTCACACAGGGGGGGGGCCGGGATCTGGGGGGCCCCTTTGTAAAAGGGGTCTTCCAGATTTCGATAAGCCTCCTGCCCGCAGACCCCCACAACCACCGGGCAAGGGTTGTGGGGAAGAGACCCTTGTCCTCATCAACATGGGGACAAGGTGTTTTGGGGGGCACCCCAAAACACCCTCCCAATGTTGAGGGCATGTGGCCTGGTGCGGTTCAGGAGAGGGGGGGGGGCCGCGCTCTGTCCCCCCCTCTTTTCTGCGGCCGGCCAGGTCAACGTGCTCGGATAAGGGGTCTGGTGTGGATTTTAGGGGGGACTCCACGCCATTTTTTTTTTATTTGGGGTGGAGTTCCCCTTAAATTCC
This sequence comes from Rana kukunoris, assembly GCA_029574335.1. NCBI lineage: Eukaryota > Metazoa > Chordata > Amphibia > Anura > Ranidae > Rana > Rana kukunoris. The sequence goes on from CM056055.1 coordinate 160,175,958, forward strand.
ACACCAGACCGAAGGGTCTGGTTATGGATATTTGGGGGGAACCCCACGTCATTTTTTTTTTTAAATTGACGGCGGGGTTCCCCTTAATATCCATACCAGACCTAAAGGGTCTGGTTATTGAATTTGGGGGGACCCCCACGCTTTATTTTTTCGTTTTTTTTATGAATGAATTCTCCTGCAATTGCCGGGAGCCGACAATTCATTATTGCCGCGAGTCAGTTTTAAATGGCTTTTTTTTTTTTTTTTTTTTTTCAGAATGTCATTTTGTGCAAAGACATATTTCTAACCGCAGGAAAAGTGCGCTTTATTCACCTGCTGACATCCCCCCCCCCCCCATGGTACGAATTTTAAAATAATTATTCAAATGACGTGGGGGTCCCCCCAAATTCAATAACCAGACCCTTCAGGTCTGATATGGATATTAAGTGGAACCCCGCCATCAATTTTTAAAAAAATGACGTGGGGGTCCCCCCAAATATCCATAACCAGACCCTTCGGGTCTGGTGTGGAATTTAAGGGGAACTCCACCCCAAATTAAAAAAAAATGGCGTGGAGTCCCCCCTAAAATCCACACCAGACCCCTTATCCGAGCACGTTGACCTGGCCGGCCGCAGAAAAGAGGGGGGGACAGAGCGCGGCCCCCCCCCTCTCCTGAACCGCACCAGGCCACATGCCCTCAACATTGGGAGGGTGTTTTGGGGTGCCCCCCAAAACACCTTGTCCCCATGTTGATGAGGACAAGGGTCTCTTCCCCACAACCCTTGCCCGGTGGTTGTGGGGGTCTGCGGGCAGGAGGCTTATCGAAATCTGGAAGACCCCTTTAACAAAGGGGCCCCCCAGATCCCGGCCCCCCCCCTGTGTGAAATGGTAATGGGGTACCTTGTACCTCTACCATTTCACGAGAAAAAAAAATGTAAAGGGTTAAAAACGACAAGAGCCGGTTTTTGACAAGTCCTTTATTATCTTCTTTCTTCTTTCCTTCGGGTTTCTTCTTCCTCCTCCTTCTTCTTCCTCTGCTTCTGTCTTGGGTCTTCTATTCCCGCATCTTGCCCGGCGTGTTCTTCCATCTTCTTCCGCTGTCCTTCTCGTCCGCATCTTCTCCTTCTTCTTCTTCGCCGGAGCGGCCGCTTCCAATCGAAATCCCCGCTGTCTGCCGGACCACGCCCCCCCTCTGACGCCACGGGCAAGCTCTTAGGAAAGTCCCCCGTGGTCACATGTTCCAGAGAAAGCGGGCAATTCATTTGGAAGCGGCGACTCTGGCAAAGAAAAAGCCGCGCACGAGCTTCAAATTGAATTGGCCGCCCTCTGACATGTGACCACGCCCCCCTCGGACGCACTTGCAGCACACTCCTAAGAGCTTGCCCGTGGCGTCAGAGGGGGGGGCGTGGTCCGGCAGACATCGGGGATTTCAATTGGAAGCGGCGCCTCCGGCGAAGAAGAAGAAGGAGAAGAAGATGCGGACGAGAAGGACAGCGGGAGGAACAGAAAATGGAAGAACACGCCGGGCAAGATGCGGGAATAGAAGACCCAAGACAGAAGCAGAGGAAGAAGAAGGAGGAGGAAGAAGAAACCCGAAGGAAAGAAGAAAGAAGATAATAAAGGACTTGTCCAAAACCGGCTCTTGTCTTTTTTTAACCCTTTACATTTTTTTTCTCGTGAAATGGTAGAGGTACAAGGTACCCCATTACCATTTCACACAGGGGGGGGGGCCGGGATCTGGGGGGCCCCTTTGTTAAAGGGGTCTTCCAGATTTCGATAAGCCTCCTGCCCGCAGACCCCCACAACCACCGGGCAAGGGTTGTGGGGAAGAGACCCTTGTCCTCATCAACATGGGGACAAGGTGTTTTGGGGGGCACCCCAAAACACCCTCCCAATGTTGAGGGCATGGGGCCTGGTGCGGTTCAGGAGAGGGGGGGGGCCGCGCTCTGTCCCCCCCTCTTTTCTGCGGCCGGCCAGGTCAACGTGCTCGGATAAGGGGTCTGGTGTGGATTTTAGGGGGGACTCCACGCCATTTTTTTTTTTAATTTGGAGTGGAGTTCCCCTTAAATTCCACACCAGACCCGAAGGGTCTGGTTATGGATATTTGGGGGGAACCCCACGTCATTTTTTTTTTTAAAAAATTGACGGCGGGGTTCCCCTTAATATCCATACCAGACCTAAAGGGTCTGGTTATTGAATTTGGGGGGACCCCCACGCTTTTTTTTTCCCTTTTTTTAATGAATGAATTCTCCTGCAATTGCCGGGAGCCGACAATTCATTATTGCCGCGAGTCAGTTTAAATGGCTTTTTTCCTTTGAAAAATGACATTTTGTGCAGAGACAGTTCTAACCACGGGAAACATGCGCTTTTTCACATGCTGACATTAGAGCCCCCCATAGTACGAAATTTAAAGGAAAATTACACTTTTATTATTGCCACTTTTAGCATTATTAAAATCACTGCTCCCGAAAATAACGGCCGTTTTAAAAAATAAAAAAAGCATTGGTACATGTCCCCTGGGGCAGGACTGAGGTCCCCAAACACTTTTTAGGACAAAACTTGCAGATTAGCCTTTAAAATTCACTATTAAGTTTTCCCCCCATAGACTTATACTGGGAGTTCGGCGGCGGCTGGCTTTTAGTTATCAATCAGATCGCGCTGCTGCTGCCGCCGGTTCATGCGCCTATTTTGGGATTCATCCAGCGCACTAATTAAGGCATGTACCGGCGCAGCGCAGATTCATTAGTAAATCAGCCCCTTAGTGTCGTTGCTCTCGATTTCTCACTGGCCAACTCGTACACATTCCCATTTAGACTGTGATATTGGGCCGGATCTACAGTACCATGTCGAGGGAAGGTAGTCTTACCCAGGGTACTCAGCTAGCAAGCGAGTTGGTTGTTCCAGCAACGCGGGTTGGGGCACAGGTAGTCACTGTGTAGGCTTCTGCGGGGCACATCGGGCGTACGCA